>LR738713.1:760348268-760383475 GCA_902687465.1 Secale cereale | reverse complement strand
AAGAACTTTTCTTTTGTCATCAAAGGGATTTGGCCCACCAAGGGACAGGAATATTACATCTGCCATCAAAGGTGGATCCCTAAGGACAATAACTTTTCTTTTGCCATCAAAGGGATTTGGCCCACCAAGGGACAGGAATATTACATCTGCCATCAAAGGTGGATCCCTAAGGACAAGAACTTTTCTTTTGCCATCAAAGGGATTTGGCCCACCAAGGGACAGGAATATTACATCTGCCATCAAAGGTGGATCCCTAAGGACAAGAACATTATGTACACCGGAACAGAAAAGACTTTATCGAGGATTCATATGTGATCCGTAGCTCGCTAGTTTGGTCCTTTCTGCATAAAATAATTTGTTCAAAATATCTGAAATAATTTCACAGGACGTATACTTAGAAGAAAAAAGGCTGATCCCCCAGTTTACCGAGGGTGCCGGTTTATTCATTAATCATAATATATACATAGGATACAGCAGAGCTCATGGCTCAGGTGTAGTAGGGTCGTAGGAGAGCGATGTTCCACAACCACTTTGTCTCTTCTTCTGATGTCCGTGAGTCCTTGTGCTCTCGAACGTCCACCAGGTAATATGAACCGTTGTGTAGATTCTTGCTGACCACAAAGGGCCCTTCCCAAGGCGGGGATAGCTTGTGCATATCTGTTTGGTCTTGGATGAGCCGGAGTACTAAATCTCCCTCCTGGAACGTCCTGGTTTTGACCCGGCGGCTGTGATATCTGCGCAAGTCCCGCTGATAAATCGCGGATCGTGCTGCTGCTATGGCACGCTCTTCATCTAGCCGGTCCAAACTGTCCTGTCTTGCCTGTTCATTGGCTGCTTCAACATAAGCCGTCACTCGTGGTGAATCATGGCGGACATCGCTTGGAAGGACTGCTTCAGCACCGTACACCATGAAGAAAGGCGTATAACCTGTGGACCGATTCGACGTAGTATTGATGCTCCAGAGGACTGAGGGTAACTCCTCAACCCAGCACCATGGTGTTCTTTGCAAAGGAGTCATAAGCCGGGGCTTGATACCTCGCAAAATCTCTTGATTGGCCCTTTCAGCTTGACCATTGGATTGAGGGTGAGCTACGGAAGACACATCTAGGCGAATATGCTCTCGTTGACAAAACTCTTCCATCTCTCCTTTAGATAAATTGGTGCCATTGTCTGTGATGATGCTGTGTGGAAAGCCAAACCGGAAAATTACCTTTTTGATGAATTTAACCGATGTTGCCGCCTCACACTTGCTCACAGGCTCTGCCTCAATCCACTTTGTAAACTTGTCCACAGCAACCATCAGATGAGTTTTTTTTATCTTGGGACCGTTTAAAAGGTCCAACCATATCAAGCCCCCAAGTCGCAAACGGCCAAGTAATTGGTATCATCCGCAGCTCCTGTGCCGGAACAAGAGCACGCCGTGAAAATTTCTGACAAGCATCGCACCTCCGGACTAGATCCTCCGCATCAGCATGGGCTGTCAGCCAATAGAACCCGTGTCGAAAAGCTTTGGCCACTAAGGATTTTGAACCGGCGTGATGGCCACAATCTCCTTCATGAATCTCTCGAAGGATGTCACAGCCTTCCTCGGATGATACACACCGCTGAAATGCTCCAAAAACACTGCGATGGTGAAGCTCCCCGTTTACGATTGTCATGGACTTGGATCGCCGGATTATCTGTCTTGCTTCAATCTCATCATCTGGCAACTCTCCACGGCTTAGATACGCCAAGTATGGGAGCATCCAATCCGGAATAATATGAAGTGCCGCAACTAGCTGCGCTTCCGGATCAGGAACGGCCAGATCTTCCTCCGACGATACCTGAACCGATGGACTGTGTAGCTCATCCAAAAAAGTATTCGATGGCACCGGTTTACGCTGGGAAACCAGCCGGCTTAGAGCATCGGCCGCTTCATTTCTTCGCCGGTCTATGTGATCCACCTGATACCCTTTGAAATATCCTGCGACTGCTTCAACTTCTCGTCTGTAAGCTGCCATGAGAGGGTCTTTAGAATCCCACTTGCCGGAAACTTGCTGTGCCACTAAATCTGAATCACCAAAACACTTGACCCGACTCAAATTCATCTCCTTAGCCATCCGCAGGCCATGAAGTAATGCCTCATATTATGCTGCATTGTTAGTACAAGGAAACATTAGACGGAGGACATAACAAAACTTGTCACCTCGCGGGGAAGTTAACACAACTCCAGACCCCGAGCCCTCTAATTGCCTCGAACCGTCAAAGTGAATAGTCCAGTATGTGAGATCCGGCTTCTCCTCTGGTGCTTGCAATTCTGTCCAATCATTGATGAAATCCACCAATGCTTGAGATTTGATAGCGGTGCGTGGCACATACTTTAATCCGTGTGGGCTAAGCTCAATGGCCCACTTCGCCACTCTGCCGGTGGCTTCCCTGTTCTGGATTATATCCCCCAATGGAGCTGAACTGACAACAGTTATTGGGTGGCCTTGGAAATAATGCTTCAACTTTCGGTTTGCCATGAACACGCCATATACCAGCTTCTGCCAATGCGGCTACCTTTGTTTGGATTCAATGAGAACCTCACTGACATAATAAACTGGACGTTGAACCGGATACTCCTTTCCTGCTTCTTTGCGCTCGACCACGATTGCCACACTAACCGCCTGTGTATTGGCGGCGACGTATAACAGCAGCGGCTCCTTATCAACGGGGGCAGCAAGGACCGGTGGCTCTGCCAGTTGCCGCTTCAAATCCTCAAACGCAGCGTTTGCCTCTTCACACCAAATAAACCGATCTGTCTTTTTTAGCATCTGATAAAGCGGGATTGCCTTCTCCCCCAGACGACTGATGAATCGGCTCAACGTTGTAATCCGGCCGGCGATCCGTTGAACATCATTGATACAAGCCAGTTTAGTCAGGGACGTGATTGCCTTGATCTTCTCCAGATTGGCTTCTATTCCTCTGTTGGATACCAAGAATCCAAGGAGCTTGCCCGCCGGAACACCGAAAGCACACTTCTCCGGATTAAGCATCATTTTATAGGCCCGGAGGTTATCAAAGGTTTCCTTGAGGTCCTCTATCAATGTCTCCTCCTTCCTTGACTTCACCACGATGTCATCCACATAGGCATGAACATTTTTCCCTATCTGCCCCTTATGACAGTTCTGCACGCAACGCTGGTAAGTTGCTTGGGCACTCTTGAGCCCAAAAGGCATAGACACATAGCAAAAAGCACCAAAAGGAGTTATGAAGGCTGTCTTCTCCTGGTCCTTAACTGCCATCTTGATCTGATGATACCCTGAATATGCATCCAAAAAACTTAGCCGCTCACATCCCGCCATAGCATCAATGATCTGATCAATACGAGGGAGAGTAAAAGGATCGGTTGGACAAGCTTTGTTTAGGTCTGTGTAATCCACACACATCCTCCACTTTCCATTTTTCTTTAACACCAGCACCGGATTAGCCAACCACTCCGGGTGAAAAACTTCAACTATGAACCCTGCGGCCTAAAGTCTGGCCACTTCTTCACCTATAGCCTTGCGCCTTTCTTCGTTGAAACGGCGCAGATATTGCTTGACTGGTTTGAACTTCGGATCAATATTAAGACTGTGCTCAGCGAGTTCCCTCGGTATACCTGGCATGTCAGAAGGTTTCCATGCAAAGATATCCCGGTTCTCACGGATGAACTCGATGAGCGGGCTTTCCTATTTAGGATCAAGGTTAGCGCTGATAGTGAACTGCTTGGATGAGTCACCTGGCACAAAGTCGACTTGCTTGGTTTCCTCTGCAGATTTGAACTTCAACGCCGGATCATGCTCTGTAGTTGGCTTCTTCAACGGGGACATATCTGCCTGATCAACATTGTCTTTGTAAAACTTCAATTCCTCCGTAGCACATACTGCCTCTGCATAAGCAGCGTCTCCTTCTTCGCACTCTAATGCAATCTTGCGACTTCCATGAACCGTGATGGTTCCCTTGTAACCCGGCATCTTGAGCTGCAGATAAACATAACACGGTCTAGCCATAAATTTGGCGTAAACCGGCCGTCCAAACAGGGCATGATATGGGCTCCGGATCTTTACAACTTCAAAGGTTATCATCTCTGACCTGGAATCCTGTTCATCTCCAAAGGTAACTTCTAGGTCAATTTTCCCAACTGGGTAAGCTGATTTACCTGGCACTACTCCATGAAACATCGTGTTTGACTGTCTTAGCTTCTTATCCGTCAGCCCCATGCGCCGGAAGGTCTCATAATACAAGATATTGATGCTACTGCCGCCGTCCATGAGTACCTTGGTGAATTTGTAGCCACCCACCTGTGGTGCCACTACTAAGGCCAATTGGCCCGGATTATCAACCCGCGGCGGGTGATCCTCCCTGCTCCACACAATAGGTTGTTCTGACCAGCGCAGGAGTCGTGGTGTTGCCGGTTCAACCGTGTGGACCGCCCGCTTTAAGACTTTTTGATCTCGTTTGCACAAACTTGTAGTGAACACATGATACTATCCACTACTCAGCTCCTTCGGATTACTCTGATATCCGGATTGTTGCTGCTGCTGACGCTGCTGATTACCTTGATTGTTGTGATTACCCTGGCCCTGCTGTTGGTTGCTTTGGCTATTGTAGCCGCCCTGACCATACTGATGGTTGCCAAGGTTATTGTAACCGCCCTGACCATACTGATGATTGCCTTGGTTACTGTAACCATTGTTGCCGCCATGATATCCTGATCCGGAGCCATTGCCTTGATGACCCGGACCATGAAACCCGGGACCTGAACCGCCGCCCGGTGGTCCGTTGTTGGATCTGGCCCGGTTCATGGCCTCCATCATGACCCGGCATTCTCCCCAGGTATGTTTAGCTGGACGTTCCTCTGTGCCATGTTTTGGGCAAGGCTCGTTCAATTGTCGCTCCCAATTAATGAACCCTCCGCCGTTTTGTGGAAGCGGTTTACCCTTGTTGCGCTGAAAGCTTCCTTGAACTTTGGTATTGGCCACAAAATCAGAGCCACCTTCTGCCTTTCGCTTACCGTTGAAGCTTGTTCCGACCGGATTAGCCTGCGTCGGTTTACCAGGTTTATTTGCTTTTCCGGATTTATCTCCATCCGCTTCTGGATACTTAGTGTTGTCGGAGTCCCCATACTTTACCAGAGCGCTCATGAGAGTTCCCATATCATTACAATCCCGTTTGAGCCATCCCAGCTTCAACTTCAGAGACTCAAACCGGCAATTGTTCTCCAGCGTTACTATCGCCGTACTGGGGCTGATACCGTTCGAAGAGTGCAAGATTTCTGATACTCGCCACACCCATGCACTCGTAGGCTCCTGCTCTCCTTGTATACATGCCGCTAGGTCCACCACTGACATCGGCTGTTTGCACGTGTCCTTGAAATTTTAAATAAACTGGCGGCGCAACTCACCCCATGATCCGATGGAGTTAGGCGGCAAGCCCTTTAACCAGGTCCGGGCTGTACCCTCGAGCATCATGGTAAAATACTTTGCGCATGCCGCTTCATCTACGTCCAGCATCTCCATAGCCATCTCATAGCTCTCAATCCAAGCCTCTGGAGCCAAATCTGCTGTGTAATTAGGCACCTTACGCGGACCCTTGAAATCCTTGGGTAATCTCACGCTTCGTAAAGCGGGAATAAGACACTGCACCCCAAAGGAACTCGTCGTGACTCCCGTCTCTGATGTGGTTGTGTGAATCGGCATCGTTTGGCGGATATCCTCGCGGGCCGCAGGTCTGGCCCGGTTTACCGCCTCCTGGGCTTGCGCCTCTTCGCCTGCCGGATTATCCTGTCTATGATGGTGTCGCCTCCGTTCACTACTGGACACCTCCGGTTCATCCCAATGCCTAGTATAACTCCGGCTGTGGCGGGGTGTTGAATGAAGTCTCTCCCTGTTGTAAGAGTACGCCTGCTGCTGTGTCAACGCCGTGTTGAGCAGATCCTTGACCCTGCGTGCTTCCATTGCCACTGGGGATGTCCCCTCAATGGGTAAAGTGGCCAGGCGTGAAGCGGCGGCGACAATGTTATCCAGGGGGTTTGAGTAGTGGCCCGGAGGAGTGGGGATGTGAGGCGCGGGTATAATCCGTCGATCTTGTTCCGCAGTGGGCTGTTGAACCGGCTCACCTGTCACTGGGGCTCCCCTCCGGTTTACCTCCGGATTATTGCTGGCTCCCGCTCCTGGCGTCCCGAAGAGATTCATCGCCTCATAGACCGGCGGTAGACGAGACTGATACCTTCTATTCCTTACTCCCTGCGCAGAGGCCTGATCCATCCTGAGCTGGAAAGCCTGAGAATCCAGCTCTGCCTGCCTTGTTGCTATCATAGCTTTCTCTGCATTTAAATCCTCTCTAGCTTGTTCGACCCGGCCCTTCAGCTGAAGGATTTCTGCATCATGCTGCGCCTTGTCAGCAGGAGCCACCACTGCTACTGCCCATGTCGTCAACTCCTCTATTAAGGCGGATAGAGCGTCAGAGGACGAGGGAGCTGGGCCGCTCCCCCCTGCCCCAGCTGTGAACGCCCCGGTCATCGTGTGCTGTGGCGTAGATTGTGATCCGGCCATAAAGACAGCCACCCGGTTTGGCAGATCAAAAGGGTCCGGAATACTATCCCCGTCGGACACACCCTCGGATCGGCCGTCCCGCAACAGATACAAAGATTCAGTCTCTCCGGATGAGGATTCATCATCGGAATAGACAACTGTCTCGCCACCAGAATCCGATCCGTCCTCGGCTTGGACCCCATGTATTGCTCCTACGAAAACGCGCTTCATGGCGGGCTGAATCCGGGCCGATCTCGCACGCTGAGCCGGCTCGATGATGTCGGGGAAGATGTCCGGCTCAGGTCCCGGTTCACCAATCTTGCCGATGAAGACGTGGATGCCGCCGAAGGGGACCCGGTACCCGTATTCGATTGAATCGGCCTCCGGGCCCCAGCCTGCGTCGTCGATGTAGATCCGGCCGCGGCGACTCTTGGTCATCCGGCCAACCGCGTAGCCCTTGAGTCCTTCGAAGCTGCCCTTCAAGAACTTGAAACCATCGTGCGGAGGCCTCACGGTGGGCGCCAACTGTCGTGGAATTAGCACGGCAGATGTCCGGTTTAACGGACTTAGTTGTGGAACCATCGCACGGGTTAGCTTGAAGAGGTTAAAAGCACACAAAGGACACAGAGAGTTTATACTAGTTCGGCCCCTTCGATGAAGGTAAAAGCCTACGTCTAGTTTGGTTTGGTATTGCTTGGGCGTCGATGAACAGGGAGCAGATTGCTTGCCTGTCTCTTGACGGGTTATTTCTTGTCCTTGAACCGTCGCCGGGTCGTCCCTTTATATATGAGGCAACGCCCGGTCCAGTTTACAGAGTCCCGAGGCCGGCTCATAATTGTGTCCGCCTCGGTCTCTACTCTTTCTTCCTTGTGTCTCAAGTTACATGATAAGACGGTTTACAAACCGTAATCTTTACACATGGGCCCTAAGCCTTCATGGGCCGTAACCTCTACTGAGTTTTTAGTTATACAGCTACATTACCATAATCCGGATCTCCCTAGCCGGTTTATACCTGCTAATAATATCCCTGACAGAATGCATCGTCGTGTTCATCGGGAGGGCTTGGACGGAACAGCCGATGGAAACGAGGCCTCGCGTACCGCAGAACGGAGGAAACGGCCTTGTGTCCGACCGACCACGTTCGAAACGGGATCATGTTCATCGGGAGGGGTCTGGCATACCGCAAAACGGAGGAAACGGACCTCCTACTGTCGAAATGGGGGTCATGTTGATCGGGAGGGGTGTGGCGTACCGCAAAACGGAGGAAACGGACTTGTGTTGAAGCGCTACGGTCGAAACGGGGGTCTTGTTCATCGGGAGGGGTGTGGCGTACCGCAAAACGGAGGAAACGGACTTGTGTTGGAGCGCTACGGTCGAAACGGGGGTCCTGTTCATCGGGAGGGGTGTGGCGTACAGCAAAACGGGACTCCATGGGATACTGTTCATCACCACCGTCGACCCCCTCCAGCCTCCATGGGCTACTGTTCATCCACTGTCGACCTCCTCCAGCCTCCACCTGCGACTATTCATCCTCCACCGCGTGCTACTCCACCGGCTACTGTTCAACCAGCCCTCTCTACGGGCTCCTGTTCAACCACCCCACCACGGGCTACGTTTCATCTAGTCCTCCACCGTCTACTGTTCATGCAGCCCTACGCGGGGTGGTCCTGTTCATGCAGCCCTCCACGAGGTCCTGTTTATGCAGCCCCAACCGGCCCGATCGAACGGGGTCCTATTCATGCAGAGGCAACACCACGGGGTCCTGTTCAGCCACCCCCACCGGGAACTGTTCATCCAAACCCCCCAGCAACGCTCACTGTTCATGCAGAGGCAGCATCGATCGGCTTCAGTTAGCAGCAGTACCGAAGGAATCGCTCGATCGGGTTCAGTTAACATCCATCCATCGATCGCTCGGGTTCAGTAACGCGTAGCCTGCAGAGCAATCGCTCGGGTTTAGTTAGAGCCCAACGCCTCGCTCGGGTTTAGTTAGAGCCCAACGCCTTGCACCCACGCCCGTGTGTGTATAAGAGAAACACGCATCGCTCGGCCCCGACCACCCACCGTAACCGGGAACACCCCGATATTTTCCTCGCCCTTGCTTCTACCACGGTTTTTTCTGTCATGGACGACCCAAAGAATGTCATGCAGCTGCGTCTCCGGCCCGCCCAGGACGAAAAGCCCATTTTCTGTCATGATTTTTTGTCATAGAAGTAGGACCACACCACATCTATGATGATACCGTGTTTTGTCACAATTATTATCATAGAAGTGTCATAAGTATGACAGAAGAAAGTTTTGTTCGGCCCAAAATGTCATGGATGTGTCTTTTTTTGTAGTGCTAGACTTGTCGCGAAAGGGTTCACACAAGTTCCAGGAGTGGACTACGACAAGACTTTCTCGCCCGTAGCTATGCTTAGGTCTGTTTGGATATTACTAGCAATTGTTGCTTATTTCGATTATGAAATATGGCAGATGGATGTCAACATGGCTTTCCTAAATGGAAACCTCAAAGAGGATGTATACATGATACAGCCAGAAGGTTTTGTCATTCATAAGGATGCTGGAAAGGTATGCAAACTTCAGAAAGCCATTTATGGACTGAAGCAAGCGTCAAGGAGCTGGAACATTCATTTTGATGAAGTGGTCAAAGAATTTGGCTTCATCAGGAATGACGAAGAATCTTGTGTTTACAAGAAGTTTAGTGGGAGCGCAAAAGCATTTCTAATCTTGTATGTGGATGACATATTATTGATCGGAAATGATGTGAATTTCCTTAGCGAAATAAAAGACTCATTGAAGAAAAGTTTTTTAATGAAAGACTTAGGCGAAGCAGCATATGTATTGGGCATCAGAATCTATAGAGATAAATAAAAACGCCTGATAGTGCTTAGCCAAAGCACGTACATTGACAAGGTGTTGAAAAGGTTCAACATGGAGAACTCCAAAAAGGGCCTTCTCCCCATGTCACCTGGCATAGTGCTTTGCAAGAATCAGTGTCCTCGGACTCTCGATGAGCGAGTACAAATGAATGATGTTCCATATGCCTCGGCAGTTGGTTCTATTATGTATGCCATGCTATGTACAAGACCGGATGTTTCCTATGCGCTAAGTGTTAGCAGCCGGTACCAAAGTGATCCAGGATTGGAACACTGGGCCGCAGTCAAGGGTATTCTTAAGTACCTCAGAAGGACCAAGGATTTACTCCTTGTGTACGGAGGTGATGAAGAGCTCATTGCAAGTGGTTACACTGATGCAGGCTTCACGACTGACCCAGATGAATTCAAATCTCAATCAGGCTATGTTTACATATTGAATGGTGGCGCAGTGGATTGGAAAAGTTCCAAACAAAAGACTGTGACGGATTCTATGATGGAGGCGGAATATGTTGCTGCTTCAAAAGCCTCCAAGGAGGCGGTATGGATCAAGCAATTTCTTGAAGACCTTGGTGTGGTTCCTAGTGCCTAGGACCCGGTGGAGAACTATTGTGATAATAGTGGCGTCGTGGCTCAGGCAAGGGAGCCAAGTTCGCACCATAAGACAAGACATATTGAACGCAAATATAAACTCATTCAACATCATGTCGAAGCGAGTTTAGTGAAAGTACGCAAAGTTCACACGGATATGAACGTGTCAGACCCGATGACAAAGCATCTACCACAAGTAAAGCATGAGCAGCACCGTATAGCCATTGGTGTTAGGGAATCCATGTAACCGGATTATGACTCTAGTGCACGTGGGAGTCTGTAGGAGATATGCCCTAGAGGTAGTAATAACAGTTATTTTGTATCTCCACAGTTTGTAATGAATGTTTAGCTTCCATGCTATAACTGCAATGATTCTCGAGTCGGCGATATCCACGAGGCTCGGAGGGAAACTCATGTGCACGTGTGGTATACTAAATGGTAAAATGTATTCCTAGTCTTGCCTCTAAGACTGGCTCATGTATTGCATGATGATCATGTTTTCCTGATCATGGCCATGTCTATGCTAGCAATTTTGAGGGCACGATGTTGGTAGAACACTTGTGTTGGATCGACCCAAATTGATGTTATGCTATGAGATTCTTTTTGTCACAAGTTTATGGTTAATATCACAGAGATAGTTAATGTTTGCATAATTCCTAAGACCACGAGAGTATTGAGTTACTTCATGCTTGCTTCGTGAACTTTGGGGTTTGTTAAACGTCATCCGTAACTGGGTGGCTATTACGGCGGCTTACGGGTTCACGGAAAAGTATGGCAAGCAAAAAGATAGCTCGAGATTGGGATTTGCTCCTCCGATGATGGAGAGATATTCTCGGGCCCTCTTGGTGTTACGGTATCCATAATCATCTGGCCAGACACCTTGTGATTTGATCACTGGGATGTCAAAACACGGAAACGAGAAAAGAGAACAAAACCGGTAACGAGGTAACTTGCATGGTGGACAGATTGTTCGTCCACGGGGATGCAATAAATCACACCTCGGGTGTTTGTGACATATCGCGAAGCAACAGGAATAGCTCACTTCAACTGGAGGTTCACTCGAATATTTATTCGTGTGGGTATAGGGGTCAATATGGGTGTCCACGGCTCCGATGTTGATCATTGATCGGAACGGGTTCTGGGTCATGTCTATACTTCACCGAACCTATAGGGTCACACGCGTAAGGGTCATCTATCTACTGTATACTAGACAGGTAGTGTGAGAGAAAATCATCGGAAACATTTCGGACACCGGAAAGGTTTCGGACACCGGAAAAGTTCCGCAAAGAGAGGTCATCGGATGAGTTTCGGTGAAACTGAAGAGTTGTTTCGGGATATACTATTAAGTCATATTGGTTTTGGCACATGCCTGATAATTCTTGGAGGGTGCCAGAATCATTCTGGAAACTTGTTGGAATTTTGCGGGATAAAAACAGGAAATGTTCTGGAGCTGCCGGAGCCACTTCAGATGCTTTTCGCAGATGAAAATCACTAAACCGGAATTGTTTCAGAACGCATTAAAAATTATATTAGTGGGTAATGGAAATGTTCTAAGCCCACGTAAATATTTTCAGTTCGAACGGACGCTAAAAATGTCATCGTTAATAGTGAAAAACAGCTTTATGGATATTTTTTGGAAAGCCACCTTTTAGGGCTTTTGTGAAAAGGCTTGTAGAAGGGCTTGGGGGACAAGGAAGCCCCTTGTGGGGGGGGCCCAAGGGTTTGTACGGCCACACATGGTGGTGCTCCATGGAGCTCCACATGGCCTCCCATTTTGCCCATAACACCCTCATGTGTGCCCTAATGCATGGGAGTTTTTGGTAATTTGTGGAGGCACCCTACCCTTTGGTTTTCCTATAAATAGGGGGTGAGGGGGCTGCGCCAAGATCATCCCTTGATCTCATACACATGCCATGACTTGTCTGGCTTCTCTCTGCCTCCCAGCAAAATAGTTTTGTAGAGCCGAAAGGCTGTCTGGGTTCCGGCAGGAACTAGTTCTGGACGGCGAAGCCCTGCCAGATAGCTGACACCGTATGTGTGCAACCCCGTAGAGAGATTATAGTTTCGTTCTTTTGCCTGAGGGGCTGTTCGAGTATTCTCCCGAAGGGCTACCCGAGTTACCATCCGATTTTCGAGGGTCCTCCCGAAGGGCTGTCCGCGACATCGTCCAGGGGACTGTCCGATCGCCTCTCGAAGAGCTGTCCAGAGAGGAAGTACATCCTCGCGGTTGGGAGGTTGTAAATCCTAACTGCGGGAATCTGCACCGACGATCTCCACCGACTCTTCATCCGATGTGCTTCGAGTCGGTACGGATCAGATCAAACCTTGTATGCAGTCTCCATAGTGGTCCTGGGAGTGCTCGCTATACCGGAATTTTTTTTCTGTCGCGTTCCCCTACAAGTTTGTGAATAACTTTACTTTAAAAATAGATTTTATGAGTGATTATTTTTTCTTATGTTTAATATTAGTATCTTTTATCATCATATTAAATTTGGTAATACTTAGGTTATTTAAGAAGATGAAATTCCTTTGTAATAAATGAGTTTTCGTCTAAACCCTCATAATTCGAAAGAGATTGTCCATTTTGTACACGAAGTGCATCCAATTTTTGCCGTAACCCTCTCTACTTTTTTGCACATGCTATGTGGGTGAAATGATGATACCATGCCAACTTTCAACCTTTTCAGAGTTCATTTGTAGTGCTTTTCAATTTCAGGGTCGTTTAGCTAAAAAATCAATAAATGCATGAAAAATAGCAAATGAAGTCGGAAAGGGTTGAAAGTTGATGACGTGGCTATGAATGGTGCATACTGAACGCACAAAAAGTCTGGAGTTGTAATAAGTTGAAAAATGAAATTCCTTTGTAATAGATGAGTTTTCGTCTGAAACCCTGATACTTCGAAAGAGATTGTCCATTTTGTACATGAAGTGCATCCAGTTTTTGCCGTAACCCTCTCTACTTTTTTGCACATTCTATGTCGGTGAAACGATGATACTATGCCAACATTCAACCTTTTCATTTGTAGTGCTTTTCAATTTTAGGGTAATTTAGCTCTAAAAAATCAGTAAATGAGCTGAAAATAGCAAATGAAGTCAGAAAGGTACATGTTTGTCCGAAGCACAAAAGTACATGTTTCAAATGCCTAAACAAATAAGCACCCTAAGTATTACAAAGATTACCTACGGATTGTCCAAAGTGGGAACTCACTAGAGAAGAGAGTGATGACAATGAAGCCGATCACATCCCATAGTGGGATCTTTGGGTGTGAAACTTTTTCTTCGCGTGTGTCACTTCGCGCCGTAACCATGGACAATCTTCATCATTCAACAGGATGCTCGGGTCAATATTCATTGTGAATGGAGCAATTTCATCAAACTTTTAATAATCTTCTGACATGTCTATCTTGTCATCTGATGACCCACAAGTATAGGGGATCAATTGTAGCTCTTTTCGATAAGTAAGAGTGTCGAACCCAACGAGGAGCAGAAGGAAATGACAAGTAGTTTTTAGTAAGGTAGTGTGTGCAAGTGCTGAAATTGTAAGTAGCGAGTAGTTCTATAGCAAGGTAATTTGTAACGAGCAAGTAACGATAATTGTAACAAGTATGCAGCAAGGTAGCCCATTCCTTTTGAGGCAAAGGACAGGCCAAAATTGTCTCTTATAATAAGCAAAGCGTTATTGAGGGTACATGGGAAGTTCATCTAGTCACTTTCATCATGTTGGTTTGATTTGTGTTCGCTAGTTTGATAATTTGATATGTGGGTGGACTTGTTCTTAGGTAATGTTCTTACTTGAACAAACCTCCTACTTATGATTAACCCTCCCGCAAGCACCCGCAACTACGAGAAAAGTATTAAAAATAAATTCTAACCATAGCATTAAACTCTAGGATCCAATCAGTCCCTTACGGAATAGTGCATAAACTGGCGTTTAAGTTTCTGTCACTCTCGCAATCCACCATCTATTTACTACTCCACAATGCATTCCCTTAGGCCCAAATATGGTGAAGTGTCATGTAGTCGACGTTCACATGACACCACTAAGGGAATCACAACATACATACTATCAAAATATCAAACACATATCAAATTCACATGATTACTTGCAACATGATTTCTCCTGTGACCTCAAGAACAAAGGTAACTACTCACAAGTGATGAACATGCTCAAGATCAGAGGGGTATTAATATGCATAATAGATCTGAACATATAATATTCCACCAAATAAACCATATAGTAATCAACTACAAGATGTAATCAACACTACTAGTCACCCCCTAGCAACAATCTATAGTTCCGGTAACAAGATTGAATACAAGACATGAACTAGGGTTTGAGATGAGATGCTGCCGGTGAAGATGTTGATGGAGATTGCCCTCCCCAAGATGGGAGAGTAGTTGGTGATGATGATGACGTTGATTTCCCCCTCCGGGAGGGAAGTTCCCCGGCGGAATCGCTCCGCCGGAGGTCAAAAGTGCTCCTGCCCAAGTTCCGCCTCAAGACGGCGGTTTTCCATCCCAAAAGTATTTTATTGATTTTTTTCTAGGTCAACATCGCTTATATACCAGAAGATGGGCACCGGAGGTGGGCCAAGGAGGCCACAATATACCAGGGCGCGCCAAGGGGGCTGGCGCACCTAGGTGGGTTGTGCCCACCTGGTAGCCCCCCTCTCGTGTTTATTGACTCCAATATTTCTTAAACATTCCATAAAAAATCCTCATGGAGTTTTAGCTCATTTGGAGTTCTGCAGAATAGGTGGCCTGATGTAGCTTTTTTAGGTCCAGATTTCCAGCTGACAGAATTCTCCCTCTTGGTGTGTACCTTGCAAATTATGAGAGAAAGGGCATTAGAATTACTCCAAAAAGCATTATTATGGATAAAAACATTGTAAATAACAGTAAGAAAACATGATGCAAAATGGACGTATCAACTCCCCCAAGCTTATACCTCGCTTGTCCTCAAGTAAAAACCGAAATCGAAAAACATGTCCACATGCTTTGAGAGAGAGGTGTCAATAAAAACAAAATACGGACATAGAAGCATCATGTTGATTATTAATAACAACGATAAAATTGAACATAGGACTTTTATCATTGAACTTGCAACATATACTTCACATGAATAGGTAACAGTTCATCACATAAACGAAGTATGAAGCATAAACTCTATTAGAAACCAACAAACTATGTTTTCAGTCAACTTTTGCAACTACAATTCATCATCTTTTCAGGAAGGGTCACGTATCAGAGCCTTTAGGCAAGTCCACATACTCAACCATCATATAGTCTTCTATGATTGCTAACACTCACCGCATACACATGAGCAAAACATTTGAACCGGACACATAGAAAGATAGGGGCTTATAGTTTTGCCTCCCAACATACCCACCTCAAGGGTGATGTCAATAATAATAACTCATGTCACCCATATTTAACTGGACATATGTGCCTAGATCTTTCCTCACCACATGATGCTTGCCAAAGGATAAAAATAAAAGGGGAAGGACGGAAAACTTTGACTCTTTGCATAAAAGTAAAAGATAGGCCCTTCGCAGAGGGAAGCAGAGGTTTCCATGCGCTTATTTTTTTGCATGCTCAATGCCTTAGTGCAAAAGAACGTCATGTTGTATTGTCCATTAAGATGGCAACCTTTATTATGAAGTATGTCGCTTTTATTCTTTGTCATCCAAGTTCGTACAACTCTCAATTTTCTCTTACACTAAATGATCTCACATATTTAAAAGCAATTTTCATTGCCTTTTTGCACCGATGAAAACTTACTTGAAGGATCTAACTCAACCCATAGGTAGGTATGGCGAACTCTCGAAAAAGGTTTGGGTTTAAGGGTGTTTGGATGCACAAGTAGTATCTCTACTTAGTGCGGAATTTTTGGCTAGAAAAGATATCGGGCAAGCACCACATGTTAAAGTATCTATGACAATATGACTTCTGTGTTAAGTTGTCTTCCTTGTCCAACGTCAACAATTTTGGCATATAATATTTTGATGGGGGCTCACAATCACAAAAGATTTCTAGGATAGTATATTTATATGTGAATCTTCTCTTCCCTTATTAATTCTTTCATGAGTTGCATCATTGACCAATGCTATGTTTGTCAATCTCTAACAAAATTGTCTACTTATACTTTTCCTTATGTGGTGCTATCACCTGCCATAGGATTAGTATATGATCATATTGATTTATTTATTTCCTTCATTTCTTTTCTTTATTTGCAGCATGAAATTAAAGAAAGCAAAAATTCAATCTAAACTTTATTATATAACTTGCACATGGTGACAAGGATAGATCACTAAGCAAACTCTCGAAAAAAAGAATCGAACTAAACTTATTTCATCTAAAGCAAAAAGATCGAACTAAAATAAGTAAAAGCACAAACATAGTGGGATGATACGATACTGGGGCACCTCCCCCAAGCTTAGCGGAAGGCAAGGGGAGTGCACATACCCGATACTCAATTCTCTTTTGGTGATGAAGAAGGTGAAGGTGATGAAGTAACGATCCTATCCTTAAGAATCAAGAGATTCTCCAACCGACGGGTGACGCTCCGGAGACATGTGATATGCTCTTGATACAGAATATTTTCGTGAGTGAGATATTTATTCTGTCCACAAACCATTTCAATAATCCGAAAGGCTGAAATTTCAGTAGGGGTAAGAAGAGCATAATAGGGTTTAAGGATATCTTCTTCTTCCTCCTTTGTTGGCGATGTTTGCTCACTGACAACCTTCTTGTCTTTGTCACCATTTGCAGCCTCTATGAGTTCTTCCTTCTTCAGCCCGATCTTCATAAGCCAAGCATCCTCTACCATTGGATTTGAGGAGGAGGAAGACATGATGCCGAGCTTGATAGATCTGACCGAAAACACTAAGAAAAGAAAACAGAAGATTTCTCCGCGATACGGTTTTCAACAAGTTCGGGGAGTATATACAGAATTTTTTATCTTGGGAAACAAGCAAGCTGTAGAAAAACGGAGTCCGGGAGGTGCCCAAGGTGGGCACAACCCACCTGGGCGCGCCAGGCACCTGGTGCGCCCTGGTGTATTGTGCTCACCAAGGGACGCTTCCTGGAAGTTTCTTTATTTCAAAAAAATTAAAATATTCCAAGACTGGGAGAAAATATTTTTGTGGATTTTTCGGAGTCTGTTTACTTACCGTATCATATACCTCCTTATTTTCATGACTCTGGAGTGTTCCGGAAGGACTCTTTTATGTACTCTTCTGGTGTCAAAGTTTGCATAATATTACTTTCAACATTAATGGGCGTACCTGAGATATAATGCTTTATTCGTTGCCCATTGACAACCTTCGGGTTAGTACCTTCGGAATTATTTATTTTGATGGCACCAGACCGGTAAACCTCCTCGATGACATATGGGCCTTCCCATTTCGAGAGGAGCTTCCCTGCAAAAAATCTGAAACGAGAGTTGTAAAAAAGAACATATTCTTCGACTTTAAACTCACGCTTTTGGATTCTTTTGTCATTCCATCTTTTAACTTTTTCTTTGAATAACTTTGCATTTTCATAAGCTTGGGTTCTCTATTCATCTAATGAGCTAATATCAAATAACCTCTTTTCACCATCAAGTTTGAAATCATAGTTGAGTTCTTTAACTGCCCAATATGCTTTATGTTCAAACTCAAGAGGCAAATGACAAGCTTTTTCATAGACCATTTTATAAGGATACATACCCATAGGATTTTTATATGTTGTTCTATATGCCCAAAGTGCATCATCTAACTTCTGAGACCAATTCTTCCTGGACCTATTAACAGTCTTTTGCAAAATTAATTTTATTTCTCTATTACTAAGTTCAACTTGACCACTAGACTGAGGATGATAGGGTGATGCAATTCTATCGTTAACATCATACTTAGCAAGCATTTTATGGAAAGCACCATGAATAAAGTGTGAACCACCATCAGTCATTAAGTACCTAGGGACCCCAAACCTTGGGAAAATAACTTCCTTAAGCATTTTAATAGAGGTGTTGTGATTAGCACTACTGGTTGGAATAACTTCTACCCATTTAGTAATATAATCAACAGCAACCAAAATATGTGTATACCCATTGGAGGAAGGAAAAGGTCCCATGTAATCAAATCCCCAACCATCAAATGGTTCAACTACAAGTGAATAATTCATAGGCATTTCTTATCGCTTACCGATATTACCTATTCTTTGGCATTCATCACAAGATGAGACAAACTTACGAGCATCCTTGTAGAGAGTAGGCCAATAAAATCCAGATTGCAATACCTTGTGAGCAGTTCTATCTCCAGCATCATGCCCTCCATAAGCCTCGGAGTGACATTTCCGTAGGATTTGTCCCTGTTCATGCTCATGTACACAATGTCTAATAATACCATCTACTCCTTCTTTGTAAAGATGTGGGTCATCCCAAAAGTAATGTCTTAAATCATAGAAGAATTTTTTTCTTTTGTTGGTATGTAAAGCTAGGTGGCAAATATTTAGCAACAATGTAATTAGCATAATCAGCATCCCAAGGTGTACTATGAGAAACATTTATTGCAGCTAACTGCTCATCAGGAAAACTATCATCAATAGGTAGTGGGTCATCAAGCACATTTTCAATCCTAGACAAGTTACCACTTACGGGGTTCTCAGCTCCTTTTCTATCAACTAGCAGAGTGGCCCGCCCGATGTGCGGGCTAGAATTTTTAAGTTCTATCATGGTAATGCATTATTTGATATGTCTATAGAAATTTGGAACCTAATGTCATAACCACGCCCCTAACCCAATAACCATCATCTTTATGGTGTTGAACTCGGTGTTAGGGCATCATTTTAGCATTGGGGGAGTTTATAAAAAATATGTATTTGTTCTATCCTATGTAATCATGTTAGTATAAAAAATTGTCATATAATGTATTAATACATATAATCAAAGTTTGGATGCCGTACCATCGAGAGTTTCTACGTGACATTACATGAGTAGGAGTTGAGATCTTGTAGTTTGTATCTGGTACTCGTTGTATACAAAAAAAATCATCCCCATTGACAGGCAAATGAATATGTTTATCTTATCTAGATATCTTTGTCTCATTTACTCTCTTGGTTGCAAGATACATCACCTCTTATTAATAATTTGTAAGATAAAATTTTGACCATTGTTTGAATTGATAATGAAAATAGCATTTTAGTGGAATGTTGGAATACTTTTGAGCAAAATTTAATCATGTTGTTTTCTTTTGACCAATCCTAGCATCTATTTAAATCGATGGTGGAAGTACATAAGTTTTGTATCCAAACTTGTGAAGAAATTTTGCTTTAAGGCACCATCTTATCATTTTAAAACATAAATATTATTATCTTTTCTGTTGTGCTTTACTCTATATGTTACGTCTTATTCAGATAATGTCTCCTTCGCATCATCATATGCACTACCTAAGAGAATCATTAGTATTTCTACCAATTATCCTGCAGTGTCGCATTATCATACAAAAATATTGCCCTAAGCAGTGCCAAATTCTTACATTGGAAGATATGAACTGACACATGGAAATTGACAGGCCAAGAATGCAGGTACAAAACAGATTACTCGTAGGTGGCAAATTTATCCACCAAAAGGTGCATCTTTTAAGCTCAGAAACATTATGTTTAGAAAGTTAAGAACAAAAACAAATACAATAATTTTGGAATGGAGACAGTAACAATTATATGTCCACATCCCTCATGGATGACATATAGATTATTCTGTGACAGTCTGTAGAACCACAAAAGGTACATAGTGTATTAACCATTTTAATAAGTAGTTGTACCAAAGGTTCTAAGCATAGCACTGCTTTTCTTCCCATTGACACCACTATGTGACTGAAGCAACCTACAATCAAACCATAAATTAATCGATTTATCCCTAAGTGCAACCAGTAGCCAATATCTAACAGAATAGAAAGTCAGCACTGTAATTTGATCTCAGAACAAAACATTGGAAAAGTGATCAGAATTACAAGGACATGCTAGGCAAGCATATTAAATGATTAATTAACATTGGCATAAATAATTTGGTCTTCTGTGTTGGCAAACAAAAGGCATATACATAGATGTATGGAGTGCAGTGCACAATAGGTGCTTATAAATTAACCAAGCGAACCGAATAATGGGTGTACTTGAGGACTGAGGAGTTGTTATATCCTTCTGAATTTCTCTACATCCACAAGAATTACTCACAAATTAATAGGTTACTTGCTCCTGTACATAACCCTCATTTACCATCAGCGCAATAGCCTCAACCGCACATTATATAATATAAATGTACGTGAATACCTACCTTGGTTGGAAACTCTGTTTACCATGTTCTTTTGTTCCCTCATTGAAACTGAAACTACGCCAACCTATACCATGAATGTCCAATAAACATCTCAAATGTTTCCAAGTACCTAGACAAGTCATCCATATTGTGGCAGTAAGATTCCAAGTAAGGGCATAACACTAAATCGTACATCTGCAATTAGTAGATTACCAGGACGCTAAACAATTGAGCTTGTGTGTGACCAAAAATAACATTATTTTCCTACATCCAATTGAGGTGCTATGCAAGAACACTAAGTAATTGAGCATAAGTCGATGAAAACACCATGTGATCTGGAATGAAACATACATCTGCATTTATTTAATCATCAAAACACCATTAGTAGGTACTTAATATGTTCATGTAAGATGAACCAACCTCGTGCTTCATGGGACCATGAAGGTGATGCTATTGAAGAGCTCGACTGGAAAATCTCCTGGCTCGTTCCGCTACCATGCCCGCGCAGCCACGCTTTCGTTGTTGGCTCGTTCCTCGAACCATTATGTTTTGCCTATTTCACTGGTTCACTCGTCAATTCTGTTGCCTCTTTAGGTGTCTTGTGTCATCGGTGGCGAGGATACCATGAGTATCTAATATCACAGACTGTTTTAGTTACACTGAGTTGCAAACTCTTCCTAGCAATATCAACATGCAGATCTGGACTATGCATCAGTACGTATGTAGATTGAAATTTGGAATATGATATATCGATGCATACCTTTGCATGCATACTTGACTCTTTTTTCTTATGGATTAATGTAGATTTGGACTTTGTAATGCTGATAATGCATCAGCATATATATAGGTTGGAATTGCAGAATAGTAATATGAACATGAAGGGCTATGCATTATGTAGATTCAAATTGGAGAATGTCTAGGCATACCTTGCACCAGCATCATAGCTAGTAAGCTAGGACGACCCTAATTAGGCCAACCCTGTGCCGTCAAGACCAGGACAGTAGCGATGCGCCTGACTATGATGGAGAAAATGAGTTCATATTCACCTGGAAGAGGGATTGTTAGAAAATAACATGTTCCTTCCTCCGGCTGGCCAGCCACAACGTCCATCCTCTTCTCCTACAAGAAAACATATTCGTACAGTGATATGATCTGAACATGGAAATACATCTCTCAAAATTAACAAATAGTATGAGAAAATACGCTTTCTGCAACTCATTATTCTCTGCTATGATGTATATATATCATGTCAGGCAAGGATGCACGTAGGTTGGATAAGACTGAAAGTTTCATCGACAGATGGTGTCTTACTGGAGTGTTGATTTTTATGGCATCTGAAACATTAACTATATTTTTTTCTATTTCACTTAATTTCATTAATTAAGCATCACTCTGCATTGTCTTTTTTTACATAGAATTTATAGCATAGGAAAAATAAGTTGGTGCTGCTAATGCCATAGTCGTCGAGTCAAATAAAATACCATGAGACACTCCATGCTATAAGGGCATGTCCAATGCATAGGCGCTTCGGTAGACTCTTTAGGAATTAAAATAATTAAGAAAAACGTTAGCGCTAATGTAAGAGCCTGTGTCTCCATAGCTGAGTCGCTTTATCTGTCAAATCGAACCAATTATCTAGCCCACTAAATACACTCGAAGCACCGGCTGCCAAGTCTGGCATCGTTGGCTGGGAGACGCCAGAAAAATCTTTCCGTATTGTACATGGCCTAAGCGCCCGCTGTAAGCACCGCATTGTACATGGCCTAACACTTAATGTATCAGCTTCATTTTTTCCAAATTTTTATTGTTATAATTCCCTAGATCCAAACAACGTACATACTGGATGGACTCATAGCCCAGTGTTGGGATCGTTTGGAGTCTCCCTAACAACTTGAGTTTGACTGGGATTTTATGTCTCACATATTCTCTCCTGATATATTGCCCCAAAGCTCATCCACCTCTTTCCTCAAGGTACATACATATAGAAAGTTAAAATAATAAACAATAATCACACAACTACCTCCTAAAGCTGGCACTCCAGCAACTCCTTGCTAAGTGACCCGGGACATGAATAAAGGATGGATGGGTGGCAGCAGCATGTATTTCACGAACTATTGAGGAAGGAGATGCACACATGCATGAAAAGCGAGCAGCTATGTTAAGTACATCAATAAATTTGCTAGCATCAGGTTCACTTCATGATTTGGGCAGCCAGCATGCAGCTTCTCTGCCAGTTACCTGGACCAATCAGCAGCACATCCATGTAAATCTAGTAATGTTGAGGTCATAGTTCGTCCCACCGCCCGGCGCAATCGTCTCTGCTATGCACGTCATCCCGTCTGCATCCACCTAAATCTGGCGACGATGAGTTAATGATTTGGCCAGCCGCCAACGCAATCTTCTCTGCTACGTAGGTCAATCAATCTTCCAGCCCATCCACGAAAATTTGGTGGCTATGAGGATTGGTGATTTGGGCAGCCGCCGGTGCTATCTTGTCTCCGTAAGTCACACAAATCAACATGGTGGAGATCGAGGGGAAACCCATGGGACGCCGGACATGTGTACGATGAGTTGGAGAGGATCAAATCAACCTGGTAGAGATCGAGGGGAACCCCGTGGGATTGTCTTCTCTTTTAGTCGTTCGCCGTGTAGGTACGGAACAGGAGCGTGTTATTTAAAACGTGTTATTTTTGGAGGAGATAAAACATGTTTTTTTTGGAGGAGATAAAACATGTAAATCTATCAGAGTTGTCTCGTGTAATTCACAAAAAATAGGTCTCAGGTCCACCATGTTATATTACGCGGATCGTACGGTCACGGTTTCATAATTTAAGAGATCCTCTATATTAAGGGTTGGTATTTTTTAATTAACGTGGGATTTTACGGCATTTCTCTTGCTTCTGGTTAACCCGTCAATTACTTTTTATATATAATAGATGATATGTAGATCAAATTCTTGCAACAAGAGGACCCAACAAATAAGTCTAGGCTTAGCATCTTTCTTTTCCATAAGATATTTAATAGCAGCATGGTCTGTTTGAATAGTTACTTTAGAGTCAACAATATAAGGTCTAAATTTATCACAAGCAAACACCACTGCTATGAATTCTTTTTCTGTTGTAGCATAATTTCTTTGAGCGTTGTCTAGAGTTTTACTAGCATAATGAATAACATTCAATTTCTTATCAACCCTTTGTCCTAGAACAACACCAACAGCATAATCACTAGCATCACACATAATTTCAAAAGGCAAGTTCCAATCAGGTGGTTGAACAGTAGGTGCAGAGATTAAGGCTTTCTTGAGTGTTTCAAAGGCTTCAAGACAATCATCATCAAAATCAAAAGGAATATCCTTTTGCAAGAGACTAGTGAGAGGCCTAGAAATTTTGGAGAAGTCTTTAATAAACCTCCTATAGAAACCAGCATGGCCTAGGAAACTATGAATACCTTTTATGTCCTTAGGACATGGCATTTTCTCAATTGCATCAACCTTAGCTTGGTCCACTTCAATACCTCTTTCAGAAATTCTATGACCCAAAACAATGCCTTCATTTACCATAAAGTGTCACTTATCCCAATTCAAGACGAGATTTGCTTGTTCACATCTCTGCAAAACTCGCTCAAGATTGCTTAAACAATCATCAAAAGACTTCCCATAAACAGAAAAGTCGTCCATGAAAACCTCAACAATCTTTTCACAAAAATCAGAGAATATAGCCATCATGCATCTTTGAAAGGTAGCAGGTGCATTACATAAACGAAAAGGCATATGTCTATAAGCATAAGTTCCAAACGGGTAAGTAAAAGTGGTCTTTTCTTGATCAGGTTGAGAAATAGGTATTTGTGAAAAGCCAGAATATCCATCAAGGAAGCAAAAGTGTGTGTTCTTAGATAATATTTCAAGCATTTGATCAATAAAAGGCAAAGGGTAATGATCTTTTCTAGTAGCTCTATTTAATTTTCTGAAATCAGTTACCATTCTATAGCCTATAACAATTCTTTGAGGAATAAGTTCATTCTTATCATTAGGAACGACAGCTATTCCTCCTTTCTTAGGGACACAATGAACAGGACTTACCCATCTACTATCAGCTATGGGATAGATTATACCTGCTTCCAGAAATTTTAATATTTCAGTTCTTACGACTTCTTTCATCTTTGGATTTAACCGACGTTGGTGATCAACAACTGGTTTAGCATCAGTTTCCATATTAATTTTGTGCTGACATGGAGTGGTACTAATGCCCTTTAAATCATCAAGAGTATATCCAATAGCAGCTCGGTGCTTCCTTAGAACTTTCAATAATCTTTCTTCTTCATGTTCTTAAAGGTTAGCACTGATAATAATAGGATATATTTTATTTTCATCAAGATAAACATATTTGAAAGTGCTTGGCAATTGTTTTAATTCAAACACAGGATCACCTTTAGGTGGAGGTGGGCCTCCAAGAGTTTCAATAGGCAAATTGTGTTTAAGTAGGGGGCGTTGTTCAAAGAAATTTTTATCTATTTCATTTCTTTCATGCATATGTGAATCAATTTCATGGTCTAGTAAATATTGCTCTAAAGGATCAGTAGGTGGTACAGCAATAGAAGCAAGACCAATTAATTCAGCCTTACTAGGCAATTCTTTTTCATGAAGTTTCCTACTAAACTTGGAAAAATTAAACTCATGAGATTCATCACCAAAACTAATACCGACAGTTTGCTTCTGACAATCTATTTGAGCATTAACAGTGTTCAAGAAAGGTCTGCCAAAGATAATGGTACATAAGTCATCTTGTGGGGAACCAAGAACAAGAAAATCAGTAGGGTATTTTATTTTCTCGCACAAGACCTCAACATCTCTAACAATCCCAATTGGTGATATAGTATCTCTATTGGCAAGTTTAATAGTAATATCAATATTTTCTATTTATGTAGGTGATATGTCATTCATAATTTCTTGGTATAAAGAGTAGGGAATAGCACTCACACTAGCACCTATGTCACATAAACCATGATAACACTAATCTCATGTTTTAACTGAAATAATAGGCACGCCCACAACAGGTCTATGTTTGTCCCTTTCATCAGGTTTGGCAATTCTAGCAACCTCTTCATTGAAGCAAATAACATGCCCATCTACATTTTCTTCCAAGAGATACTTTACCATAGCTATATTAGGCTCTACTTTAATTTGCTCATCTGGTTTAGGTGTTCTAATATAACTTGTGTTAACCACAGTTGAAACTTTAGCATGTTCCTTTATCCTAACAGGGAAAGGTGATTTTTCAATATAAGCAGAAGGAACAACTAGATCAACATGATAAAGTATAGTTTCTTCTTTAACTGGTACCGGTTCTTTAATTTTTTCTTTAATAGGTGGGTGATATTTAAGCCACTTCTCTTTAGGGAGTTCAACATGAGTAGCAAATGATTCACAAAAGGTGGCTACTATCATAGAGTCAAGTCCATATTTAGTGCTAAACTTTTGAAAAGCATTAGTATTCATAAAAGATTTAACACAATCATACTTAAGTTTTATACCTGACTCTTTACCTTCGTCGAGTTCCCAATCTTCAGAGTTGCATTTAATTATTTCCAAAAGGTCCCACCGGAATTCAATAGTCTTCTTCATAAAAGAACCAGCACAAGATATCAAGCATGAATCAATCACTATGAGAAAGCCGAGCATAAAAATTCTGGATAATAATTTCTCTTGAAAGCTCATGATTGGGGCATGAATATGACATTGACTTAAGCCTCTCCCAAGCTAGAGCGATACTTTATCCTTCACGCGGCCAAAAATTATATATATAATTCCGATCACGATGAACTAGATGCATAGGATAAAAAAATTGGTGGAACTCCATTTTCAATCGATTCTAGTTCCAAGATCCAATATCATCGCATAACCTATACCATGCTAATGCTTTTTCCCTCAAATATAAAGGAAAAACCTTCCTCATAACTTTATCCCTGGGTAGACCTGCAAGCTTAAACAATCCACAAATTTGTTCCACATATATCAACTGCATATCAGGATGTTCGGTTCCATCTCCTGCATAAGGATTAGCTAGCAGTTGTTCTATCATACCCAAAGGGATTTCATATTCAACATTTTCAGTAGGTCCAGCGGGTTGAGGGGTAGCTAATTGTGGTTCAGGACGAGGTGAATATACCCCGAACAAACCCCTCAAAGGATTTTTTTCCATAGTCACAAGTGACAATAAATTTCAGCACACTATATAAATGTTTCCTCACCAAATTCCACTTACCAGAAGCGCTTCACCCCCCGGCAACGGCGCCGGAAAATAGCCTTGATGACCCACAAGTATAGGGGATCAATTGTAGCTATTTTCGATAAGTAAGAGTGACGAACCCAATGAGGAGCAGAAGGAAATGACAAGTAGTTTTCAGTAAGGTAGTGTCTGCAAGTGCTTAAATTTTAAGTAGCGAGCAGTTTGATAGCAAGGTAATTTGTAACGAGCAAGTAACGATAATTGTTACAAGCAGCAAGGTAGCCCAATCCTTTTGAGGAAAATGACAGGCCAAAACAGTCTCTTATAATAAGCAAAGCGTTCTTGAGGGTACACGGGAAGTTCATCTAGTCACTTTCATCATGTTGGTTTGATTTGTGTTCGCTACTTTGATAATTTGATATGTTGGTGGACTAGTGCTTAGGTGTTGTTCTTACTTGAACAAAACTCCTACTTATGATTAACCCTCCCGCAAGCATCCGCAGCTACGATAAAAGTATGAAGAACAAATTCTAACCATAGCATTAAACTCTAGGATCCAATCGGTCCCTTACGGAATAGTGCATAAACTGGGGTTTAAGTTTCTGTCACTCTCGCAACCCACCATCTATTTACTACCACACAATGCATTCCCTTAGGCCCAAATATGGTGAAGTGTCATGTAGTCGACGTTCACATGACACCACTAAGAGAATCACAACATACATACTATCAAAATATCGAACACATATCAAATTCACATGATTACTTGCAACATGATTTCTCCCGTGACCTCAAGAACAAAGGTAACTACTCACAAGTGATGAACATGCTCAAGATCAGAGGGGTATTAATATGCATAATATATTTGAACATACAATCTTCCACCAAATAAACCATATAGTAATCAACTACAAGATGTAATCAACACTACTAGTCACCCCCTGGCAACAATCTATAGTCCCGGTAACAAGATTGAATACAAGAGATGAACTAGGGTTTGAGATGAGATGGTGCTAGTGAAGATGTTGATGGAGATTGCCCTCCCCAAGATGGGAGAGTAGTTGGTGATGATGATGACGATGATTTCCCCCTCCGGGAGGGAAGTTCCCCCTGCGGAATCGCTCTGCCGGAGGGCAAAAGTGCTCCTTCCCAAGTTCCACCTCGAGACGGCAGCGTTCCATCCCAAAAGTATTTTCTTTATTTTTTCTAGGTCAACATCGCTTATATACCAGAATATGGACACCGAAGGTGGGCCGAGGAGGCCACAATACACCAGGGCGCGACAGGGGGGCCTGGCGTGCCCAGATGGGTTGTGCCCACCTTGTGCCCCCCCTCTGGTGTTTATTGACTCCAATATTTCTTAAATATTCCATAAAAAATCCTCGTGGAGTTTCATCTCATTTGGAGTTCTGCAGAATAGGTAGCCTGACGTAGCTTTTTCAGGTCCAGATTTCCAGCTGCCAGAATTCTCCCTCTTGGTGTGTACCTTGCAAATTATGAGAGAAAAGGCATTAGAATTACTCCAAAAAGCATTATTATGGATAAAAACATTGTAAATAACAGTAAGAAAACATGATGCAAAATGGACGTATCATCATCCACTCCCACGATGTTTCTTTTCCATGAAAGAACTATGTGGCGCTTTGGCTCGTCGTATGATGTATTCGCTTCCTTATCTTTTCTTTTTCTTGGCTTGGTAGACATGTCCTTCACATAGAAAACATGGGCCACATCATTGGCTAGGATGAATGGTTCGTCTGCGTATGCAAGATTGTTGAGATCCACCGTTGTCATTCCGTACTGCGGGTCTTTCATTACCTCGCCTCGTGTCATATTAACCCATTTGCACCGAAACAGACTGTGACGCCCGAAGACCGACGTCCCAGAAGATTCCAGAAGATTCCAGAAGATTCCGGGTTTCCCGTGTGTTTCGTTGTGCTTGCTTTATTTATTTTGCATTGCATCATGTCATCATGCCATCATGTCATTTTATTTTGCATCTCAACCTAAATAAATCGTGTGGACCTTCGGTCCATTTAAATCGAGGGAAGGATGTCTTCTCTTTATAACATATAAAAGCCTCTCAATATTATTAGGGAGCTATATTAATAAATATTCCATTCTTTGGAATTACCCGCAACACACTTGCAAATTTCCCCATGTCTTTTTTACTTCGAGTTTCTCCTTCAAAAACCTTGCCAATAATTCTTTTCCCGTTTGTCGAGCCCCATCCTCAAATTCGAGCTCTTTTGGATTCCATCTAAATGGATTTCTAAAGTCAAACAATTTGGCTTTTATTCAAACGTGTTTTGAATTTTCATCTTCCAAAAATCTTCAAACAATTTTATTTATATTCCTCACATTTTTGCGAGTCCAGGAGAAATATCCCTTGCCCAGATTCCACCTCTACCATCTCCTTCTTTTACTTCTTTAGGTTTTCTTTTATTTATTTATTTATTTATTTTATTTGAGAAGGAGTCCAGCCTTTTGTACCATCAGGGCATCTCCTCCCAGCCTCCAGCCGGCCCAAGGCCCAGGCCACCGCTTCCCTTCTCAGCCTCCAGCAGGCCCATCAGGCCACAGGCCAGACCGACCGCTCCCCCGTGACCTAGCCCGACCATCCCGCTCGCTCCCATCGCTCCCTTCTTCCCCTGTCCGCCGCCACCCCTCGGTTCCCTCGTCTCGTTCGTCCCCTCGACCCCGCAGCGCCCCTTCCCTCTCGATCTCCCTCGCCAGGAGCCGAGCCCCAGCGCCGCCCCGCATCGCCAGGCCTCTCCAGCACGCGCGCCGTGCTCCTTCTTCCTCGACCCAAGGACGCGCCCAGCGCTCCTCCCTCGTCTGCGCCTCCAGGGCCGCGCCCGACCCTCTCCATCCGGCCCTGCTTCGCCAGCAGCCGGTCGCCCCGCCTCTGCGCGACCCAGCGCCGGTCGGGCAGCGCCAAGGCCGCGGCCTGCGGTCTCCTTTTTCCAGCCCGACGCAGCGTCGCAACGGCCAGGAGCCCCGTCCGCCCCGACGCGTCTCCATCTCCAGTGGAGCCCGTGCCCTCCAGCGCCTCTTCTCCAGCACCCAGCGCTCCCTCCTCCAGCAAGGCCTGCGCCGGCGCCTCCCTCCGGTCCCGTCCTCGCCTCAGCCAGGAGCCCTGCGATCCGGCCACTTCGCCTCGAGCAGTCCCTCCACCGGCGCGCCTAGCCTTGCTGCTGATGTGCTTCTTCTTTCGGCTTTGCGTTTTGTTTTTGTCCAGCAAATAACCATGGAGCAGCAAGTACATCTACGTAACGAGAACGTCTACGAACCGTGTACGAGACCGACGCCGAGTTCCACGACCAAGTACCCCGACGACCGCGGTCTTCGGAATCGTCAAGTACCCCGACATCGATGACATGAACAACTACGAACGAGAACGACTTCATGAACAAGTACCACTACCGTCGCCGAGACCGCAAGTACCTCTACCGACGACTTGAACGACTACGAACGGGAACATCTACACGGCGATACGTCAAGTACCCCGACACGATATCGGAACGCCTACTTCCCTCTACGGACGTGTACCCCGACCCGTGTACCACTACTTCCACTACTTCCTCGACGACTCGAACCCCTCCGAGAACGATGTTCCGAAGGTATAACCCCGAGACGATGACCCGTGTGATGCTTGTTGTGTGTTGTATGAAATGTATCCCTTGTGTGCACCGTGCCCGTTTCGTCCTTTTGTCATGCCCCTCGGTTGCCCGTCGCCGACTCGTGGGAACCTGGTGACGGGATCATTCCACCTTTCATCTTGTTCCACTCACTCACGCCATCTTGCTTTTGCTCCGGACTCACAACGAGTTACCGGAACCGAGATGTAGCGTTGCACCATTTTCGGATCGTTGCCGTGGCACCTTTTTCCTTCCACCACGGTGACAATACTTCATATCTCTTCATGTTAACCTTTTTATAAAAATTGCATAAAACTTGATCATGTCATCTGCATCGTGTTAACAACTTTATAATGTGTGAATTGTTGTTGCTTAATAATTGCTAAACATGCTCATGGGGATTTTCCGGACTTGTTGTTGTTATTTTCCGGCCCCATTTAAATTGCCTAAATAGTGTAGTTTTATTATGTTTCACCTCTTGCCATGTTGACAAACATTTAATCTTGTCTTGTAAATAAACGAGAGTCAACTAAATAATTATAATGTGGTGTTTCGTCAATATGCAACTCGTTGCATATTGAGCTCCACTTTACTTGTAGTCTTGTTTGTGCACTTTGCCATGCCATGCATACTTAAACCTGTCATGCATCATACTTGGATGTGCATCGTATGCCATGTCTATGCCTGTGTGTTTACCGTGTTGTTTGCTTCTTTCCGGTTGCTTCTCTTGTTAGCTTCGGTTTCGTTCCGGAGTTGTGAGGCTTCTTCTTCGTCTTCTTCGTGGATTCGTTCTTCTTCCCTCGCGGAATCCCAGGCAAGATGATCATACCCTTGGATACCTTTACTACCATTGCCATGCTTAGTTGTCTCGATGCTATCGTTACATGTCGCGCTACCCATCTTTTATGTCAGCCTCTCCTTGTTGCCATGAAACCTCTAACCTTGACACCTTCCTACCAAAACCACTGTTTGTTACCCGCTTGCTCAGCCCCTCTTATAGCGTTGTTAGTTGCAGGTGAAGATGAAGTTTGTTCCAGGAGGGAACTTGTTGTTGTTATATCACAATATCTTTAATTATTATTAACACACCTATATACTGGGCACGGGTGGAAGGCTTGGCCTTTTGCTTGGTGTTTTGTTCCACTCATGCCACCTTAGGCGCCGATAAACCGGCATTATGTTCCTTGATTTTGCGTTCCTTACACGATGGGTGGATGGGGACCCCTTGACAGTTCGACTTTGAATAAAACTCCTCCAGCAAGGCCCAACATTGGTTTTAATTTGCTCATAATAACAACTTATTTAATTAATTAAATTGCATAGGGAGTTAGCGCTACCCGAGGATTCTTTCTACATAGCAGGGGGGCCAGTGCTGATGGTGTTGGTCCCAAACGGGGAGCCTGCGGGGTCACCACGAGGAAACTCGAGGATTGATATAAACCCGTAGCTTCGCCCATCCGGTCGTGTCCTGAGACTAGATACGCGCGGCTACTATCAGGGTGTCGACACACCGGGAGGTCTTGCTGGACTTGTTTTACCATTGTCGAAATGTCTTGTGCTACCGGGATGCCGAGCCTGATAGGATTTTCCATAAGATAAGGGGTGATGATATTATATTTATCACTTCAGCTAATCGTGAGAGCTTGTGATGGGCTAAGTTGGAACACCCCTGCAGGGTTATGATCTTTCGAAAGCCGTGCCCGCGGTTATGTGGCAGATTGGAATTTGTTAATGTCCGGTTGTAGAAAACTTGACATATGATCCGAAGTAAAACACACAACTGTGTGAGTAACCGTGACTGTCTCTTTTCACTTTGAGAAGAGAACACGGTGGGGTTATGTTTGACTCGTATGTAGTTCAGGATCTTTAGTGATCACTACTTTTTTGCGACCGTTTGCGTAGATGCTCATCTTATTCTGGTACTCGTAAGCTAGCCACCATATTATGCTTAGCCGCTGCTGCAACCTCGCCACTTTGCCTCTTCCTACCCATAAAGCTTTGCTAATCTTGTTACCCATGGTTATGGGATTGCTGAGTCCTCGTGGCTCACAGTTACTACAACACCAGATGCAGGTTCAGCCGAGTTTGACGCAGGAGCTGGTTCAAGTACTTCCAGGAGTTCCATGAAGAGAGTGGCCATTTGCTTGTGACGTTTCAACGATCAGTAGAGCTTCTACTAGGATTCGATCCTGACCTGTGGCTTTATGTTGTTGTGGTATCTTTCTTTTGGATCTTCACCCGTAGTCGGGTTGTGATGTTTTGAATGATGTCTTGCTTATGTAATGTATTGTGTGAAGTGGCGAGTGTAAGCCAACTATCTCCTTTTGCAATTTAATCCCTCTTTTACATGAGTCGTGCAAAGATACCAAACTTGAGATCATTCTAGGATGGGCTTATACCTTTAAGTCGTGCCTCGACACGTAGGAGGTATAGTCCCATCCTGGGCATTACAAGTTGGTATTCAGAGCCTTCTCCGACCTAGAAGCCCCCACTGACTGATCGAATCGTTGACGGTTGAGTCTAGGCACACACTTGAAAATATTTTGAGTCCTATATATATATCGGAGAGTAGGATATCTTTTGCTCCTCATCTCTTTTCACTCTGGTGAGGACTCCTGACGATTACTCTTGTCTCTTCTACTTTCAAAAATCGCACCAAATTTTTTTTTAGGATCTCGCGAGTATTGTTTGGATTGTTTCGATGTCTTTGTGACGAGAACATTGTTCTCGATGCCTCCTGTCATTAGGGGTTGTGGCAGTGTCCCGGGGAGTTGAGCTCTGAGGTGTTGTCGTCACAAATCCATCGCGACAGTACTAGAATACTTAAGACGGCCGACATCGAAAACTCTCCTGTGCGGTTAGTGGCAAGATAACCCCGACATCACCCAGTACTGGGGAGGTAGTTCGGGAGTATTGCCATAGCTTGTATAGTGGATGCGTTTCGAAGGTCCGAGGTAAACAGTTTCCGAGAACAACTGGTTATGTGTTGAAGGATGGATACAGCTGGATGTAGGTTTAGAGTTGTAACATCCCCAAATTCATACCACAGTGATCACCCTCTGATCATGCCAAGTCATCATGGTTAACAGTGCTTGATCATCATTGGCATCATATCTCATTTCAAATTCCAATTCAAGTGAAATTTAAATTCAAAGTGAAAAATAAAAGTTGTTCAAGTTGGAAACAAAAATGTTCATTAATTAACAAATAATCCATAAGCAATTGTAAAATTGAAAGCAATATTATTGGATTATTTAAATGACCCTAGAAAATCAAAACAGCACCAATAGCACCATTTTTGACACTTTCAAATGCAATGCAAATTTTAATTGAATCCAAATAAATCCCAACCTTATTGTGGCAGTATCGAATACTGCAGAGTATTTATTGAGACAAGTTTCATATTTTACAAAAGTCATTTGATGCCAAAAGAAATGCAAAACAGAAAAGAAAAAGGAAAATATAAGAGACCTACTGTACACATAGGCCCGGTGCTACAGTAACCAGCCTAGCCCATCTAAGGGCCTTCCCCTTTCTCACGTACAGAGGAGGAGGCAGTGGCCATGGCGTGTCATTCATCCACGTGCCCTGGCCGCTCCTGTCGCCGTGTCGACCATCCGACGGAACCCCGAGATGCATAAGAACCTCCCCGTCGTGGTAGACAAACCCTAATCCCCATTCTCCCCCTCGTTCACTCTCTGTTTCGATTTAGAACGCGCCCGAGTTTCACCGTGGCTGCGCCGTCGTCGTTCGTGGCCACCGGCCTCCCCGGCGCTCGGGAGGATGTCTAGGAGTTCCGTCGTCGTCGACTCCTTCGCCTACCTCCGCTGAATCGAGCTAGGATGCCCTGTAAGCTCGGCATCGAGCACATCTTCGTCGGTACATCGCCGGCGTTCGACGTCGTTTGCCGCGGCTCCGGTCCATCTCCGGCCTCCCCGACCGCACCTCCGAGCTCGCGGTGAGCTCCTCCCTCAGATCCTCCTTTTTCCCCCTTCGATTTGGACGTCGTAGGCCACCATCACCGTCGTGCTCGAACTTCAGTGTACGCGTACATGCGTACAGCTGCTGCTCTACTTTGTTGCGCTGTTGCCGCTCGTCATCCGGTGTTGATTTTGCTTCTTGCTGCTCTTCCCATCGCCGCTGCTCTTGCACTACTGCTGCTCTTGCTTGCTGCGCCGCTGCTGCTTTGCTAGTGTTGCCTGCTGCCCCTAGCTACTGCTGCTCCTAATGGCCATGGGTAAGGCCATGGTGACAGTATGTGTGCATGTTGTGCGTGCGTGCATTGTGTGTGCAGTGTGTGTGTGCACTGAGTGTGTGGCGCGAACCTCCGGCCTCGCCCGCCTTCGGCCGGCCTCGTCGCGCCGCCGTTGCCGCTCCCTTCTACAACTCTGCTCGCTGCCTACAGCTGCTGCTCTGCCTGTGTTGCTTCTGCTACAGTAACATTCAGTTACTGTAGCGCTTGCTAGCTTTTCTAATTTTACAATGACTAACCCTCTAGATAGTCCCTAAACAGCAGCTAAACAACTACTAACAGAAGCAAAAATAATATGAGTGGAAAGTATACTTGACAAACTCCATTTTATCCCATTGGAACAAATTCATTTGGTGCATGGATTAAATCCTATAAAATTCACAAATTGCCATCTTGTGTTAAAAAAAAAGAACAGTGTGTGTGTGCTGTGTGTGTATGCAGCGTGGTGTCTGTGAGTGCACGTGTGTGTGTGAGTGTGTGTGGTGCCGGCCAAAACTAGTTTAGGTCTATTTAGCTAAATTAATTCTAGGATTAATTATGTTGTTTACTTAATTTCAGTGTAGTGCTAGATTAGCCTAATAGCCTATGACATGTGGCCCTCTGTTTTAAATTAATTTAGTTAATTCTTTTTGCACATGGGCAAATGACAAATGGGCCCCACTTTGACCCTGTTGACTAGTCAACCCTGACTGGTCAATATTTGACTTTGACCCAGGCCCCACTATCATACACATGGCTAGCCCCTAGTAGGTGTAAAAAGGATTCTGCCTATTTAGTAATTAAAATGAATTAGATGAAAAAA
>LR738713.1:760321169-760338739 GCA_902687465.1 Secale cereale | reverse complement strand
CGCCGCTGCTGCTTTGCTAGTGTTGCCTGCTGCCCCTAGCTACTGCTGCTCCTAATGGCCATGGGTAAGGCCATGGTGACAGTATGTGTGCATGTTGTGCGTGCGTGCATTGTGTGTGCAGTGTGTGTGTGCACTGAGTGTGTGGCGCGAACCTCCGGCCTCGCCCGCCTTCGGCCGGCCTCGTCGCGCCGCCGTTGCCGCTCCCTTCTACAACTCTGCTCGCTGCCTACAGCTGCTGCTCTGCCTGTGTTGCTTCTGCTACAGTAACATTCAGTTACTGTAGCGCTTGCTAGCTTTTCTAATTTTACAATGACTAACCCTCTAGATAGTCCCTAAACAGCAGCTAAACAACTACTAACAGAAGCAAAAATAATATGAGTGGAAAGTATACTTGACAAACTCCATTTTATCCCATTGGAACAAATTCATTTGGTGCATGGATTAAATCCTATAAAATTCACAAATTGCCATCTTGTGTTAAAAAAAAAGAACAGTGTGTGTGTGCTGTGTGTGTATGCAGCGTGGTGTCTGTGAGTGCACGTGTGTGTGTGAGTGTGTGTGGTGCCGGCCAAAACTAGTTTAGGTCTATTTAGCTAAATTAATTCTAGGATTAATTATGTTGTTTACTTAATTTCAGTGTAGTGCTAGATTAGCCTAATAGCCTATGACATGTGGCCCTCTGTTTTAAATTAATTTAGTTAATTCTTTTTGCACATGGGCAAATGACAAATGGGCCCCACTTTGACCCTGTTGACTAGTCAACCCTGACTGGTCAATATTTGACTTTGACCCAGGCCCCACTATCATACACATGGCTAGCCCCTAGTAGGTGTAAAAAGGATTCTGCCTATTTAGTAATTAAAATGAATTAGATGAAAAAATATAGAAAATGCTCAAAACTTTGAAAAAACATATAAAATAATCCGTAACTCGGATGAAAATAATTTATATATGAAAGTTGCTCAGAATTTCGATACGAATCTAGATACGCCCTCCGTATTCCCGTCAGATGTCCCTAGCTAGATGAACATGGAACTTTCGGCCTGTTTTCAATAAATGAATAGTGCTCAACTTTAATAAAATAAATCCAAAACAAATTCCTAAAATAGCTAAATGACTTAGACATGTCTTTAGGCAACCCTGCACTGCACCCTAGCTGTCACCTGCCTCTAACACCGCAGGCCTGCAACCGTTCCCCCTCCGGTCAACTGTCCGACACAGATCCGGAACCGGGAATACTTTCCCGGATGGGTTCCCCTTCTCCGTTATCGGTAGCACTGCGTTAGATCGTCATGCTTTGTGATTACTTTCGTTACTGTGTATTTATATTGTTTCCTCTCCCCCTTTCTTCTCGGTAGACCCCGAGACCGCCGACGTTGCCCTGGTGATCGACTACTTCACCGCCGTTGTTCCTATTCATTTGCCAAGCAACCAGGCAAGCAACCCCCCCTTTGATCATTTCCGATATCGCCTATGTCTATTATCTCTTATTCTTGCATTAGAATTGCTGCTACTGCTATTGCTCCTATTACTGTTGCATAGCCTGTCTTTGCTAAATTGTTGATACCTGTCCTTATTCATAAACTGCTTAGTATAGGTTGGGTAGCACTGCTGTGGTCCCGCTTTCTCGTAGTTGCCTCGCATAGTACCCTTGCCTCGATCAAGCGATCGAGCCCCTTCCCCTGACCTTCTTCACATCACCGCACATCCCCTAATATGCTCGACTCCGCAGAGTTAACATCGGGTGACGAGGGTGATACCTCCGAACTCACTTCCGATGTTGTCCCTGTTGTATAGCTAGCTCGTTGTGGGTTACCGAGGGTGATTCCTCTTCCCACTTCCGACTTAGCTTTTGTCGTGCATCCGCTATGGTGATTACCGCCGAGGGTGATTCCTCCGGTATCACCTTAACGGGACTTGTCGTTTAGGAGTCCAACGAGGGTGATTCCTCGGATTCCTCATCGGCATAGAAACCACACGGATGCCCTGTTTCACCCTACCGTGTTTAAAGACGTATCGATCCCCGAGGCCGGACGTCGCCAGGAACAAAGGCGTGCGGCCAGAGGTATCGTGCGTCTGATGACACTTTGAAGTTACTACTACACATGTTGGATGGAGGCGGGTTGACCCAGAGGGGTACCCGCGAGTGCCTTTGAGGCGTGAGCTGTGGAGTCGGGTGACCAGTGAGGGTACCCGCGAGATAACTACGAGGCGTGGCCGGTCTTTTCCAGTCCTTGTCACAAGTCCTCGAGACGGGACGACGGGGCCAACAGTATCGTAGGCTCTGCTCGTTACCGCGCGCTCCCAACACACTAAGCGATTTGGATATTTGATCCGAGGGGCCTCCGGGTCCGATAGCACTAACCACCACGTGGGTGTGAGTGGGTGCTCTGCGTCGTATACATCAGCCGGAGTCGTCACGACGTCAGCGATTGAGCGGCCCGTTCGGATTGGACTTAGGATGCAACCGCGCTTGTATAAGGGGTTGCTAGGTCTGCTACCGAACGTCCTCGCAACGTGCGGAGTGTCCGGGGCGACGGCCATGACCCCCGGGGGCATAGGATTAGTCCGACGTGCTCGATCCTCTCTGGCGGTATCCGGTCGGGTTGCGTCGTATTGTTTAGCCGAGGGCGGGCACGACCTGATGGCGTGTCCGGCCGGAGTTAAGCGAGCGTGGTGGGTAACTTGGTGCACCCCTGCAGGGAAGAAACAATCTATCGATAGCCTGTCCTACGGTAACGGACACTCGGAGTTGTATCCACTTCGGTACAACTAGAACTGGTGACTTGAGATATGAAGATGATATTGCTGCAAACACTAAACATTATTATGATGAGCTATTCTACCCCCCTTCTAATTGCTGCAAGACCCTGAAGATGCTAGTCTTCGTCAGGACTAGGCTTTCCCCTCTCTACTCTGGCTTTCTGCAGTCTAGTCCACCCACATAAGCCTCCTTTGAAAATAATGCATTGCTAGTATAGATCTGATGTAAGTCTTGCTGAGTACTTTGGATGAGTACTCACGGTTGCTTTGCTTCCTCTTTTGTCCTACCCGCATGATAAATCAGACGACGGAGCCATGGTGCCTGCAGCCCCCGTTGACGACTACTACTACCAGCCCGAGGCTGGCTACTACTACTACCCGGCCGGCGAGTACTTCTACGAGGAGCCGGCGGACGACGACCAGGAGTAGGATCGGAGGTCCCAGGCAGGAGGCCTGCGCCTTTTCGATCGTAGCTTTTATTTTGCCCCGCCTTTTTAAAAGGCCTATCTTCTGTTGTGTTGTATCTGTACCCAGATACCTAACGCTTCCGCTGACTATGTGTATGACATCATGTTATGTATTCGAGCCCTCGAGGCCCTGGCTTGTAATATATGACTTGTATGTATTTATTTATGTTTTAGAGTTGTGCTGTGATTTCCTTCACGTGAGTCCTTAGGCTTGATCGTGTGCATTTGCGTGTATGATTAGTGCACGATTAAGCCGGGGTCGTCACAAGAGTTGATTGCGCGGTGCTTCCCCTGTATCCCCAACACCTGATTGCATAACTGGAAACTTTCGGAAATTAATAGGTGGGTTCATCCAGTAGTTCTAGGCATTCTTCCAATGGATGCACGATATGAAGTTCGGGGTTCTACATTGAGTGAAGTGGTTTTATGGGCTTGTTCCGATCGGGAGTTGCATCTTAAAGGGTCCTTGGCTATGCTGATCCGGGGATTGCAAAACCCTTTTGTAACACGTTCCATGAGCTTTCAGCACGAATATGTCGGACGAAACTTCTATCTTGTATTTGTTCTATCTGTTCCTTGTTCCTTTTATTTACCTTTCCTTCTCCCAAGTGGCTTCTCGACAAGTTGATGTACCTGCGTAATTCATTCGTTCAATTCTCTGTTCGGATAGATATGTTGCAACATAATCTTCTTCATAAACATATCTATCCTTGTTCTTGTTTTGATTCTGGTATTCGAGTTGCTTCGATGTCAAATGTTGATTCCATACCTTTTCCTAATCGGTATTCTCATATTTCTATGGGAGTGCTAGTCCTTCTTGACCATCAAGATCTTCATGTTAAATCCTTTTCAACCGGTGTGCCTTCTCTTCAAGTTATTCCATACGGACGCCGTTGAGAAATCCGACGATTTGTCTGTTTCATTCATCCCAAGCTATCTTTGTTTCCCACCCTCCCACCCTTCTTCTTCTCGGAGCCATAAATTCTCAGATCAAGTATCCATTTTATTCATGTGATATTTCTTCATTCATTTCTTTCAATGTTCTTATCCGGTGATTTATCGTGAAGATGCTCGAGAGCTTCAAGTTTTTCATTCTCCGTTCTCGTTTCTTCTACGGTGGATGTAATTCAAGATTTCGGTGTTGATCTTATCCTTTTCCTCATTTCACAATGCTTTCTTATTCAGGTGCTCCAATTAATCATTCTCCTCTTGCTATTCATATCCGGAGTGCTGATGATATCTTAGAAGATTCGTGTTTCAATTCTTATTCCGTTCAAATTATTTTGAGCTTTGTCTCCTTATTCAAGCCATTTAATTCAACCGGTGCAATATCTCTTAAGCAATCTTTTCCAACGGTGATTTCTTTAGTGGGCCCATAACCCACAGGTCTTTTCCCAGGATCTTACCTGACTCTTCTATTTTCTGGAGTTATACTCAATTCTCTTCAAAGTGTGACGTAAGAATGAATCCCATCAGTCACAATCCTCCTCCAGGACCGCTTTCAAATTCTTTCCAGCGTTGGTTCAACATTTTTAATTCTTCATTCCGGAGGGTCTATACAATTCATGGTGGTGTATCTCATCGTCTTCTCAGATTGTGAAGACCGGAGAAGTGTTTCTCTTAAATCCTGGCCCGTTCTCTTGTTGAATTGTGGTTCTAGCTTCATGCCATCTTCATTATTGTTCCGTTAATGAGGAATTCTTTTATACCATCTGAAGCATTTCATGAATTCTTTTCTTTGTGATCCTCCGAAGGCCATCATTTCAGAATATTTCTTCGTTCTCAGTTTTCAACTTCGTCCTCCAAATATTCTTCATTGATGTCTCTTCGTTCGTCTCCATATTCTTACGATGGTTCTTTCAAGATTACTCTTCCTTATTATCGTATTAATTCACTCGTTCTTTTCATAATCCTACCGGTGCTTTGTTGAATACTTATCCAAGCTTGTGCTAGATCCCTCTTTAATTCTTTGCAACGAGAATAAGTAGTATGCCAAATCCTTTGGTTGTCATCAATTTAAATTGGTGAAGGAGATGCATGACATAATTCTTATTCTTATTCCTTCAAGGTGATTTAATTCTTTTGTCTGGAGTTTGTTCATCATATAATATTCTCGGTTCTAAGTTGTTCATCTTGTTTTCCGGAGTTCCAAGTCATATCAATTATATCATTTCAAAGCTCAATCCAATTCATCGCAGGCATTGAATCTTATTCTTTTCATCTTTCACTTCTCATGCTTTCATTACCGGAGTTCTCATGGTGGTTCATCATGTTTTAATTCATCCTTGAAGTCTTCATCAAGATTCTTGTTGGAGCTCAAGCATTCTTCATCAGGCATTCCAATTGCAATTCTTATCTTTTCAGATGGTGTTATGTCATTCTTGACAATTCCTTCATGTTTCATGATTCACAAGTTGTCGGGTATGATATATTTAAACCCATCATTTTCTTTGTTCAGGAGATCTTTTCAACCCTTCAATTTATTCATTGGAGTTATCTTGGGTTGTATTTCACCTAAAAGCTTTCCCTAAGGATTGTTGCTATTATGGTGCTTATAAATGACCCAAATTCTTCATTATCATTCCGATGAGATAAGTTTATCGTCTCCTTGTTGATCTCAATCCAAGCAATTGTTTCCGTTAGTGGCAGCATGTCACCTCATAATTTTGAGATGTTTCCATAAGCCCACATCGAGCTTATTCTTTCGTTGTTGAATTCTAAAAACTCTGTTCAGCCCATCTTGGTAAGGATGCTCTTTCAAATTCAATTTTGAGAGAAGTTGTCATTTTCTTCTCCGTTCTTTCTTCCCAACGATCTTGCATCTATTCTTTCATTCCGGAGGCTTTGTGATGTTGCTCTCTCCAAACCCTCATCTCGTTTTATCGAGATGATGTTATTTCCTTGCTTGTCCATTTAACCGGAGTTTTATGTCCTCTTTTCAGTTCTCTCATCTTTTCATGTTTTGCCTCTCTTTTCAACCGGAGTGCTGTCTGAATCCTTCTTACCCTTGTGCCATTCTTTTAATTGTTCCGGAGGCTGTGTGTTGTTGTTTTCATCAAGTATCTTCCCAACTTGGCAAGTTCTTGTTAATTTCTTCCATTTTCAGACGGAGTGCTGTCCGAATTCTGTCATTCTTATTCCTTGGCTATACCGTTGCAGTTTCATATTCTTTTGGTTCGTAAGCTCTTGTCTCATGTCTTTCAACCTATAAGATTCTCTTAATGCTCCTTGTTCCTCTTTTCTAACGGAGTGTTTTCATCTTCGTTCATCTCCGTTGTATTCTTTCTTTCAAGTTTGGTCAACCTCTCAAGGTTCTTTGGTTTCACTCGTCTGTCGAAGAAGCAACTTTGTTTTACCTCTTCTTTTTCGTTTCTACCCGGTGCTATCTCTAGGATCTCGGGTCGAGATCCTCTGTTAGTGTGGGAGAGTTGTGACGCCCGAAAACCAACGTCCCAGAAGATTCCAGGAGATTCCAGAAGATTTCGGGTTTCCCGTGTGTTTCGTTGTGCTTGCTTTATTTATTTTGCATTGCATCATGTCATCATGCCATCATGTCATTTTATTTTGCATCTCAACCTATTTAAATCGTGTGGACCTTCGGTCCATTTAAATCGAGGGAAGGATGTCTTCTCTTTATAACATATAAAAGCCTCTCAATATTATTAGGGAGATATATTAATAAATATTCCATTCTTTGGAATTACCCGCAACACACTTGCAAATTTCCCCATGTCTTTTTTACTTCGAGTTTCTCCTTCAAAAACCTTGCCAATAATTCTTTTCCCGTTTGTCGAGCCCCATCCTCAAATTCGAGCTCTTTTGGATTCCATCTAAATGGATTTCTAAAGTCAAACAATTTGGCTTTTATTCAAACGTGTTTTGAATTTTCATCTTCCAAAAATCTTCAAACAATTTTATTTATATTCCTCACATTTTTGCGAGTCCAGGAGAAATATCCCTTGCCCAGATTCCACCTCTACCATCTCCTTCTTTTACTTCTCTTAGGTTTTCTTTTATTTATTTATTTATTTATTTTATTTGAGAAGCAGTCCAGCCTTTTGTACCATCAGGGCATCTCCTCCCAGCCTCCAGCCGGCCCAAGGCCCAGGCCGCCGCTTCCCTTCTCAGCCTCCAGCAGGCCCATCAGGCCAGAGGCCAGCCCGACCGCTCCCCCGTGACCTAGCCCGACCATCCCACTCGCTCCCATCGCTCCCTTCTTCCCCTGTCCGCCGCTACCCCTCGGTTCCCTCGTCTCGTTCGTCCCCTCGACCCCGCAGCGCCCCTTCCCTCTCGATCTCCCTCGCCAGGAGCCGAGCCCCAGCGCCGCCCCGCATCGCCAGGCCTCTCCAGCACGCGCGCCGTGCTCCTTCTTCCTCGACCCAAGGACGCGCCCAGCGCTCCTCCCTTGTCTGCGCCTCCAGGGCCGCGCCCGACCCTCTCCCTCCGGCCCCGCATCGCCAGCAGCCGGGCGCCCCGCCTCTGCGCGACCCAGCGCCGGCCGGGCAGCGCCAAGGCCGCGGCCTGCGGTCTCCTTTTTCCAGCTCGACGCAGCGTCGCGACGGCCAGGAGCCCCGTCCGCCCCGACGCGTCTCCATCTCCAGTGGAGCCCGTGCCCTCCAGCGCCTCTTCTCCAGCACCCAGCGCTCCCTCCTCCAGCAAGGCCTGCGCCGGCGCCTCCCTCTGGTCCCGTCCTCGCCTCGGCCAGGAGCCCTGCGAGCCGGCCACTTCGCCTCGAGCAGTCCCTCCACCGGCGCGCCTAGCCTTGCTGCTGCTGTGCTTCTTCTTTCGGCTTTGCGTTTTTTGTCCAGCAAATAACCATGGAGCAGCAAGTACATCTACGTAACGAGAACGTCTACGAACCGTGTACGAGACCGACGCCGAGTACCACGACCAAGTACCCCGACGACCGCGGTCTTCGGAATCGTCAAGTACCCCAACATCGATGACATGAACAACTACGAACGAGAACGACTTCATGAACAAGTACCACTACCGTCGCCGCGACCGCAAGTACCTCTACCGACGACTTGAACGACTACGAACGGGAACATCTACATGGCGATACGTCAAGTACCCCGACACGATATCGGAACGCCTACTTCCCTCTACGGACATGTACCCTGACCCGTGTACCACTACTTCCACTACTTCCTCGACGACTCGAACCCCTCCGAGAACGATGTTCCGAAGGTATAACCCCGAGACGATGACCCGTGTGATGCTTGTTGTGTGTTGTATGAAATGTTTCCCTTGTGTGCACCGTGTCCGTTTCGTCCTTTTGTCATGCCCCTTGGTTGCCCGTCGCCGACTCGTGGGAACCCGGTGACGGGATCATTCCACCTTTCATCTTGTTCCACTCACTCACGCCATCTTGCTTTTGCTCCGGACTCACAACGAGTTACCGGAACCGAGATGTTGCGTTGCACCATTTTCGGATCGTTGTCGTGGCACCTTTTTCCTTCCACCACGGTGACAATACTTCATATCTCTTCATGTTAACCTTTTTATAAAAATTGCATAAAACTTGATCATGTCATCCGCATCATGTTAACAACTTTATAATGTGTGAATTGTTGTTGCTTAATAATTGCTAAACATGCTCATGGGGATTTTCCGGACTTGTTGTTGTTATTTTCCGGCCCCATTTAAATTGCCTAAATAGTGTAGTTTTATTATGTTTCACCTCTTGCCATGTTGACAAACATTTAATCTTGTCTTGTAAATAAACGAGAGTCAACTAAATAATTATAATGTGGTGTTTCGTCAATATGCAACTCGTTGCATATTGAGCTCCACTTTACTTGTAGTCTTGTTTGTGCACTTTGCCATGCCATGCATACTTAAACCTGTCATGCATCATACTTGGATGTGCATCGTATGCCATGTCTATGCCTGTGTGTTTACCGTGTTGTTTACTTCTTTCCGGTTGCTTCTCTTGTTAGCTTCGGTTTCGTTCCGGAGTTGTGAGGCTTCTTCTTCGTCTTCTTCGTGGATTCGTTCTTCTTCCCTCGCGGAATCCCAGGCAAGATGATCATACCCTTGGATACCTTTACTACCATTGCCATGCTTAGTTGTCTCGATGCTATCGTTACATGTCGCGCTACCCATCTTTTATGTCAGCCTCTCCTTGTTGCCATGAAACCTCTAACCTTGACACCTTCCTAGCAAAACCACTGTTTGTTACCCGCTTGCTCAGCCCCTCTTATAGCGTTGTTAGTTGCAGGTGAAGATGAAGTTTGTTCCAGGAGGGAACTTGTTATTGTTATATCACAATATCTATAATTATTATTAACACACCTATATAGTGGGCACGGGTGGAAGGCTTGGCCTTTTGCTCGGTGTTTTGTTCCACTCATGCCACCTTAGGCGCCGATAAACCGGCATTATGTTCCTTGATTTTGCGTTCCTTACACGATGGGTGGATGGGGACCCCTTGACAGTTCGACTTTGAATAAAACTCCTCCAGCAAGGCCCAACATTGGTTTAATTTGCTCATAATAACAACTTATTTAATTAATTAAATTGCATAGGGAGTTAGCGCTACCCGAGGATTCTTTCTACATAGCAGGGGGGCCAGTGCTGATGGTGTTGGTCCCAAACGGGGAGCCTGCGGGGTCACCACGAGGAAACTCGAGGATTGATATAAACCCGTAGCTTCGCCCATCCGGTCGTGTCCAGAGACTAGATACGCGCGGCTACTATCAGGGTGTCGACACACCGGGAGGTCTTCCTGGACTTGTTTTACCATTGTCGAAATGTCTTGTGCTACCGGGATGCCGAGCCTGATCGGATTTTCCCTAAGATAAGGGGTGATGATATTATATTTATCACTTCAGCTAATCGTGAGAGCTTGTGATGGGCTAAGTTGGAACACCCCTGCAGGGTTATGATCTTTCGAAAGCCGTGCCCGCGGTTATGTGGCAGATTGGAATTTGTTAATGTCCGGTTGTAGAAAACTTGACAGATGATCCGAAGTAACACACACAACTGTGTGAGTAACCGTGACTGTCTCTTTTCACTTTGAGAAGAGAACACGGTGGGGTTATGTTTGACTCGTATGTAGTTCAGGATCTTTAGCGATCACTACTTTTTGCGACCGTTTGCGTAGATGCTCATCTTATTCTGGTACTCGTAAGCTAGCCACCATATTATGCTTAGCCGCTGCTGCAACCTCACCACTTTGCCTCTTCCTACCCATAAAGCTTTGCTAGTCTTGTTACCCATGGTTATGGGATTGCTGAGTCCTCGTGGCTCACAGTTACTACAACACCAGATGCAGGTTCAGCCGAGTTTGACGCAGGAGCTGGTTCAAGTACTTCCAGGAGTTCCATGAAGAGAGTGGCCGTTTGCTTGTGACGTTTCGACGATCAGTAGAGCTTCTACTAGGATTCAATCCTGACCTGTGGCTTTATGTTGTTGTGGTATCTTTCTTTTGGATCTTCACCCGTAGTCGGGTTGTGATGTTTTGAATGATGTCTTGCTTATGTAATGTATTGTGTGAAGTGGCGAGTGTAAGCCAACTATCTCCTTTTGCAATTTAATCCCTCTTTTACATGAGTCGTGCAAAGATACCAAACTTGAGATCATTCTAGGATGGGCTTATACCTTTAAGTCGTGCCTCGACACGTAGGAGGTATAGTCCCATCCTGGGCATTACACAGAGGGACCTTCAAACCACGTCCATAGTCAACTTCCCATATGTTCTCTATGTAGCCCATAATATGTGTCCTTTCCCCTCTTGGTTGCTGCATCAAAGCGGACACCACTGTTTTGGTTGGTGCTCTTCTTATCTTGGGCGATCGTGTAAAATGTATTCTCATTTATCTCATACCCTTTGAATTTTATTATATTGGAAGATGGTAACTGGGACAGCAAGTACAGGTCATCTTCAACAATGGCGTCATGCATGGCACAAGTCTGCAACCAACCGGCGAAAGTCCCCGTTTGTTCACGTGTAATCCAGTCATCAGACTGCTTCGGGTGTTTGGAGCGTAGAATATTCCTGTGTTCCTCCATATACGGAGCCACCAAGGCAGAATTTTGTACAACTGTGTAGTGTGCTTGAGTGAGAGAATGCCCGTCCATATATATTAATTGTTTCGGTCCTAGCGTGCCATTTCCACCCAGTCTACCCTATGCCGCGATTCAGGAACACCAATCGACTTAAGGTCAGGAATAAAATCAGTACAAAACTCAATGACCTCCTCATTTTCATGGCCCTTGGAGATGCTTCCTTCTGGCCTAGCACAGTTATGAACATATTTCTTTAAGACTCCCATGAACCTCTCAAAGGGGAACATATCGTGTAGAAACACAGGACCCAGAACGTTAATCTCTTCGCATAGGTGAACTAGGACATGTGTCATGATGTTGAAGAAGGATGGTGGGAACACCAACTCGAAACTGACAAGACATTGCACTAAATTATTCTCTAAAGTTTTCCGGTAGAAGCCCCCTCAATGCAACCGGAAGCAGTTGCGTCATAATCACGTGGCAGTCATGAGACTTTAGGTTCTGGAACTATTTCTCTGCCATATTTCCTTTATATTCGACGAGAAGTCAGACGGTACCTTCATACTGAGCACACATTCAAAGATGATTTCCTTCTCTTCTTTGGTAAGAGTGTAGTTGGCTTGACCCTGATGTATGCCGTCTTTTCCGTGCATAAGTTGTTGGTCCTCCTATGCCTCCAGTGTATCTTTTGTCTTCCCATACACGCCCAAGAAGCCAAGCAGGGTCACGCAAAGATTCTTCGTCACGTGCATCACGTCGATTGCAGAGCGGACTTCTAGGTCTTTCCAATAGGGCTGGTCCCAAAATATAGATTTCTTCTTCACATGGGTGCGCGTCCGTCAGCGTCATTCAAAACAGATTGTCCGCCAGTACCCTTTCCAAAGATTACCTTCAAATCCTTGACCATATCATGTACATCATCACCAGTATGGTGGTGAGGCTTCGTCCGGTGATCTGCCTCACCTTTGAAATGCTTGCCTTTCTTTCTTATGGGATGCCTGCTCGGAAGAAATCGACGATGTCCCAGGTACACATTCTTCCTACAACTATCAAAATATATACTGTCGGTATCATCCAAACAGTGTGTGCATGCGCGGTATCCCTTGTTTTTCTGTCCTGAAAGGTTACTGAGAGCAGGCCAATCATTGATGGTCACGAACAGCAACGCCTGTAGGTCAAATTCTTCCTGTTTGTGCTCATCCCACGCATGTACACCATTTCCATTCCACAGTTGTAAGAGTTCTTCAGCTAATGGCTTTAGGTACACATCAATGTCGTTGCTAGGTTGCTTAGGGCCTTGGATGAGAACTGGCATCATAATGAAGTTCCGCTTCATGCACAACCAAGGAGGAAGGTTATACATACATAGAGTCACAGGCCAGGTGCTATGGTTGCTGCTCTGCTCCCCAAAAGGATTAATGCCATCTACGCTTAGACCAAACCGTACGTTCCTTACGTCACCTGCAAAGTCCTCCCAGTACTTCTCTCGATTTTTCTCCACTGCGACCCGTCAGTGGGTACTCTCAACTTCCCGTCTTTCTTATGGTTTTCTCTGTGCCATCGCATCGACTTGGCATGCTCTTTGTGTTGGAACAAAGGTTTCAACCATGGTATTATAGGAGCATACCACATCACCTTGGCAGGAATCTTCTTCCCGGGACGCTCGGCCTCGACATCACCAGGGACAACGCGGCTGATCTTATAGCGCAATGCACCGCATACCGGGCATGCATTCAAATCCTTGTACTCACTGCGGTAGAGGATGCAATCATTAGGGCATGCATGTATGTTCTACACCTCTAACCCTAGCGGGCAGACAACCTTCTTTGCTTCGTACGTACTCTCGGGCAATTCGTTGTCCTTTGGAAGCATCTTGTTTAACATTATCAACAACTTTCCAAATCCCTTGTCAGATACACCATTCTCTTCCTTCCATTGCAGCAATTTCAGTGTGGTGCCCAACTTTTTCTTGTCAGCTTCGCAATTCGGTTACAACAAGTTCTTGTGATCCTAACATGCGCTGCAACTTCTTCTTCTCCTTTTCACTTGTGCAGTTTCTCTTTGCATCAGCAATGGCCCGACCTAGATCATCAGCGAGCTCATCTGATGCCTCTTCTTCAGCTTCTTCCCGCATTGCCGGCTCAGCTTCTTCCACCATTGTTGTACATCGTATTCAGGGAACCCATGGCCAAGATAGCTTTCATCGTCCTCTTCTTCTTCATTGTCTTCCATCATAACTCCTCTTTCTCTGTGCTTGGTGCAAACATTATAGTGCGGCATGAAACCGGACTCAAACAGGTGGATGTGAATGGTTCTTGACTTAGAGTAATTCTGATCATTCTTACAGCCAGCACATGGACAAGGCATAAAACCATCCGCCCGCTTGTTTGCCTCAGCCGCAAGCACAAAAGTATGCACGCCATTAACGAACTGGGGAGAGCATTGGTCATCGTACATCCATTGCCGGCTCATCTTCATTACACAACACCGAATAGACCAAATTAATACAAGTTTATACATAAAGTTCATACAACACTTATTGTCATAAAACAAACATACAAATAACTCTCTAGCTAAATCATTTAAATGCAACAACAAATGCGATCAAGATCGCAACTAAGGTAACAATTGATCAAAGAGCATAATGATATCAAGCCTCACTATCAACGGCATATTTTCTAATCTTTTTAATCTTCAAACGCATTTTCTCCATCTTGATCTTGTGATCATCGACGACATCGGCAACATGCAACTCCAATTCCATCTTCTTCCCCTCAATTCTTTTCAATTTTTCTTTCAAATACTCGTTTTCTCTTTCAACTAGATTTAACCTCTTGACAATAGGGTCGGTTGGAATTTCCGGTTCACATACCTCCTAGATAAAAATATCTATGTCAACTTGATGGGCATAATTTGTCATAAACACAAAATGCAAGAAAATAGTTATAAAAGAGAATATACCACATCCGAATCATAAACCGGGTCAGGACCGACGGGGACGGATATCAAAACCATGGCACTATGTATAACAAACAACGTACGGGTAAGATAATTATACGAGTAACTATATATCTATATCACACAAATATGATTTTTTTTATATAAAAAAGATAAGTACAAGAGGCTCACCACAAGGTGGTGCCGGCGATGCACTAATAGGGAAAAGCCTAGCAGTAGCGCGGGTTTTAGCTATATTAGTAGCGCGGGCAACCGCGCTACTGAGACGGCGCTACAGCTAACCTGTATCAGTAGCGCGGCTCAGCCCACGCTACTGCTATACATGGATAGCAGTAGCGTGCTTTGTAGAAACGCGCTGGTGATAATAGCTACAGTGCTTTTAATGAAGCCACGCTGATGCTAATCTAACTAGTAGTAGCGTGCTTTCTGTCCAGCGCCACTAGTATAGTGTTTTTCATTTTTTTAGCGTATTTATACATCATTATTTTTTTTATATACTACCAATTAAGAAGGTTGTGAGGAAGAAACATGGATTATATTCATTTGGATGAATCAAAAGTTGAATTAGCACGACGATCCTACTAATTCAACTTTTGGTCACTTTTGATCCATCCACATGAATCTAATCCATGTTCCTTCCACCAACACTAGCTAATAACAAATCATCATGATAATCATGATCAACATCATCATCATATTAATATAAAAACTCTTGCATCATATCGTCACCAAAAACACTAGCTAATAATCATCATAATCATTACCACCAACACTATTTAATCATCATAGTCATAGTGTAGCTATCTAATCACCACCAACACTAGCTGATAATAATCATCATAGTCATTACCACCAAGACTAGCTATTTAATCATCATAGTCATAGTGTAGCTAATCACTCATGCTGCCCTCTCTGGTAAAATAGCATAGAACATGTGTAGCACTCCTGCTTCATTATGTTGGAGCATGCAGATGAACCTGTCTCCTAATTATGGGTCGCGCTTCTGATTGATGCCCCCAGGTACTTCTCTGTTGCGATCCTTCACAATTTTGCTCCAGTCTTTGACTATTAGGACTTGCTCGCTTCGAGAAATCTTAAATGCATTGAAGTGCAATGTAGGATGTCTTGGCCGTAAGCTAACCATTTTCATGCAGCCGTTATGCTCGATCCATTGAGGCACAACTATCATCGGGAGTCCCTATTGAAGAACATCGTAGTAACATACTTAGCAATGAAGTTTAGCTTAAAAAATAATGTTTGCAAAAGATGCACTCAGGAAAAATAGTAAAAATATTACCATCTTTCCTAAATAGATGTGACCGTAGTTCAATACGAATGCTAGTGGTCGCGCGTTTTGAGTACTAATATTTTTTAGTCCAGGAAAATAATTTGTCTTGACAGTATCAAGATCCTCAAGCCATGAAACATAATGACGTATCTCCTCGCAGTTTAGTTCAGCCCCAGGACAGTAGTAGGTCATGTCTACCAAGCGTCGGGCATGTTTACTTGAATGGAAATAAGCTGTCAATAGAAATTAGTTGTCAACTATTTTTGAATAAACAATATCGAAGACATAAATATTGGTTGAGAAACTCACATAATGGTAGAACTGGAGGCGTCTGCACATCGATCCAGATGTCGATATTACCTTCAATATCATCATCTTTCAGACGAATATCAAAGGTCATAAGCATATCAGGCTCAAATGCATAAGCCTTGCATAGTGCTCTCCAATTTTTGTATTCAAAATAGGTGTAGGTGTCTGCATTGTATAATTTTGCGTCGAAAGTATAACCATGCTCAGTCCTCAAGTGAACTCTCTTTACCTCCATAGTTTCCATAGGACTGAAACCAATCTTATCCAAGACAAAAATTATTGCATGGCATGGGATACGCTAGTAGAATAGTAAAAAATTAAAATTATAAGTTAAAGCAAATGAAGCAGAAGTGATGCTTAATGACGAAAAAGACTTGTCGTCGTGACTTACTGTATCCACTTCAAAGGTCTCATCCAGCTTGATGCTGAAGCGCCTACCATCAACTAGGAAATTTCTGTCACACAGGCCGCGCTCGTCTTCGTAGTATTCCCACATACTGAAATCATGTTCGTCGTCAGACATTTGCTATGTTCATAGTTGAAACATTAATTGAAAATCTTATAATTAATCCGAATATTTCATTTGGTTAAGAAGTATAACTAAATACCCTACTCACGTATCCAACTAACTGAACACACATATCGTTATCAATCAATATGCAACGGGTTGACTTTAGGTCTGTGGAGTCTTCCTTCCTAAACTCTCATCTCACGTATATGGTGGGCACTCCATCTCTGGTATTGTGACCATCAGTGATGGTCCCTACTACTCCTTCCCCTAGTGCATAAAAAAGGTCTAGCACAAAGAGAAGAAGGAGAAGCGACCGCCACGACAACAGTCGGCATTCTTCTTCTCTCATATATGGTGGAGACTCTCCCTCATCGATTTTTGGACTATCATGTATGGAGCCCCGACAGACTTAAAGTCAACTCGAAATGTCGTTTAATTCTCTTTCTAGCAAATTCGGGGCACTCGATATTTCCTACATATTGCACAAGTCATGCTTAAATCACGGAAAAATCCGGCATGACCTTTGCTAAAATAGGACATATCGAGCGCCTGAAATTTGCCGGAACGGAAATGAATCAACACTCCGGCAAAACATAGGCCACTCGGATTTCATTTGGTTAAGAAGCATAACTAAATACTCTAGTTCTACTCTATTCAACACCGAGGAGTAGAGAAGGAGGAGGTGGACTTTTAGCTCACAGACTCGGGTGTAGAGGAAGTAGAGGTCGCTCGGATGCCAATCACTCCAAGGAGACACGACTCTACAAAGCCCGCATATTCCACCGAGTAAAATTTTAATTAGATTATCAAATCTCATATAGAATTCTTTGATGACAAAGTGATAATGACATAAATTCAACTAGTTCTATTAATTCAACTAGTTCAACTAAGCACTTACTAAAAATAAACTAGTTCTATTAATTTTCTTACTAAAATAAACTAGTTTATAGTAAAAATTTAATTCGATCATCAAATGCCTATTCACTAGTTTTCTATTACTAAATTTTTCCACAGCATCATCTATTCAAAATGTTCTATATATACCTAAAACATCTACATCATCATCCACTATATATACCTAAAACATCTACATCGTCATCCTAAAATTTTCTATTCTATTCAAAACCTACATTCTACAATGTCTACATTCTAAAATCTACATTTAAATTACCTACATTCTACAAGAACAGAGAGAAGGGAGGGAGGAGAGGTAGGAAGGGGTAGGAAGGAGGGAGGGAGGAGGGAGAGGAAGGAGGGAGGA
>LR738713.1:760184840-760321114 GCA_902687465.1 Secale cereale | reverse complement strand
GAGGAGCTACCTCGGTGGTGGTGACGGCGGGGAGGGGGACAACGACCGTGGGATGCAGGAGCGAGGGGGTGGAGGAGGGAGCTAGGGAGGTAGAGGGCGACGGCGGCGAGATGTAGGAGGGAGGGGGCGACGGCGGCAGCAGCTGGTGACAATGCGGCGGCGGTGATGACGGGGTGCGGGCCGGGGGAGAGTGAGTGGAGTGGAGAGGAGAGTGAGGGGTGGGCGGCTCGGGAAGATAGTAGCGCTTTAGCAGTAGTGCGTTTTAGAATAACACACTACAAATAAGTGCAATAGCGGTAGCGCTGGTATAAGACACGCGCTACTACTAAACCTACTCAGGAGGCAACGTCGTGGCATTTGTAGTAGTAGCGCTCTTTTTCTCTGACGCGATGCTGCTACGGTTGTAGTAGTAGCGCGGTTTCGGTACGCGCGCTGCTGCTAAGTATCAGTAGCGCCTTATTTTGAGACGCGCTGCTGGTGAGATTCTGTGTATAAGGTTTTCCCTAGTAGTGATGGGACGGTGCGGGCGATCGACGATGGTTAGGACGGAGACGGGAAGGCACTAAGTAAACCACACCTACATATGCAGACTAAGAGTTATTTTAACCTCAAATTGCATATAAATCAAATACTACGACATATAATTCCACTCAAAATAAAACCCACAAATCCCTATACTTATAGAGCATTGCAAGAGCTAATCTAGCAATGAGAGATGAAAGGACAAAGTTGCTAAACTTTGTGGTCACTTGGATGGATGGGGTGCCTTCAAATCTTCACAAATTTTGGCAAAAATAGAGTGTGAGCTCGAGAGGAAGAGGAAGAAAACAGAGTAGAGGGGAAAAGGGAAGAACAGAGCGCTCGGGCTCGACGAATGAGTTTATGTAGGATGACCTTTAGTACCGGTTGGTTATACGAACCGGCACTAAAGGTGCATCTCTAGTCCCAGTTCATATAACCAACCGGTACTTAAGGTGTTGGTGGGGCCCAGCCTAACACAAGCCTGCCATCACGTCTTTAGTACTGGTTCGGCACGAATCGGTACTAAAGGTTCGCCACGAAGCGGTACCAATGATCGTCGCCCGCCTAGCCGTTGGAACCGACACTAATAATCACATTAGTGACGGTTCAGTAACAAACCGGGACTAATGTGCTCCACATTGAGCCGTTTTTCTACTAGCGTAAATCTCACCATCGAGAAACGAAGTCGTAAAATCTTTACATGGAAGATGAACACAATTGATGTGAAGACTCTCTCTCTCCGACCATGAACAAAAAATGTGCCCACAAAGATGATAACATTTCGTTTTGCCTTGTTTGAACGACAGTTAGGCATCATTTGGTTTGTAGAAATCTTGTATGGATTTCATAGGATAGGATTTTCAAAGAAAAAATTCATACGGAGCCCTTTGGTTTGTAGGAATAGATTCTTATTCCTATGTAGGATAGAAACCAATCCTTCACATTTCAAAGGAAGAAAATATTAGACTAGACTCAATGAAAAATTTCCTATACTATGCATCAAATGATATGTCTTTTACTATAGAAATTGGGATGCATGTCATCTTACTTCCTCCTCCGTATGATTTTCCTATTCCTATGAAATTTCTATCATATGAACCAAAGGAGACCTTATAAGGTGTTGTGTTAATAATTAATAAAATGGCTCTATGCATCATCCAGATGCAGGGGTCTTCCTCCTTTTCTAAAAAAAAAATTAAGGAGACCTTAGCATAGCTCCGTTTTCTTGCACGGAAAACGAGGCCCTGCTTTTGGCTGAAAACAACTCGTCGAGAGACAACAAACCATCGATGCAACCGAATTTCCACAGGCCGTCGTCCTCTCGTGTTCCGTTCGCCAAAGAAGCGAAAGGAAAATCTGGAGACCCCCCTGGTCCTCCGGCCGGGCCAGAGCAAACACGATAAGGTGCAAGCCAGTTTTATCTTCCTTTCGTCCCAGTCCAACCCCCCGTATTTCTCTACGTGTATTTCTATGGCGGGCCGAGGGAGACAGCGACGGAAGAAAACAAAAGGGAGCGCCTCTCATCATCACGCACGAAAGCGAAAGCATCAAATGCAACCACCTCTTCATCTCTCTCTCTCTCTGGCTTTTTTTTTCCTTCTTGTTGATTTATTTTGACATCTTGGATTCTTTTCCCTGGCCCGTTCCCCCTTGATTCCTTTCTTGAAAAAGTTTTTCATCGCCATGTTTTGGTCGCTTGCTGGCTTGCTGTCGTTGCTTCTTTTGTTTTGTTTACCACCGAGCTAGCTCCCCGTGAAAAGAGATGAGCATGGCGACCTAGCTTGTCCTTTTGCTTTAAACTCGAGTTTTTTTTGTTCTTCTCGGGTCATTTTTTGGTTTCTCCTTTGTCTTTACCGGGGGGCTAAAGTTGCCAAAGCTTATTTTCTTTGATGGCGAAAACGACAGGCGAAGGTGGTAATTTTACTTCCTAATCCCTGCCGACACAAACTGTAAATAAATATATCAACTGTTAGATGGATAGAAGCATGTGGATATTGCTCCGCCTCGGCGACTCGTATGGTGGAAGTGAAGCAGAAATTAACGCGGGTCATGGTCGTGCAAAAGAAGAATGGACATGTTCATCTGACCTTCTCGGTGTCTGCATCTTCGACGAACCCTTTGAGTCGTGAAACGGATGACAATGAAGCAGCAAAACAAGGCTTAATTAACTGATCACTGTGGTAGAACTTAATTACCACTCCATCTTGTCCGCCGCATAACCTGATCCAAATAATAACCAAACTAAAGTCTATCCACCACAAAACAGCACATGGGTTTTTACCTCTTTCAACAAGCAACAAAAGAAAAGGAATCAGGAATTTCCCACTCGAAATTTACACGCCCCCCTTGTCAGAGATATGTTGAAACTACTTTTCTTTTCCTCTGTGTGCTGAGACTACTAGTGTAAGTACTTGAGAGTGAGAAAGACCCGTCCTCTTTTCTTTTCTTTGGTTTCTCCTGATTTTAACCACCTTTCCCTTTTCCGGGACCTCCCTCGAGCCCGGGTCGTTCTCCCCTCTCTTTCACGCCCTGCATAGCATACCCATCACCACCCCTCTCTCTCTCTCTCTTTTTTTCACTCTCTGAAACCTGAGTCTGAAGTCTGAAAGAGAGAGAGAGAGAGCCTGAGCCCATTCCTTGCCTGAGAAGTTTCGTACCCTGCACTGCCACGCTGCTTTCTCTCTCTAGAAAGCCCTCCCGTTTCCAGCGCCATGATGCTCCAGTCCTCGTCAGTCTTCATACACAGAGACTAGTATTCTTTTTTCTTTTACTACAAGTAACAGTGGCGCTGCAGCAGTAGAAACAAGCAGTAGCAGTGGCAGTGGGAAAAGGAAGGAACTCAGCTGGGGTGGGTGGGTGGGGCGTAGCTTTCCTGAAAGCAAGACGTGTAAACTATTTCCGCACTGCCATCCCATCCCATCTGCGCTTCAGCAGCGGCACTTGTCACGCTCACCTGCTCTCTCTCTCCCCCCCCCCCCCAATGCGCCACCACACACCACCGCAATATCTCCCTCGCATTTACCGCGACAGTAGGCCCGGATCACGGGTGGGCCCGAGCGAGGGCCCGCGTCCGGGCCCTGACGTGGGACGGAGAGGAAGTTTAAGATCTGGGCCGATGGATTGGTGGTATCTTTCCTCCTCTTGCACTAACGGCCCATTTGCGTGTACCAGATGGGGAATGAAGAACGAACGTGTTGGCAAGGAATTGGTGGCCTTGTGTTTGTTAATGAAAAATGGCAGTCCTGTCCTGATCACGAATTCATAACGGTGGGAGGTTATAATGCTGTTTTGGGTGTGTGTGTAGGCCATGTTGGAGGAACTATTTGATGATTTGAAGGACCTCTTTAATGGCTTTCTTCTTCTCTTGTCTGCTCTTAATTTTTTTGTCTCTTTCTTCTTTTTGCATCATATATTGTTAGGTTGATCGGATGGCACAGCTACGCGCATCAAATAGATATAATGGCCGATATTATTATTTTTATGAAGGGTTAGTGTTCAACATCGGTCGACTGATCACCTACATCAAACGGTTGCAGCGCTCGCCAGATGAACGCCCTTCAGGGCATGTACAATGGTGGCATATGGATACAGATGCCCCATGATAAAAAGTAGTTTGGGGCATCTGTATTGATTTTCTCTCTCCAATGCTAGCTACTACTAGTAGGCTTCATCAAATAATAAAAAGTAGACTCTCACTACACATGCATCTCTACTTTTCACTTCAACTTTTTCAGCTTTATGTACTGGACCACACTTTTTCTCCTCAAGCACCCGCCTCGTGAAGAGGATCCCGCTTCTTCATCCGAACCTACTTTTTCTGTAATCCGATCCTACATGGCTTATGGGGCATCACCCTGGGGCTATGCATTGTACATGCCCTCACATGGCCATTGGATAGAACCGCATGTGTGCACAATCCAACCAATCCTCCTTCATCATGCACGCCTGTCCGTAGCAGCTATGCGCAGTGACGGACCCATCATTGGGGCGAGCTGGGGCGGCCGCCCCGGGTCGCCGGTGGTGGAGGGTCGACCCCCACCTACGCATTTGTCCTCCGGCAGGCCGGAACTGAGAAAGTCAGTGGCGGCGGCGCTGCTCTGTTTCTGTGCCGTGCGTGAGGCCAAGATCAAGGAAGGACGAGGGGTACGTGAGGGTTGGGCCGGTGGACTGAGACTCACTGGGCTACATTGTAAACAGGCCCAAACAGACGACCTGTACCTCTCCTCGTCAAACAAAAAAAGATCCCCAAATCCAATCGATCCAGAGTCTTCACGCACTGCTGTTTGATGTGTTCATATTGTCTTCTGGTTATGTCTTCTATTTTTCGAATCTTCTTAGCTGTTTGATGTGTTCTGCAAGATGCAACTTGCAATGACATGGGGAGACGAGGATCAATCAAGCACTTGATAAAAGAACCACCAAATGGGGCAGTATTCTCTATTCTCAACTCTTTTTCTTTAATTTTCTGTCTTAATTCTATATTATATGTCATATTTAATTTAATTTTATATATACTCGCCGTATCCCCGAATGGTTGTTTTTGGAAAATGTTGTATCCCGTATCCCCGTATATGCGTATCCCCATCCTTCCGTCCCTGTGTCCGTGCTTTTTAGTGAAATGATAAGGGTGTTGGAAATATGCCCTAGAGGCAATAATAAAAGTATTATTATTTTATTTTCTTGTTCATGATAATTGTGTGTTATTCATGCTTGAATTGTATTGTACGGAAACAGCGATACATGTGTGAATATATAGACCACAATGTGTCCCTGGTAAGCCTCTAGTTACCAGTTCGTTGATCAACAGATGGTCACGGTTTCCTGGACCATTGACATAGGATGTCAGTGATAACGGGATCACATCATTAGGAGAATGATGTGATGGACAAGACCCAATCCTGAGCCTAGCACGAGATCGTATAGTTCGTAATGCATAAGCTTTTCCGGTGACAAGTATTTATTCCTTAGACCATGAGGTTGTGCAACTCCCGGATGCCGTAGGAATACTTTGGGTGTGCCAAACGTCACAACGTAACTGGGTGGCTATAAAGGTACGCAACGGGTATCTCCGAAAGTGTCTGTTGAGTTGGTACGAACCGAGACTGGGATATTGTCACTTCGTATGACGGAGAGGTACCTCTGGGCCCACTCGGTAAGACGTCATCATAATGAGCTCAAAGTGACTAAAGAGTTAGTCACGGGATGATGGATTACAGAACGAGTAAAGAGACTTGCCATGACGAGATTGAACATGGTATCGGGCATACCGACGATCGAATCTCGGGCAAGTACCGTACCGATAGACAAAGGGAATAACATACGGGATTGAGTGAATCCTTGACACAGTGGTTCATCCGATGAGATCATCGAGGAACACGTGGGAACCAACATGGGTATCCAGATCCCGCTGTTGATTATTGACCGGAGAGTCGTCTCGGTCATGTCTGCGTGTCTCCCGAACCCGTAGGGTCTACACACTTAAGGTTCGGTGACGCTAGGGTTGTAGAGATACATGCACATGGAAACCCGAATGTTGTTCGGAGTCCCGGATGAGATCCCGGACGTCACGGGGAGTTCCGGAATGGTCCGGAGGTAAAGAATGATATATAGGAAGTCCAGTTTCGGCCATTGGGTGAAATCCGGGGGTCACCGGGAGTGTCCCGGGACCACCGAAGGGGTCCAGGGGGTCCACCGGGTGGGGCCACCCATCCAGGTGGGTCCCCTAGGCCGCAAAGGGGAAGGGGCCAGCCCCTGGTGGGCTGGCACACCACATGGGCCCCCCCTCCATGCGCCTAGGGTTGAAACCCTAGGGGGAGGGGGCGCCCCCTATGCCTTGGGGGGCAAGTCTACCCCCCTGGCCGCCGCCCCCCTGGAGATCTGATCTCCCAGGGCCGGCGCCCCCCCTGGCCCCTATATATAGTAGGGGGGAGAGGGCAGCCGCACCCCAAGCCTCTGGCGCCTCTCCCTCCTCCCGTCACACTTCCTACTCCTTACGCAGGGCGCCGGCGAAGCCCTGCAGGATTTCCTGTTGCATCCACCACCACGCCGTCGTGCTGCTGGATCTCCGACAACCTCTCCTCCGCCCTTGCTGGATCAAGAAGGAGGAGGCGTCGTTGTACCGTACGTGTGTTGAGCGCGGAGGTGCCGTCCGTTCGGCGCTGGGATCATCGGTGACGAGGAACGCGAAGAGTACGACTACTTCATCCACGTTCCTTCGAACGCTTCCGCACGCGATCTACAAAGGGTATGTAGATGCACTCCATTATGCTCGTTGCTAGATGACTCCTTAGATTGATCTTGGTGAAGCGTAGGAAATTTTTTGAATTCTGCTACGTTCCCCAACAGTGGCATCTGAGCTAGGTCTTTGTGTAGCATCTTGCACGAGTAGAACACAAACAAGTTGTGGGCGTTGAGTTTGCTCAATTTTCTTGCCGTTACTAGTCCAATCTTGATTCGGCGGCAATGTGGGATGAAGCGGCCCGGACCGACCTTACATGTACGCTTACGTGAGACTGGTTCCACCGACAGACATGCACTGGATGCATAAGGTGGCTGGCGGGTGTCTATCTCTCCCACTTTAGTCGGATCGGATTCGATGAACAGGGTCCTTATGAAGGGTAAATATAAATTGACAAATCACGTTGTGGTTTTGGCGTAGGTAAGAAACGTTCTTGCTAGAAAACCTATAGAATCCACGTAAAACTTGCAACAACAATTAGAGGTCGTCTAACTTGTTCTTGCAGCATGTGCTATGTGATATGGTATGGCCAAGAAGATGTGATGAATGATATATGTGATGTATGAGATTGATCATGTTCTTGTAATAGGGAATCACGACTTGCATGTCGATGATAATGACAACCGGCAGGAGCCATAGGAGTTGTCTTAATTATTGTATGACCTGCGTGTCACTGAATAACGCCATGTAATTACTTTACTTTATTGCTAAACGTTAGCCATAGTAGTAGAAGTAATAGTTGGTGTGACGACTTCATGAAGACACGATGATGGAGATCATGATGATGGAGATCATGGTGTCGAGCCGGTGACAAAGATGATCATGGTGCCCCGAAGATGGAGATCGAAGGAGCAAGATGATATTGGCCATATCATGTCACTTTATTTGATTGCATGTGATGTTTATCATGTTTATGCATCTTGTTTACTTAGAACGGCGGTAGTAAATAAGATGATCTCTCACTAAAATTTCAAGAATTGTGTTCCCCCTAACTGTGCACCGTTGCTAAGGATCGTTGTTCCAAAGCACCACGTGATGATCGGGTGTGATAGGCTCTAACGTTCGCATACAACGGGTGTAAGCCAGATTTACACACGCAATACACTTAGGGTTCACTTGACGAGCCTAGCATGTACAGACATGGCCTCGGAACACGGAAGACCGAAAGGTCGAACATGAGTCGTATAGAAGATACGATCAACATGAAGATGTTCACCGTTGATGACTAGTCCGTCTCACGTGATGATCGGACACGGGCTAGTCGATTCGGATCATGTATCACTTAGATGACTAGAGAGATGTCAATCTGAGTGGGAGTTCATTAAAATTTGATTAAGATGAACTTAATTATCATGAACTTAGTCTAAATTCTTTACAATATGTCTTGTAGATCAAATGGCCCACGCTCATGTCACCCTCAACTTCAGCGCGTTCCTAGAGAAATCCAAGCTGAAAGACGATGTTAGCAACTATACGGACTGGGTCCGTAACCTGAGGATCATCCTCATAGCTGCCAAGAAAACTTATGTCCTAGAAGCACCGCTAGGTGACGCTCCCGCCCTGGCAAACCAAGATGTTATGAACGCTTGGCAGTCGCGTTGTGATGATTACTCCCTGGTTCAGTGCAGCATGCTCTACAGCTTAGAATCGGGGCTCCAAAAGGTTTTGAGCACCACGGGACATATGAGATGTTCGAAGAGCTGAAAATGGTTTTCCAGGCTCATGCCCGAGTTGAGAGATATGATGTCTCCAACGCATTCTACAGCTGTAAGATGGAGGAAAACAGTTCTGTCAGTGAGCACATCCTCAAGATTTCTGGGTTGCACAACCGCTTGTCTCAGTTGGGAATGAATCTCCCGGACGAAGCGGTCGTTGACAGAATCCTCCAGTCGCTCCCACCTAGCTACAAGAGCTTCGTGTTGAACTTCAATATGCAGGGGATGGAGAAGTCCATTCCCGAGGTGTATTCAATGCTGAAATCAGCGGAGGTGGAGATCAAGAAAGAGCATCAAGTGTTGATGGTCAATAAAACCACTAAGTTCAAGAAGGGCAAGGGTAAGAAGAACTTCAAGAAGGACGGCAAGGGAGTTGCCGCGCCCGGTAAGCCAGTTGCCGGGAAGATGCCAAAGTATGGGCCCAAGCCTGAGACTGAGTGCTTTTATTGCAAGGGAACGGGTCACTGGAAGCGGAACTGCCCCAAGTACTTAGCGGACAAGAAGGCCGGCAACGTCAAAGGTATATGTGATATACATGTTATTGATGTGTACCTTACCAGCGCTCGTAGTAGCTCCTGGGTATTTGATACCGGTGCAGTTGCTCATATTTGTAACTCTAAGCAGGAGTTGCGGAATAAGCGGAGACTGGCGAAGGACGAGGTAACGATGCGCGTCGGGAATGGTTCCAAGATCGATGTGATCGCCGTCGGCACGCTGCCTCTACATCTACCCTCGGGATTAGTTTTAAACCTTAATAATTGTTATTTAGTACCAGCTTTGAGCATGAACATTGTATCTGGATCTCGTTTGATGCGAGATGGCTACTCATTTAAATCCGAGAATAATGGTTGTTCTATTTATTTGAGAGATATGTTTTATGGTCATGCCCCGCTAGTCAATGGTTTATTTTTGATGAATCTCGATCGTGATGATACACATATTCATAGTGTGAATGCCAAAAGATGTAAAGTTGACAATGATAGTCCCACATATTTGTGGCATTGCCGCCTTGGTCATATTGGTGTCAAACGTATGAAGAAGCTTCATGTAGATGGACTTCTGGAGTCTCTTGATTATGAATCATTTGACACGTGCGAACCATGCCTCTTGGGCAAGATGACCAAGACTCCGTTCTCTGGAACAATGGAGCGAGCAACCAACTTATTGGAAATCATACATACCGATGTGTGCGGTCCAATGAGTGTTGAGGCTCGCGGAGGCTATCGTTATGTTCTCACCCTCACAGATGACTTGAGTAGATATGGGTATATCTACTTGATGAAGCACAAATCTGAGAATTTTGAAAAGTTCAAGGAATTTCAGAATGAGGTTGAGAATCAACGTGACAGAAAAATAAAGTTCTTGCGATCGGATCGTGGGGGTGAATATTTAAGTCATGAATTTGGCACGCACCTAAGGAACTGTGGAATCGTTTCACAATTGACACCGCCCGGAACACCTCAGCGTAACGGTGTGTCCGAACGTCGAAATCGTACCCTGTTGGACATGGTGCGATCTATGATGTCTCTCACCGACTTACCGCTATCTTTTTGGGGTTATGCTTTAGAGACTGCCGCATTCACTTTAAATAGGGCTCCGTCGAAATCCGTGGAGACGACACCGTATGAACTTTGGTTTGGCAAGAAACCTAAGCTGTCGTTTCTGAAAGTTTGGGGTTGCGATGCTTATGTCAAGAAACTTCAACCTGAGAAGCTCGAACCCAAATCGGAAAAATGCGTCTTCATAGGATACCCAAAGGAAACGGTTGGGTACACCTTCTACCACAGATCCGAAGGCAAAGTCTTTGTTGCCAAGAATGGATCCTTTCTGGAGAAAGAGTTTCTCTCGAAAGAAGTGAGTGGGAGGAAAGTAGAACTTGATGAGGTGACAGTCACCCCTCCCGAACCGGAAAGTAGCGCAGCGCAGGAAATTGTTCCTGAGGTGCCTGCACCGACAAGGGAGGAAGTTAATGATGATGATCATGAAGATACAGATCAAATTACTACCGAACTTCGAAGGTCCACAAGGACACGTTCCGCACCAGTGTGGTACGGCAACCCTGTCTTGGAAATCATGTTGTTAGACAACGGTGAACCTTCGAACTATGAAGAAGCGATGGCGGGCCCGGATTGCAATAAATGGCTTGGAGCCATGAAATCCGAGATAGAATCCATGTATGAAAACAAAGTATGGACTTTGGTGGACTTGCCTGATGATAGGCACGCCATAGAAAATAAATGGATATTTAAGAAGAAAACAGACGCGGATGGTAATGTGACCATCTATAAGGCTCGGCTTGTCGCCAAGTGTTATCGACAAGTTCAAGGGATTGACTACGATGAGACTTTCTCTCCCGTAGCGATGCTGAAGTCAGTCCGAATCATGTTAGCAATTGCCGCATTCTATGACTATGAGATATGGCAAATGGACGTCAAAACAACATTCCTTAATGGCTTCCTCAAGGAAGAGCTGTATATGATGCAGCCGGAAGGTTTTGTCAATCCAGAGAATGCTAACAAGGTATGCAAGCTCCAGCGCTCGATTTACGGGCTGGTGCAAGCATCTCGGAGTTGGAATATTCGCTTTAATGATGTGATCAAATCGTTTGGCTTTATACAGACTTGGGGAGAAGCCTGTATCTACAAGAAAGTGAGTGGGAGCTCTGTAGCATTTCTCATATTATATGTGGATGACATATTGCTGATGGGAAATGATATAGAATTCTTGGAAAGTATAAAGGCCTATTTGAATAAGAGTTTTTCAATGAAGGACCTTGGAGAAGCTGCTTACATATTAGGCATCAAAATCTATAGAGATAGATCAAGACGCCTCATTGGTCTTTCACAAAGCACATACCTTGACAAGATATTGAAGAAGTTCAATATGGATCAGTCCAAGAAAGGGTTCTTGCCTGTTTTGCAAGGTATGAGATTGAGCAAGGCTCAGTCCCCGACCACGGCAGAAGATAGAGAAAAGATGAGTGTCATTCCCTATGCCTCAGCCATATGTTCTATCATGTATGCCATGCTGTGTACCAGACCTGATGTGAACCTTGCCATAAGTTTGGTAGGGAGGTACCAAAGTGATCCCGGTATGGAACACTGGACAGCGGTCAAGAACATCCTGAAGTACCTGAAGAGGACTAAGGATATGTTTCTCGTTTATGGAGGTGACGAAGAGCTCGTCGTAAAGGGTTACGTCGATGCTAGCTTTGACACAGATCTGGATGACTCTAAGTCACAAACCGGATACGTGTATATTTTGAATGGTGGAGCAGTCAGATGGTGCAGTTGCAAGCAGAGCGTCGTGGCGCATTCTACATGTGAAGCGGAGTACATAGCTGCTTGCGAAGCAGCACAAGAAGGAGTCTGGATGAAGGAGTTCATCACTGACCTAGGAGTCATTCCAAGCGCGCCAAGCCCGATGACTCTCTTCTGTGACAACACTGGAGCTATTGCCATTACCAAGGAGCCCAGGTTTCACAAGAAGACCAAGCACATCAAGCGCCGTTTAAACTCCATCCGGAATTATGTTCAAGATGGAGACATAGATATTTGTAAAGTGCATACGGATCTGAATGTTGCATACCCGTTGACTAAACCTCTTCCACGGGCAAAACATGATCAACACCAGAACTCTATGGGTGTTCGATTCATCACAATGTAACTAGATTATTGACTCTAGTGCAAGTGGGAGACTGTTGGAAATATGCCCTAGAGGCAATAATAAAAGTATTATTATTATATTTCCTTGTTCATGATAATTGTCTGTTATTCATGCTTGAATTGTATTGTACGGAAACAGCGATACATGTGTGAATATATAGACCACAATGTGTCCCTGGTAAGCCTCTAGTTACCAGCTCGTTGATCAACAGATGGTCACGGTTTCCTGACCATGGACATAGGATGTCAGTGATAACGGGATCACATCATTAGGAGAATGATGTGATGGACAAGACCCAATCCTGAGCCTAGCACGAGATCGTATAGTTCGTAATGCATAAGCTTTTCCGGTGTCAAGTATTTATTCCTTAGACCATGAGGTTGTGCAACTCCCGGATGCCGTAGGAATACTTTGGGTGTGCCAAACGTCACAACGTAACTGGGTGGCTATAAAGGTACGCAACGGGTATCTCCGAAAGTGTCTGTTGAGTTGGTACGAACAGAGACTGGGATATTGTCACTCCGTCTGACGGAGAGGTACCTCTGGGCCCACTCGGTAAGACGTCATCATAATGAGCTCAAAGTGACTAAGGAGTTAGTCACGGGATGATGGATTACGGAACGAGTAAAGAGACTTGCCATGACGAGATTGAACATGGTATCGGGCATACCGACGATCGAATCTCGGGCAAGTACCGTACCGATAGACAAAGGGAATAACATACGGGATTGAGTGAATCCTTGACACAGTGGTTCATCCGATGAGATCATCGAGGAACACGTGGGAACCAACATGGGTATCCAGATCCCGCTGTTGGTTATTGACCGGAGAGTCGTCTCGGTCATGTCTGCGTGTCTCCCGAACCCGTAGGGTCTACACACTTAAGGTTCGGTGACGCTAGGGTTGTAGAGATACATGCACATGGAAACCCGAATGTTGTTCGGAGTCCCGGATGAGATCCCGGACGTCACGAGGAGTTCCGGAATGGTCCGGAGGTAAAGAATGATATATATGAAGTCCAGTTTCGGCCATTGGGTGAACTCCGGGGGTCACCGGGAGTGTCCCGGGACCACCGGAGGGGTCCCGGGGGTCCACCGGGTGGGGCCACCCATCCAGGTGGGTCCCCTAGGCCGCAAAGGGGAAGGGGCCAGCCCCTGGTGGGCTAGCACACCACATGGGCCCCCCTCCATGCGCCTAGGGTTGAAACCCTAGGGGGAGGGGGCGCCCCCTATGCCTTGGGGGGCAAGTCTACCCCCCTGGCCGCCGCCCCCCTGGAGATCTGATCTCCCAGGGCCGGCGCCCCCCCTGGCCCCTATATATAGTGGGGGGAGAGGGCAGCCGCACCCCAAGCCTCTGGCGCCTCTCCCTCCTCCCGTCACACTTCCTACTCCTTACGCAGGGCGCTGGCGAAGCCCTGCAGGATTTCCTGTTGCATCCACCACCACGCCGTCGTGCTGCTGGATCTCCGACAACCTCTCCTCTGCCCTTGCCGGATCAAGAAGGAGGAGACGTCGCTGTACCGTACGTGTGTTGAACGCGGAGGTGCCGTCCGTTCGGCGCTGGGATCATCGGTGACGAGGAACGCGAAGAGTACGACTACTTCATCCACGTTCCTTCGAACGCTTCCGCACGCGATCTACAAAGGGTATGTAAATGCACTCCATTATGCTCGTTGCTGGATGACTCCTTAGATTGATCTTGGTGAAGCGTAGGAAATTTTTTGAATTCTGCTACGTTCCCCAACAAAGGGCATATTGGTCGAAGGGGCACACGTAAGCAAATTGAAGAGTACGCAAATTGAAGAGTAGGCAACTCCAGAAATTAGAGATGAAATGAAATGAGAAGGACACCCAGTTACCATCATATGACATATCAAATTATACAACTCTTATCACGGTGCTAATGCACTCGCAATTTTGTAGGTCTCGCTTGGAAATTGGAATTCTGGGATCATATTTTGGCATAAGTGAGCATTTCGAGCGACAAGAGTCCATGTTTGCAGTTTACTACTCCGTCTGTCCCACAATATAAGAACGTGTTTTTATTATTTTGTTGTTCAATGCTATGAGTTTAGTTTTGGTTGAATAGAGTTGCATTTCTACCGAAAAAAAAATAGACGTTAAATGTTCGCCCCGGCTAACTTCAATTCCTGGGTCCGCCACTGGCTATGCGTCCGTAGGTGGGCGTTGGACTCCATTAGCAGCTCCGCTCTATGCAGCTTCTCCGACACATGCTTTGTCACGTCTCCCTTGCACCCCCATCATAACACCACCTCACACCGATCACCGCTACCGGCCTCGTCGATTTAAACATCCGCCCTCACCAGTCATAGGTCCCATCTTGGGGCACCAATGCATTGTTGGCCAGCCCTTGGCAGCAACACCTGCGGCGAGCGATGCTCGGTCTTGCAGTAACAGGTAATTCGACAACGCAACAAGAACTCGCGACAAAGGTCTGAGGATGGCGGTTGGTGCCGGTGACTTGCCTAAGGAGGGTAAAACGAGAGGGTGGAGGGGTGGTGCTTCGAAAGAAGAAGAGAGAGATAAGGCAGAAACGCGTGTGCCCCCCCCCCCCCACCACCACGAAACATGTGGTTGAAGTGTGCGAGAAGTTGACAATGCATGCGTCAACTTTGTGGCGACCGGTCCAACGCGCCGGTTTGCCGCCATTTACTCTAAAATATTTATTGGATACATGCCTATCTACATCAATCAATATAAAGACGTGGAGTTATCCACAATATTTGGTAAGGCAACAAGGTTGCGTGTTTCAATCGATACAAAGTCAAAATTATCTTCTCCGTGCGTATATAAAAGAGGGGGATGTTAACTGCAAACGTTCGCGGGGGCGGGGGAAGTGGGGGAGGTACCAGCGAACGCCGGTACAGCCGTGTGATGGACATCAAACATATGGCATTTTTTTTTAAAAAAAAGTGGCATTCACCGGCAATTGTTCCGTAGACATGGCAAGCTTCCTTTCCATACATATCAAAGTCCCTAACAAACGTATGACATTTTTAGTTTTTTTTTTTACATCACAACTCAAGCTTTAGCTAGCAGTTTTGCTCCTTGCGAACGTTCCCAGTTATTTGAGTGCAAAAAAAAAATCTTTTGACAGGACAGTAAACAAGGATATTGGTCCATAAAACCACCGGCGTAATCCACCGATAAAACTATTTTCCGATGGAAGAAAACGGAAAAAAATTCTATGAGACCAGGTCTCATAGATTAGCAGGTGAGACCCACTCTGATAGATGACACGTGGCATTTACAAATCACAAAGCATCTCCCCCACCCCACCTGAAATCAGGGGGGGGGGATTAGATGCTTTGTGATTTGTGACTGTCACGTGTCATCCATCAGAGTGGGTCTCACGTGCATTATATGAGACCTGGTCTCATATAATTTTTTTCCGAAGAAAACTCGCAGCACAACAAATTCTGTCCGCCCAACTCAACAATTTTCATCAGGGGCAAGTAAGGATGGCAATGGGTAGGGTATGGGGCGGGTAGAGCAATACCATACCCATACCCGTGTAGTCAATGGGTACAAAATTCTACCCATACCCGTACCCATGGGTACGAAGCTTTACCCGTACCCATACCCGATGGGTACCCATAACCATTGGGTACCCAACGGGCAAACCAAACAGTACACAAGTTATTCACTATTTTACATTCATCCATAGCACGTTTGACAGAAAAACATTTGTCTCAACTCAATAACAGATAGACGAGTACAGGACAATCATCTCAATTCAAATTTACAACGGGTGAAAACTTTAACATTGTTTCAAATACTCATGACACACTTCACCAAATAACAACCAAGAAGTATGTAACATGTCAGTATAAATGGGTAGGGTATGGGTATATCCATGGGCACAAGGCCATGCCCGTGCCCTACCCATGAGTTAACGGGCAGGGTATGGGTACTACCCGTGGGTATAAAATTATGTCCATACCCTGCCCATGCGGGTACGGTATCCGCGGGTACCCGTACCCATGGGTAAAATTGCCATCCTTAGGGGCAAGGGAAGAAAGCCACTTGGTCCCGCTTGGCCCAGCCACGAGGCCGGGGGAGGGGCGGTCAAAAGCCAGGAGCACCACCACCACCGCCCCCCGCCTGCGACAAATTTTTACCACGCAGTTGTAGCAGGTACCACTCGCACTCGGGTACCCTTTTTCTTTACCGTCCCCGAGAGACGTCCCGTCCGGTTTCACCGCTGCCCTGACGCAAGATCGGAGGAAGACGAGGAAAAGAAGCCGGGGGGCTTGGCTCGGCGGGTTACGGACAAAAGGCGCGATCAGTGTAATCATAGCCCCCAGGATCTCGCGTCCCCGGAGCGGGGGCATTCGCCAAGCACGATGGCCGCGCCTCCACGCCCACCCCGCACGCCCCAAAGCCAACCCAACCCAGCCTCGATCGTATTTTTTCCCGGGTAGAAAAACTAGAGCCATTTTCATTTTCATTTTTGCACTACATGCACAATTTACTTGGAGAGCACACATCATGTGACCTCCATGATTTGCACAAACGGTGTGGGTGGGTCTACGAGGAAGGAACCCTGGGTCTCCAGCCCAGCCCAGGTGAAAGAGAAGAAATCGTCGTCAAGCCGACGCCTGGCGTCACGAGAATCATGCTGGTCTTCTTCATTTTTCTTCCTCCTTTTCCCGGTGCTGCTAGACGGGGACGCAGATTTTCCTCCCTTTTTACCGCGGTGAAAGCGGGGGTGAAGTGGGAGCGGGGCAAAGGCGAGGAGGGATAGAAAAAGCGGCAAGCGGCAGAGGGTGGTCACGCCACTCCCATGGGTCGAGTCGAGTCGCGATGGTGGCAGGGGCATCGATGCTTGCTGGGGCAGAGGGGGTGGGCGCGGCGCCCGAGAGTGCACGAGCGGGCGCTGGCGACGATCGATCGCGCCCAGTTCTCCGCATTTCCCACCTTATTTTAACCCTAGATTTATTCGACGCGCCACCGGATGCATAGAATAGAATACTCTACTGCTTACTGGATAGACGGGCCCCCACCCTGGGAATCCATGGGCCCCGGCCCGCTTTGTTTTTGGCCAGGTGAATGATCGACGTTCGCCTGTTCATCATGGCCTGCCCCCTCGCCCAAATCCAAAGCCCCTTCGTCGTTTCTTCCTGCGAGAATCTTCCCGACCGGAATCATGGCGGATCACAGTAATAGTACTAGCACCACAGTTCGACTCACTCAAGTGTCTCATCGATTCATCAATTCAGCAGAGAGTGGAGAAAAACATGTCATAAACTCGAATTATTACTCATCATAGTTCATCATATCTTCAACAGCAACAGCAATAACAAGCACCATCGATAACCATAACAACTCCTCACTGGCAAGGTAAGTCTTAGATTGATGGATTAATTCCTACTCAAGCGGAGAACAACCGGCGAGAAGCCTCGCCTGATCATCTCCATCTTCTTCTCTTACAGAAGCTGCTGCTACTAATACTACTACTCGGCGGGCGGGGGTGAAGCATCACCAAAGCTCCACGGCCTCCTCATGGCGAGAACAAAAATTACATGGCAGGGGGGGTCAAAACTCGAAATTAATGGAGGGTGGATGGTACTACTAGGGTGGGGAGTTCTTTTTTCTCTTTTTTCCGAAACAAAAAAACCCCGGAAAAACACGGAAACACCAAAAACTGGATCCGCCAACGGATCGAAGGCGCGCCGAGGAGAAAGAAACGGAAAAAGGCGGTGGGTGGAAAAATTGGTGCGGGGGATGGGATCCGCCGATCTACTGGCGGTTATTTTGTCCGCCTCGCCACGCTCAGAGGACGGCGGCGAGCCCCGTGACGACCTTCGCCCTGGGCTGCTGCTTCTTGCTCGCCGCGTCCTCCGTCGGGCGCCACGGCGACACCACCACCGTGATCTTCTCGCTGGGGGTGGAGGAGACCACCCCGCTCTGGTTCATGCCGAACAGGAGCTCGAACTCGCCGGAGAAGCTCGCCGCCGACACCGCCGTCGCCGTCGCCGAGGCGGCGGGGGACGGGGCGGCGGACTTGTCCCCGGTGCGGACGTGCGGGGACAGCCACTTGGCGCGCATGTACTCCGGCTTCCTCCATGGTGGGAAGTGCAGCCCCTTCTTCTTCATGCTCTGCCGCGCCGCCTCCGCCACCACGGCCACGATCTTCCCGAGGCGGTCGGACGTGCCCACGAACAGCGGCGGCAGCGCCTGGAGCGCCGCGCGGTACGCCTTGGTCGACCGGGCCACCTCGAACTCAGACCTCAAGTGCACCTCCACGATCAGCCGCGCTCCGTCCCCAACCACGGCGTCGATGTACTCGTGTTCCCCTGCGGACACAAAGATTTCCGATTAGCCCCTGCCGTGCCATGAAAGGGGAATACACCAAGCTTAGGTAGGTGAAGTGAATCGAGGAGGACGGGATGGGTACCAGCGGGGTAGGACGGGGTCTTCTCCCAGCGCGACTTGCAGACGGCGGCGTCGTAGCCGAGGGCCCGGAGGCCGTCGGCGACGGCGCGGCGGCACTCCGCCTTGCCCTTGCAGGTCCTGCCGCACCGCTCGGCGATCCTGGAAGCGTCGGCGAGAAGGTTCCGCTCCGCGACGCTCGCGCTCTGCACCAAACCCTGCACGCAAAGGGAAAGGAAGCAACCTCCTCGTAAATTCGTTGCGGCTTTTCCCAATTGGGGAGGGTTGGCGTGCCATGCGAAAATTCTAGTAGTACCTTGAGTGCCTCCAGGGTGTCGCCGGCCGCGGACGGGGGAGGGGCGGATGCCTGGCCGGAGGGGAGGAAGAAGCCCTCCTCGTCGTCGCTCTCCTCGTAGTTGCTGCCGTTGAAGCAGTTGCAGCGGCCGCGCGGCGGGCGCTCGACGGCCGCGGAGTCCTCCATGAAGCTGAGCACCATGCGGTCGAGCCCCACCGACCCGACCTCCGCCTCCCCGCCGGCCGCGGGCCGCTCCTCCTTCTCCCGCTCCTTGCCGTCCCCGGCGACCGCGAGGCGCTCCGAGGCGGAGACCCTCACGAGCAGCCTCCGGAGGCGGGAGACCCTGGGCGGCGCGGGCGGCGTCGGGGCGGGCGCGAGCGGCGGCGGCGGCGGCGGCTTCCCGTCCATGGCGCCGTGGTGGTGACCGGCCTTGAGCTGGAACGGCATCGATCGCGTGAATCCTAACCACTACCACAACCACACCATCCCCAATCCCGAACTCCAACCAACCACACCAGCACAGTTACACACCACCACCAGTCCCGACTGCAACCACCGCCCCAACCACGCACACAGACAAAAAAAAAGGAGATAGGTAACCCTCTACTGCCCGTCCAGTTCGCCGGCGGCGACGGCGGCCATTCCCGGCGGGCGGCTGGTTATTATTTATTTTTCTTCCCTCTCAAGGTCGGTTGCAGGTCGCCTCCCTCCCCGTCTCCTTTTCACGGTTTACAAGCGAGCGAAGGGGGTTCAAACGGGAGGGGAGCCTCGGGGTCTTAAAGGGCTCAGGTGGGGGCGGGGTGACGTGGCGGGCCGCGGGCCCGGTGGGCCCAGCCGGTACGTGGCGGAGTGGGGCGAGCGGCTGGTCGCCGGACGGTGAAACGCGCCTCGCACGGCGTTTGCCGTCTGGGCCAGGGAACGGTTGTGCATGCCCATTTTGCCCCCCGACAATGGTCTGCCTTTTCCAGGACCAGCGGCTGGACCTGAGGGGTATGATGGGGATTTACCGCTGGGAGGTGGGGGGCCGTGGGTGGCGTGCGGGCGTGAGGTGTGGAGTGGACTGGATAGTGAAGGACTGCTGCTAGTGCTACCGACCCGTTTAAAAGTTTTTTTTCCTTCGTTTTACAGAGATATTTTTATCTTTTCTGGTTCGATTGGATAGGGCTGTTGTAGCGTGGTGGGCCCAGGGCCATACGTAAGCACGAGAGGACTTTTGAGCAGGTTGTTTCGATTTTCCTGCTACAGTTTCTAAAGCATTTCCTAGCCACCAACAATTGTTGGCTTAGCGTTATAGTACAACCCATGTTGTAATTCTCTTTTCTCTTTCAGGAAAACACATGTTGTACTACCACTGCATGGAGTAAAAATGAACATCATATATAGGGAGGACCAAAAAAATCACTTCCTAATTTACCCGCAACGCAAACGCCCATACAGCTATAAAATGTTCAACTAATGAGAAATTTAATCCCTACGTAAAATATATAATAGTAGAGTATTTATTCAAGATTTGGAAGAACTTCGGTTGGGTCGATGGTGCTCGTAGCTATGGATCGCAAAGATATTCATAAACCGGTGAGGACTCACAAAGCCTAAAATAAATTTCAGCAATTGATTTCGCTACGACCAGAACAAGAGCATCTCTGGTCAAGTTTGGCTACCCTGACGTCGGCAAAAAAGAACCGACCACCCTCATTTTTCGCTTGGGAAACCACAGTCGTATTCAAAATCTCGAACCAATGCGACCTCAAAATAGGAAATCTCAAACCAATGCAAAGAAATGCACGAGATCAATCGATCAATATAGCACACAACCAATTCAGCGCTTCCAGATTTGTTTGAATAATCCGGATGAAAAAAAAATCAACAATTTGTAAATCAATTGTCCTTATTGATCTCCTTATTTTGTTGATCAACCATTTCATCTAAGTTTTTTATGATTGGAATTGGATATGGTTGTTTTAGCATGGTGGGCCCAGTGCCATGCGGAAGCTTGAGAGACATTTGTGCAAAATGTTTCAATTTCTCGGCTTCAATTTCCAAAATATTTTCCTCTCACCACTTGTTATATTAAGATAGTAGACAAACCATCCATGTTGTACTTCTTTATTGGGGGAAAAGACATGTTGTACTTATGCAACTTCAAATAAAATTACCATCATATTTAGGGAGGACTAAAAAAATTCACTTCCTAATTTACGTGCAAAGCAAACGCCCATATAATATTAACTGTTCAAATATTGAGAAATTTAATTCCTACGTAAAATATATAATAGTAGAGTATTTATTCAAGATTTCGAAGAAATCCGTTGGATCGATGGTGCTCGAAGCTATCGAGCGCAAAGATATTCTTAAACAAGTGGGGGCTCACAAACCCTAAAATAAATTTCAGCAATTGATTTTGCTACGACCAAAACAAGAGCATCTCTGGTCAAATTTGGCTACCCTGACGTCCGCAGAAAAGAACCGGCCACCCTCATTTTTTCGCTTGGGCAACCACATTCGTCGTATTCAAAATCTCGAACCAATGCGACCTCAAAAAAGGAAATCTCAAATCAATGCAAAGGCATGCACGAGATCAATCGATCAATATAGCAGACAACCAATTCAATGATTCAAAATTTGTTTGAATAAGCCAGGATGAAAAAATCAACAATTTATAAATCAATTGTCCTTATTGATCTCCTTTCTTTTGTTGATCAACCATTTCTTCTAACTTTTTATGATTGTAATTGGATATGGTTGTTTTAGCATGGTGGGCCGAATGCCATGCGGAAGCTTGAGAGACATTTGTGCAAGATGTTTCAGTTTGTTGGCTTCAATTTCCAAAATGATTTCCCCGCACGTGTTGTTATATTAAAATAGTAGACAACCCATCCATGTTGTATTTTTTTTGCGGGAAAAGACATGTTGTACTTATGCAACTTCAAATAAAATTAGCATCATATTTAGGGAGGACCCAAAAAATTCACTTCCTAATTTACCTGCAACGCAAACGCCCATATAGCTATAAACTGTTCAAATAATGATAAATTTAATTCCTACATAAAATATATAATAGTAGCATATTTATTCAAGGTTTCAAAGAAATCCGTTGGATCGATGGTGCTCGAAGCGATCGAGCACAAAGATATTCTTAAACAAGTGAGGACTCACAAACCCTAAAATAAGAGCATCTCTGGTCAAATTTGGCTACCCCCGACGTATGCAGAAAAGAACCGGCCATCCTCATTTTTTCGCTTGGGCAACCACATTCGTCGTATTCAAAATCTCGAACCAATGCGACCTCGAAAAAGGAAATCTCAAATCAATGCAAAGGCATGCACGAGATCAATCGATCAATATAGCAGACAACCAATTCAACGATTCAAGATTGGTTTGAATAATCCAGGATGAAAAACCCCAATAATTTATAAATCAATTGTCCTTATTGATCTCCTTCTTTTGTTGATCAACCATTTCTTCTAAGTTTTTTTATGATTGGAATTGGATATGGTTGTTTCAGCATGGTGGGCACAGTGCCATGCGGAAGCTTGAGAGACATTTGTGCAAGATGTTTCAATTTTTCGGCTTCAATTCCAAAATATTTTCCTCTCATCAGTTGTTATATTAAGATAGTAGACAACCCATCCATGTTGTACTTCTTTTTGCGGGAAAAGACATGTTGTACTTATGCAACTTCAAATAATATTAGCAACATATTTAGGGAGGACCATAAAATACACTTCCTAATTTACCTGCAATGCAAACGCCCATATAGCTATAAAGTGTTCAAGTAATGAGAAATTTAATTCCTACGTAAAATGTAATAGTAGAGTATTTATTCAAGATTTTGAAGAAATCCGTTGGATCGATGGTGCTCCAAGCTATCGAGGGCAAAGATATACTTAAACTAGGGATGACTCACAAAGCCTGAAATAAATTTCAGCGATTGATTTTGCTACGACCAAAACAAGAGCATCTCTGGTCAAATTTGGCTACCCTAACGTCGACGGACAAGAGCCGACCAACCCCATTTGTTCGCTTGGGCAACCACATTCGTCGTATTCAAAATCTCGAACCAATGCGACCTCAGAAAAGCAAATCTCGAAGCAATGCAAAGGCATGCATGAGATCATTCGATCAATATAGCAGACAACCAATTCCACGATCAAAGATTGATCAAAATAATCTAGGATGCAAAAAATCAACAATTTATAAATCAATTGTCCTCATTGATCTCCTTCTTTTGTTGACCAACCATTCCTCATAAGTTTTTTATTGGAACTGGTATGGTTGTTCTAGTATGGTGGGCCCAGTGCCATGCAGAAGCTCGAGAGACATTTGTGCAAGATGTTTCAATTTTCTGGCTTCAATTTCTAAAATATTTACTCTCACCGGTTGTTATAGTAACATAGTAGTAGTACAACCCACACATGTTGTACTTCTTTTTGCGGGAAAATACATGTTGTACTTGTACTACTTCGAATAAAATTAACATCATATTTAGGGAGGACCAAAAAGTCACTTCCTAATTTACCTGCATTGCAAAAGCCCATAAAGATATAAATAGTTCAAATAATGCAAATTTTAATTTCTATATAAGATATATAATAATAGAGAATTTGTTCTAGATTTCAAAGAAATTAGAGCGGATCGATCGTGCTAGGTGTTATCGAGCACAAAGAAATTCTGAAATGAGTGATGGCTAGCAAAACCTAAAATAAATGTCAACATCATATTTTGCAAGGACCAAAGCAAGAGCATTTCTCATCAAATTTGGCTAATGTGACTTTCCCGGACAAGAGTCGGCCAACCCGAGTTGTTCGCTCAGGCAACCATATTCGTCGTATTCAAAATTTGAATCAATGTGACCTGAAAAATGGATATCTAAAATCAATGCAAAAGCATGCACGAGATCATTCGATCAATATAACAGACAACCAATTCACGATTCAAGATAGGTCGGATTAATCCATGATGAAAAAAATTGATAGCTTATAAATCAGTTGTTCTTATTGATCTCCTTCATTTCTTAAGCAACCATTTCTTCTAAGTCTTCTTATGATTGGGATTGGATAGGGTTGTTTTAGCATGGTGGGCATAGTGCCCTACAGTGGATCGAGAAACATTTGTGTCGGATGTTTCGATCTTTTGGCTATAGTTTCTAAAACATTTTCCTATCAACAATTCTTGGATTATATCCAGATAATAGTTGCACAACCCACCCATGGTGTGCTTCATTTTTTGGGAAAATAAGAGGCAAATGGAAAATAAAAGTAAATGCAAGTAGATGATAGTTTATGCAAAGGTATTTGATAGGTTTTGGTGATGTCTCCCTGGCAACGGCGCAAGAAATTCTTCCTTCTACTTGTGATTTGCGTTGGGATTTCCTCGAAAAAGAGAGAATGATGCAATGTAGTAGACATAAGTATTCCCCACAGTTAAGAATCGGGGTTATAAATCCAGTAGGAGAACTACGTGAAACCTCGTGAACATCACAAGGCACTAGGGTTATAAATGTTAGATAGAGAATATAAAACACAAAAATTAAAGAATGGTAAATAAATTTTAGCAATGTATTTTTTGGATTTTAATATATGATAAAGGTAGGCTCGGGGACCATAATTTTCACTAGAGGCTTCTCTCTCGAACAAAAGCATACGGTGGGTAAACAAATTATTGTTGGGCAGTTCATACAAAAGTGCATAATTATGAAGATATGCAAGGCAACGATCATATAATGGCATCACGTTCGAGACAAGTAGACCGACTCCTGACTGCATCTACCACCATTACTCCACATACGGACTGCTATCCAGTATGCATCTAGAGTATTAAGTTCATAAAGAACGGAGTAACGCCTTAAGCAAGATGGCATGATGTAGACAAAGTAAACTCAATCAATATGAATAAACCCCATCATTTTCCCCTTAATGGCTATAATAAAAATACGTGTCTTGTCACTTTCTGTCACTAGGATATAGATCACCACAAGATTAAACCCATTACAAAGCACCTCTCCCACTTCAAGATAAATCAATCTAGTTGGCCAAACCAAATGGATAGATCGGAGAGAAATACAAAGCTATTGTAATCATGCATATAAAAATTCAGAAAAGAATCAACTAATATTCATGAATAATCTGAACATAAACCCATTTAAAACAATTCATCGGATCCCAACAAATACACCGAAAAAGAAGATTACATCAAATAGATCTCCAAGAACATCGAGGAGAACATTGTATTGAACATCAAAGAGAGAGAAGAAGTCATTTAGCTACTAGCTATGGACCCGTAGGCCTCTGGTACATTACTCACAGATCATTGGAAGGGCAACAAGGTTGATGTAGAATACATCCGTGATCGATTCCCCTTTCGGCAGAGTACCGGAAAAGGCCTCCAGATGGATTGATACGTCTCCAACGTATCTATAATTTTTGATTGTTCCATGTTGTTATATTATCATTCTTGGATGTTTTACAATCATTTTATAGCAACTTTATATAATTTTTTGGGACTAACCTATTGACATAGTGCCCAGTGCCAGTTGTTGTTTTTTGCTTATTTCTTATTTTGCATAATATCCCTATCAAACAGAGTCCAAACGCAACTAAACGTATTGGAGATTTTTTTGAACTAGAAGACAACTTGAGAGCCAAGGAAGCACCTGGGTCCACAAGACACCGGGGCGCGCCAGAGGCCCCTGGTGCGCACTGATGGGTTGTGGGGCCCACAGGGGTCTCCTCCTGTTGGGGAACGCAGTATTTAAAAAAAATCCTACGATCACGCAAGATCTATCTAGGGAAAGCATAGAAACAAGCGGGAAGAGTGTGTCTACGTACCCTCGTAGACCGAAAGCAGAAGCGTCTAGTGACGCGGTTGATGTAGTCGAACGTCTTCGTGATCCAACCGATCCAAGCACCGAACGTACGGCACCTCCGCATAAACACACGTTCAGCTCGATGACGTCCCATGAGCTCTTGATCCAGTTGAGCGTCACAGGAGAGTTTTGTCAGCACGATGGTGTGGTGACGGTGATGATGAAGCTACCGGCGCAGGGCTTCACCTAAGCACTACAACGTTATGACCGAGGTGTGTAACTGTGGGGAGGGGCACCGCACACGGCTAAGAAATCAACTTGTGTGTCTATGGGGTGCCCCCTCCCCACGTATATAAAGGAGGGAGGGAGGGAGGGAGGAGGAGGAGGCCGGCCGGCCCAAGGGGTGGCGCGCGCCCTAGGGTGGGAAATCCTACTCCAAGTAGGGATCCCCCCTTTCCTGGTCCTAGTAGGAGAGGGGGAAGGAAGGGGAGGAGAAGAAGAAGGAAAGGGGGGACGGCCCCCTAGTCCAATTTGGTTTGGGCTAGGGGGGATGCGCGCCCCTAGTTGGTCGCGCCTCCTCTTCCTCCACTTGGGCCCATGTGGCCCAATAACCCTCCGGGAGGTTCCGTAACCTCCCGGTACTCCGGTATTTATCCAATAACCCCCGGAACTCATGCGGTGTCCGAATATAACCTTACAATATATAAATCTTTATGTCCCGGACATTGCGAGACTCCTCTTCATGTCCGTGATCACGTCCGGGACTGTGAACTACCTTCGGTACATCAAAACACATAAACTCATAATACCGATCGTCATCGAACATTAAGCGTGCGGACCCTACGGGTTCGAGAACTATGTAGACATGACCGAGACTCATCTCCGGTCAATAACCGATAGCGGAACCTGGATGCTTATATTGGTTCCTACATATTCTACAAAGATCTTTATCAGTCAAACCGCATAACAACATACGTTGTTCCCTTTGTCATCGGTATGTTACTTGCCCGAGATTCGATCGTCGGTATCATCATACCTAGTTCAATCTCGTCACCGGCAAGTCTCTTTACTCGTTCCGTAATACATCATATCATGACTAACTCATTAGTCATTTGCTTGGAAGGCTTATCATGATGTGTATTACCGAGAGGGCCTAGAGATACCTCTCCGACACTCGGAGTGACAAATCATATTCTCGATCTATGCCAACACTACAAACACCTTCGGAGACACCTGTAGAGCATCTTTATAATCACCCAGTTACGCTGTGACGTTTGATAGCACACAAGGTATTCCTCCGGTATTCGGGAGTTGCATAATCTCATAGTCATAGGAACATGTATAAGTCATGAAGAAAGCAATAGCAGTAAAACAAAACGATCAAGTTGCTAAGCTAACGGATGGGTCTTGTCCATCACACCATTCTCCTAATGATGTGATCCCGTTCATCAAATGACAACATATGTCTATGGTTAGGAAACATAACCATCTTTGATTAACGAGCTAGTCAAGTAGAGGCATACTAGGGACACTCTGTTTTGTCTATGTATTCACACATGTACTAAGTTTCCGGTTAATACAATTCTAGCATGAATAATAAACATTTATCATGATATAAGGAAATATAAATAACAACTTTATTATTGCCTCTAGGGCATATTTCCTTCACCTCCACCGCCTCTTTGCTCTATAAATCCTCAAAAATTCCAGAAAACGCTAGGGTAGGAGACGAAACACAATTCCAGCCGACGCAAGTTCCAGAACCACGAGATCCAATCTAAAACCATCACGGAGGGGTTCATCATCCTCATTGGTCCCTCTCCGATTGAAAGATCATGGATGTCGCCTAGAGGGGGTGTGAATAGGTGCTTTACAATAATTATTGTTTAGGCTTGAACAAATGCGTAATAAACCTACCGGTTAATTTGTCAAGCACAAAACCTACAACAACTAGGCTCACCTATGTGCACCAACAACTTATGCGAAGCGAGATAAACTACTAAGTGATAGCAAGATATATGACAAGAAACAATATGGCTATCACAAAGTAAAGTGGATAAGTAAAGGGCTCGGGTAAGAGATAACCGAGGCACGCGAAGACGACGATGTATCCTGAAGTTCACACCCTTGCGGATGGTAATCTCCGTTTGGAGCGGTGTGGAGGCACAATGCTCCCCAAGAAGCCGCTAGCGCCACCGTAATCTCCTCACGCCCTCACACAATGCAAGATGTCGTGATTCCACTAAGCCACCCTTGAGGGCACTCACCGAACCTATACAAATGGCAACCCTTGGAGGTGGTCACCGAACCCGTACACTATGGAAACCCTTGGGAGTGGTCACCAGAACCCGTACACTATGGAAACAACCTAATTGGAGACCCCGACGCTTGCCCGGAACTTTACACCACGATGATCGAGCTCCGAACACCACCAACCGTCTAGGGCTCCCAAGCACCCAAGAGTAACAAGATCAAGGGTAGCAAGCCCCCCAAGAGTAATAAGCTACTCAACTTCACTTCCATTTATCACCATGGAGAACTCAAACCGATGCACCAAATGCAATGGCAAGGGCACACGGAGTGCCCAACTCCTTCTCTCCCAAATCCCACCAAAGCAACTAATGCTAGGGAGAAAATTGACAGGAAGAACGAAGAAGAGAACATGAAGAACTCTAAGATATAGATCCAAGGGGTTCCCCTCACATACAGGAGAAAGTGAATGGTGGAAATGTGGATCTAGATCTTCCCTCTCCCCCAAACTAGCAAGAATCCATGGAGGGATTGAGAGATAGCAATCTCGAAGAAGGTCAATGATGTTTACTCCGCAACATTTCTTCTTGTAGACTCGTGTTGGGCCTCCAAGCGCAGAGTTTTGTAGGACAGTAGCAAATTTCCCTCAAGTTGATGACCTAAGGTTTATCAATCCATGGGAGGCGTAGGATGAAGATGGTCTATCTCAAACAACCCCGCAACCAAATACAAGAAATCTCTTGTGTCCCCAACACACCCAATACAATGCTAAATTGTATAGGTACACTAGTTCGGCGAAGAGATGGTGATACAAGTGTAATATGGAATTACTCACGCATGGCGGTGAGCATCATGGAATTGGTGATGGAGGAAGGTTGATGATGACGATGGCGACGATCTCCACTCTCCTGAGCCCCGAACGAACTCCGGATCAGCCCTCCCGAGAGAGATTAGGGCTTGGCGGCGGCTCCGTATCGTAAAACGCGATAATTCTTCCTCTCTAATTTTTCTCTCCCCGAAAGTGAATATATGGAGTCCGGGGGTACGTCGGTGGATCATCAGGGGGCCCACGAGGCAGGGCGGCGCGCCCAGGGGGAGGGGGGCGCCCCCCACCCTCGTGGACAGGGTATGGGCCCCCTGACGTAGATCTTTCCGCAGATATTTTTTATATTTTCCAAAATAATTCTCCGTGGATTTCAGGTAATTCCGAGAACTTTTTATTTCTGCACAAAAATAACACGATGGCAATTCTGCTGAAAACATCGTCAGTCCGGGTTAGTTCCTTTCAAATCATGCAAGTTAGAGTCCAAAACAAGGGCAAAAGTCTTTGGAAAAGTAGATACGTTGGAGACGTATCAAGATCCCATCTTGGGGCCTGTTCTGGAGCTCCGTCGGAGGGGGGGGGATCTTCCATGGAGTGCTTCTACATCAACACCATTGCCTCACCATGAGTTGTGAGTAGTTTACCACAGACCTTCGGGTCCATAGTTATTAGCTAGATGGCTTCTTATCTCTTTTTGGATCTCAATACCAAGTTCTCCTCGGTCTTCAAGGAGATCTATTCGATGTAATCTTTTTATGGTGTGTTTGTCGAGATCCGATGAATTGTGGGTTTATGATCAAGATTATCTATGAGAAATATTTGGTTCTTTTCTGAATTCTTTTATGTATGGTTATAATATCCTTGCAAGTCTCTTCGAATTATCGGTTTGGTTTGGCCTACTAGATCTATAGTTCTTGCAATGGGAGAAGTGCTTGGCTTTGGGTTCAATCTTGCGGTGTCCTTTCCCAGTGACAGCAAGGGCATCAAGGCACGTATTGTATTGTTGCCATCGAGGATAAAAAGATGGGGTTTATATCATATTGCTTGAGTTTATCCCTCTACATCAAGTCATCTTGCTTAAAGCATTACTCTGTTCTTATGAACTTAATACTCTAGATGCATGCTGGATAGCGGTCGATGTGTGGAGTAATAGTAGTAGATGCATAATCGTTTCGGTCTACTTGTCACGGATGTGATGCCTATATATAATAATCAAGCCTAGATATTATCATAATTATTCGCTTTTTTATCAATTGCTCGACAGTAATTTGTTCACCCACCGTAGAATTCTGCTATCATGAGAGAAGCCACTAGTTAAACCTATGGCCCCCGAGTCTATTCTGAACATATTAATCTACAATCTACTTTACTTTGCTGTTTTTACTTTCTGTTCTTATATCCGAAAATACCAAAAATATCAAACTATCCTATATATTAGATCTCACTTTCGTAAGTGACCGTAAAGGGATTGACAACCCCTTATCGCGTTGGCTGTGAAGTTCTTATTTGTTTGTGCAGGTGCGAGGGACTCCCGCGTGGTCTCCTACTGGATTGATACCTTGGTTCTCAAAAACTGAGAGAAATACTTACGCTACTGTGTTGCATCACCCTTTCCTCTTGGAGGAAATACAACGCAAGCTCGAGAAGTAGCATAAACTCCTTAAACTTGTCAAAAACCTTTCGCAACAAGTCGAGCTTTGTCGATAGTAACATTACCATTGACGTCGATCTTCCTCTTAAAGATCCATTTATTTTGAATGGCTTGCCGATCATTAGGCAAGTCAACCAAAGTCCACACCTTGTTCTCATACATGGATCCTATCTCAGATTTCATGGCCTCGAGCCATTTTGCGGAATCTGGGCTCATCATCGCTTCCTCATAGTTCGTAGGTTCATTTTGGTCTAGTAGCATGACTTCCAGAATAGGGTTACCATACCACTCTGGTGCGGAACGTACTCTGGTTGACCTATGAGGTTCGGTAGTAACTTGATCTAAAGTTTCATGATCATCATCATTAGCTTCCTCACTAATTGATGCAGGAATCACTGGAACTATTTTTTGTGATGAACTACTTTCCAATTTGGGACAAGGTACAATTACCTCATCAAGTTCTACTTTCCTCCCACTCACTTCTTTCGAGAGAAACTCCTTCTCTAGAACGGATCCATTCTTAGCAACGAATATTTTGCCTTCGGATCTGTGATAGAAGGTGTACCCAACAGTTTCCTTTGGGTATCCTATGAAGACACGTTTCTCCGACTTGGGTTCGAGCTTATCAGGTTGAAACTTTTTCACATAAGCATCGCAGCCCCAAACTTTAAGAAACAACAACTTGAGTTTCTTGCCAAACCACTTTTCATAAGGTGTCGTCTCAACGGATTTAGATGGTGCCCTATTTAACGTGAATGCAGCTGTCTCTAAAGCATAACCCCAAAACGATAGTGGTAAATAGGTAATAGACATCATAGATCGTGCCAAATCTAATAAAGTACGGTTACGATGTTCGAACACACCATTACGCTGTGGTGTTCCAGGTGGCGTGAGTTGTGAAACTATTCCACATTGTTTCAAATGAAAACCAAACTCGTAACTCCAATATTCGTCTCCGCGATCAGATCGTAGAAACTTTCTTTTCTTGTTACGATGATTCTCTACTTCGCTCTGAAATTCTTTGAACTTTTCAAATGTTTCAAACTTGTGCTTCATCAAGTAGATATACCCATATCTGCTCAAATCATCTGTGAAGGTCAGAAAATAACGATACTCGTCGCAAGCCTCAACACTCATTGGACCGCATACATTAGTAAGTATGATTTCCTATAAGTCAGTTGCTCCCTCCATTGTTCCGGAGAACGGAGTTTTACTCATCTTGCCCATGAGGCATGGTTCACAAGCACCAAGTAATTCATAATCAATTGATTCCAAAAATCCATCAGCATGGAGTTTCTTCATGCGCTTTACACCAATATGACCTAAACGGCAATGCCACAAATAAGTTGCACTATCATTATCAACTTTGCATCTTTTGGCTTCAATATTATGAATATGTGTATCACTATGATCGAGATCCAACAAAAATAGACCATTCATCGAGGGTGCATGACCATAAAAGATTTTACTCATATAAATAGAACAACCATTATTCTCTGATTTAAATGAATAACCGTCTCGCAACAAACAAGATCCAGATATAATGTTCATGCTCAACGCTGCACCAAATAACAATTATTTAGGTCTATAACTAATCCTGATGGTACATGTAGAGGTAGCGTGCCAACAACGATCACATCGACTTTGGAACCATTTCCCACGTGCATCGTCACCTTGTCCTTAGCTAATCTTCGTTTAATCCGTAGCCCCTATTTCGAGTTACAAATATTAACAACCAAAGCAGTATCAAATACCCAGGTGCTACTACGAGCATTAGTAAGGTACACATCAATAACATGTATATCAAATATACCTTTGTTCACTTTGCCATCCTTCTTATCCGCCAAATACTTGGGGCAATTATGCTTCCAGTGACCAGTCCCTTTGCAGGAGAAGCACTCAGTTTCAAGCTTGGCTCTAGACTTGGGTTTCTTCGCAGGAGTAGCAACTGGCTTGCTATTCTTCTTGAAGTTCCCCTTCTTTTCCTTGCCATTTTTCTTGAAACTAGTGGTCTTGTTAACCATCAACATTTGATGCTCCTTTTTGATTTCTACCTCCGTAGCTTTGAGCATAGCGAAGAGCTCGGGAATTGTCTTCTACATCCCTTGCATATTATAGTTCATCACGAAGCCTTTATAGCCTGGTGGCAGTGATTGAAGAACTCTATCAATAACACTATCTTCATAAACTTTGCATCCAAGTTGAGTTATGTGATTGTAGTACCCAGACATTCTGAGTAAGGGTTCAATGATAGAACTGCTCTCCTCCATCTTGCAGCTATAGAACTTACTGGAGACTTCATATCTCTTAATTCGGGCATTTGCTTGAAATATTAACTTCAACACTTGGAACATCTCATATGCTCCATGACTTTCAAAACGTCTTTGAAGTCTCGATTCTAAGCCGTAAAGCATGGCACACTGAACAATCGAGTAGTCATCAGATCGAGCTTGCCAGAAGTTCATAATGTCCGGAGTTGCTCCTGCAGCAGGCCTGTCACCTAGCGGTGCTTCTAGGACATAATTTTTCTGTGCAGCAATGAGGATAATCCTCAAGTTACGGACCAAGTCTGTGTAGTTGCTACCATCATCTTTCAACTTAGCTTTCTCTAGGAACGCATTAAAATTCAAGGGAACGGTAGCACGGGCCATTGATCTACAACAACATAGATATGCAAAACCTATCTGGACTAAGTTCATGATAAATTAAAGTTCAATTAAACATATTACTAAAGAACTCCCACTTAGATAGACACCCCTCTAGTCATCTAAATGATCACGTGATCCAAATAAACTAAACCATGTCCGATCATCATGTGAGATGGAGTAGATTTCAATGGTGAACATCTTATGTTGATCATATATACTATATGATTCACGCTCGACCTTTCGGTCTCCAGTGTTCCGAGGCCATGTCTGTACATGCTAGGATCGTCAAGTTAACCGAGTATTCTGCATGTGCAAAACTGTCTTACACCCGTTGTATTTGAACGTAGAGCTTATCACACCCGATCATCATGTGGTGTCTCGACACGACGAACTGTCGCAACGGTGCATACTCAGGGAGAACACTTGTACCTTGAAATTTTGTAAGGGGTCATCTTATAATGCTACCGCCGTACTAAGAAAAATAAGAAGCATAATAAGATAAACATCACATGCAATCAAAATATGTGACATGATATGGCCATCATCATCTTGTGCTTTTGATCTCCATCTCCAAAGCATCGTCATGATCTCCATCGTCACCGGCTTGACACCATGATCTTCATCGTAGCTTCGTGGTCGTCTCGCCAACTATTGCTACTACTACTATCGCTAACTCATAGTGATAAAGTAAAGCAATTACATGGCTTTCGCAATTCATACAATAAAGAGACAACCATAAGGCTCCTGCCGGTTGCCGATAATTTACAAAACATGATCATCTCATATAATAACATATAACTCATCATGTCTTGACCATATCACATCACAACATGCCCTGCAAAAACAAGTTAGTCGTCCTCTACTTTGTTGTTGCAAGTTTTACGTGGCTGCTACGGGCTTAGCAAGAACCGTTCTTACCTACGCATCAAAACCACAATGATTTTTTTGTCAAGTGTGTTGTTTTAACCTTCAACAAGGACTGGGCGTAGTCACACTCAATTCAACTAAAGTTGGAGAATCAGACACCCACTAGCCACGTGTGTGCGAAGCACAACGGTAGATTCAGTCTCATGAATGCGGTCATGTAATGTCGGTATGGGCCGCTTCATCCAACAATACCGCCGAATCAAAGTTTGAATTGCTGGTAAGCAGCATGACTATTATTGCCCACAACTCTTTGTGTTCTACTCGGGCATATCCTCTACGCATATACCTGGCTCATGATGCCACTGTTGGGGAACGTAGTATTTCAAAAAATTTCTACGGTCACGCAAGATCTATCAAGGAGAAGCATAGCAACGAGCGGGGAGAGTGTGTCCACGTACCCTCGTAGACCGAAAGTGGAAGCGTTTACTAACGCGGTTGATGTAGTCGAACGTCTTCGCGATCCAACCGATCAAGTAAAGAACGCACGGCACCTCCGCGATCTGCACACGTTCAGCTCGGTGACGTCCCTCGTGCTCTTGATCCAGTTGAGGCCGAGGGAGAGTTTCATCAGCATGATGGCGTGGTGATGGTGATGATGAAGTTACCGGCGCACGGCTTCGCCTAAGCACTACGACGATATGACTAAGGTGTGTAACTGTGGAGGAGGGCACCGCACATGGCTAAGAAATCAACTTGTGTGTCTTTGGGGTGCCCCCTCCCCACGTATATAAAGGAGGGAGGGAGGAGGAGGCCGGCCTAGGAGGGGCGCGCCAAGGGAGGAGGATTCCTACTCCAAGTAGGAGTAGGTTTCCTCCTTTCCTAGTCCTACTAGGAAAATGGAGGAAAAAGGAGGAGGAGAGAAGGAAGGAGGGGCCTGGCCCCCCAAGCCCTAAACCAATTTAGTTTGGGCCTAGGGGGCGCGCCCCACACCTTGCTTGCTGCCCTCTTTCTCTACTAGGGCCCAATAAGGCCCATAGACTCCCCGGGGGCTTCCGGTAACCTCCCGGTACTTCGAAAAAATACCCGATACACTTCAGAACCCTTCCGGTGTCCGGATATAACCTTCCAATATATCAATCTTTATGTCTCGAACATTTTGAGACTCCTCGTCATGTCCGTGATATTACCCGGGACTCCGAACAACCTTCGGTACATCAAAACACATAAACTCATAATACCGATCATCATCGAACGTTAAGTGTGTGGACCCTACGGGTTCGAAAACTATGTAGACATGACCGAGACACCTCTCCGGTCAATAACCAATAGCGGAACCTGGATGCTCATATTGGCTCCTACATATTCTATGAAGATCTTTATCAGTCAAACCGCATAACAACATACGTTGTTCCCTTTGCCATCGGTATGTTACTTGCCCGAGATTCGATCGTCAATATCATCATACCTAGTTCTATATCATCGCGTGACTAACTCATTAGTATTTTGCTTGCAAGGCTTATTATGATGTGTATTACCGATACGGCCCAAAGATACCTCTCCGACACTTGAGTGACAAATCCTAATCTTGATATATGCCAACACCACAAACACTTTCGGAAACACCTGTAGAGCATCGTTATAATCACCCGGTTACGTTGTGACGTTTGATAGCAGACAAGGTGTTCCTCCGATATTCGTGAGTTGCATAATCTCATAGTCATAGGAACATGGATAAGTCATGAAGAAAGCAATAGCATTAAAACTAAATGATCATAGTGCTAAGCTAACGGATGGGTCTTGTCCATCACATCATTATCCTAATGATGTGATCTCGTTGATCAACGATAACACATGTCTATGGTTAGGAAACACAACCATCTTTGATTAACGAGCTAGTCTAGTAGAGGCATGCTAGGGACACTCTGTTTTGTCTATGTATTCACACATGTATCATGTTTCCGGTTAATACAATTCTAGCATGAATAAAAGACATTTAGCATGGTACATAAGGAAAAATAAATAACAACTTTATTATTGTCTCTAGGGCATATTTCCTCCATTTTCTGCATGTTAAGTATATGTTCATATGACCATGAGATCATGCAACTCACTGACACCGGAGGAGTACCTTGTGTGTATCAAACGTCGCAACGTAACTGGGTGACTATAAAGATGCTCTATAGGTATCTCCGAGGGTGTCTATTGAGTTGGCATGGATCAAGACTAGGATTTGTCACTCCGTATGGCGGAGAGGTATCTCATGTTGGAGATATGCCCTAGAGGCAATCATGTATGATGATATTTGCTATGTGTTTATGAATAAAGATAGTCCTTGGATGTAATCAATGATACTTGTTGGCAAGTACGTGACTTGTTTGTGAGATCTTGTGTTGTATGATACATCCTAAATGGTCGCTAGTCGTAAGTGATGTGTGGGCACACGTCAGACTAGACTAGCATGCAATACGGTGGATGGCTTTGTATCACTAGCCATGAAGCATGTGATGCTACCGAATTGCATGGATCTGATCAATCCGTGGTGACTTGATCCAAGCTTGGATGAACATCGGATTGGACAGACTGAACTATGAGACACAACAATTTGTCATATGTGAGTCTCTAGTACAACATACGTTATATGTCCTAAGACCTGAGCTGACGCATGTACTCGGGATGATGACAGACTTGCTTTGGGCCGACCAAATGCTACTCCATAACTGGGTGGTTACAAAGGTAGGTTTCGGGTTTGTCCAGACCCATGTTGCGAGACATGGTCGAGCAAGATGGAATTTGCCCCTCCAATCAGGAGAGATATACTCTGAGCCCTCGTGTGATCCGACCAGGATAAGCATGGCCATGCGACAAGGATTATGAGATAATCCGGTTTGGGTTGGCATCACTGGAACGAGAAAGAGGTCGGGCTGGCACAAGGATGACAGACTCGCCTTGAGCCCATCAATTTGTATCATGAGGTAGAGGAAATAGAAGTGTGACACGTTGTACAAGTTCACCTAACCAGCCTCATAGTCTGCTTGGTGGTTGGCATGCCTTGCTAGAGGCCGCTACCAACCCTGCTGGTCGGAGGTGATCCGAACTGTGACCAAGCCGACTTGAACCTAAAGGGTCGCGCGCTTAAGGGAAGGAACCTGTGAGGTTGGATCCGACTCCACGAGTCAGACTTGGTCCTACCCGAACTCGGATATAGACCGAATATACTTTGGACTTTAGGATCCGTGCGAGGCCCAAGTGTTGAGCTCGCGACAGATGCCTATATATAGTGGAGGTGCGACACACTTATTCGATTGATCGCTTTGGCGCTGTCATTAGGGCTTTGCATGTGTTGCAACTAGCCACCTAGCAGCCCGCCGCGCGATGTTCCTCCTGCACGTGCGGATACCGTTAGAGGTGGTGCACTTGCACCACTTTAGCGAACCTGTTCGCGGGATCCGATCGACTACGTGGGAGATCGGCAAGAAGGACACGACTCCGGGAACGTGTTGACTCAACTCTACTTCCGCTGCACGGCACTGCGCATCTACTGGAAACAATCTGTGATCCATCTCCCTTAGCATGTTCCTGGATGTTCTACGCGTAGGAAAATTTTAATTTGCAGTCGAAGCACCCTTCGGTAGAACCCAACATCTCTGGGCCCTCTCGGTAATACAGCATCACAAGAAGCTTCCAAGCAATGTGACTAAGGAGTTAGTTGCGGGATCTTGTATTACGGAACGAGTGAAAAGACTTGCCGGTAACGAGATTGAACTAGGTATGGAGATACCGATGATCGAACCTTGGGCAAGTAACATACCGATAGACAAAGGGAACTACATACGGGATTAATTGAATCTTTGACATCGAGGTTCGACCGATAAGATCTTCGTAGAATATGTGGGAACCAATATGGGCATCCAGGTCCCGCTATTGGTTATTGACCGTAGAGGTGTCTCAGTCATGTCTTCATAGTTCTCGAACCCGCAGGGTCTACACACTTAACGTTTGGTGACGATATTAGTATAGTTGAGTCATTATGGTGGCTACCGAAGGTTGTTCGGGGTCCCGGATGAGATCACGGACGTGACGAGGAACTACGGAATGGCCCGGAGGTGAAGATCGATATATGGGGCGAAGGGAATCGGAGTCTGGAAGTGTTCCACAGTTACCAAGGGAATCAACGGAGTACCGAAAGGGGTTTCGGAGGCCCCGACAAGTGTTGGGGGGCCTTATGGGCCAAGGAGTGGGAGCACACCAGCCCACTAAGGGGCTGTGCGCCCCTCCCACCCCATCTAACGTAACCTGGAGAGGTGGGGCATTTCTCAAAAAAAAAAACTGGAGAGGTGGGGCGCCTCCCCTAGGGCAGCCGGCCCCTCCTGGCTTAAGGCCCAAGTCTCATAGGGGTGGGGCGCCCGAACCCATCTAGGGTTTCCCCTGTGGCCACTGCCCCTCCCCTAGGGAAACCCTAGGGCGCCTCCTCCTCCCCTCTTCCCCCTATACATAGAGATGGGGAGAGAGGGCAGTCGCACCCTATCCTTGTCGTGGCACTGCCTCTCTCTCTCTCGATCTTCTCCTTCTCCGCATAGTGCTTAGTGAAGCTCTGCCGCAATTCCTCCACCATCACCGCCGCCACATCGTCGTGCTGCCGGATGACTCGAGATACTACTTCACCATTGCTCGCTGGATCAAGGAGGTGATGGCTTCATTGATACGTCTCCAATTTATCGACTTTTCCAAACCCCTTTGCCCTTGTTTTGGACTCTAACTTGCATGATTTGAATGGAACTAACCCGGACTGACGCTGTTTTCAGCAGAATTGCCATGGTATTGTTTTTGTGCAGAAATAAAAAGTTCTCGGAATGACCTGAAAATCCATGGAGAATTATTTTGGAAAATATAAAAAATACCTGCAAGAAGATCCAGACCAGGGGGCCCACACCCTGTCCACGAGGGTGGGGGGCGCCCCCCTAGGGCGCGCCCCCTGCCTCGTGGGCCCTTGGTGCTCCATCGACGTATCCCCAGATCCTATATATTTACTTTTGGGGAGAAAAAAATCAGAGTAGAAGAATTATTGCGTTTTACGAGACGGAGCCGCCGCCAAGCCCTAATCTCTCTCGGGAGGGCTGATCTGGAGTCCGTTCGGGGCTCCGGAGAGCGGAGATCGTCGCCGTCGTCATCATCAACCTTCCTCCATCACCAATTCCATGATGCTCACAGCCATGCGTGAGTAATTCCATCATAGGCTTGCTGGACGGTGATGGTTTGGATGGGATCTATCATGTAATCAAGTTAGTTTTGTTAGGGTTTGATCCCTAGTATCCACTATGTTCTGAGAGTCATGTTGCTATGACTTTGCTATGTTTAATGCTTGTCACTAGGGCCCAAGTGCCATGATTTCAGATCTGAACCTATTATGTTTCCATGAATATATGAGTGTTCTTGATCCTATCTTGCAAGTCTATAGTCACCTACTATGTGTTATGGTCCGGCAACCCCGAAGTGACAATAATCGGGACCACTCCCGGTGATGACCTTAGTTTGAGGAGTTCATGTATTCACTATGAGTTAATGCTTTGGTCCGATACTCTATTAAAAGGAGGCCTTAATATCCTTTAGTTACCAATAGGACCCCGCTGCCACGGGAGGGTAGGACAAAAGATGTCATTGATACGTCCAAAATGCATCACTATTTTATATCGTAATTCATCCTTATTCATTGATATATTTCACATTACGATGATGTTCTTATGTTGTTTTGGCCTATTTTACACAGTTTGCAACTTTCCGGTGCCGAAGCAGCAGACACAGGATTCAGCGGTAAAAAGTGGATGCTGAGTTGCTGAAGAAGAATACCTCCAAATTACCTGAAAATCGACAGAGGGTATTTTCCAGACGGATCACAAAGGCACGCAAAAGGGCAACCAGAGGGGGGCCACAGGGCGCCCAGGTGGCCACCTGGTGCGGCCCCCTCCCTGGCCGCGCCGGGGGGGGGGGGCGCCTGGAGCCCCTGGCCCACTTCTAGCTGCCCCCTTTTGCCTATATACTCCTCGTCATCCGAAAACCCTAAAAAGGAGAGTTTTGACGGAGTTCCGCCGCCGCTCCGTGGCGGAAACCTACAGAGAAGAAAAAGCCATCTCCGGCGGGCAGATTCCGCCGGGGAGATCACCTCCCGGAAGGGGAGATCATCGCCATCATCATCACCATCGTCACGGGCATCATCGAGATCATCATCAACATCATCCCCAACATCAGCACCATCTCCATCTTCATCCAAATCTCATCTCACCATTGCAACTTGTGTTGTAATCCGTACTATCTATCCTCTCTACTCCATCGATGTTGATTACTACTTTGTGGTGAATGCTATTGAGTTTTGTTGGAGAAATATCATTATGTCCAAATTGTTTACCATCCATTTATCTCCACTGATCATGATCTCTTTTATGTCTTATGAGTAGTTACTTTAGTTCTTGAGGGCATGGGAAAAGTCTTGTTGTTAGTAGTCATATGATGTTGAAGTAACATGTGTTAGTTGATACTTAAGTTGTGTTGTTATTTTACTAGTGGTGTTGTGTGAGTCGAACACTCAACACTTTGCCTTATTAAGGACCTAGGGGGATACATTGTGTACAAAGAATGCTTACGGTGGGTTGCCGGAGTGACAGAAACCTCAACCCCAGTTCGCACGCTTTTGCACAAGGGAACAATGGATCATCGATCGTATTGCTATGGTTAGGCTTTTGCCTTAAATACTATCTTGTATTTGTGGATGCTTGCAAGGTGTTTAATCATAAGAGTGCACTCATCTTAGTCTAGAGAGTGTACTAGCATAGATCCACCCACTCAACACTTATCAACAAATCACATAGTACCGATACGGAATATGATGAAAGCACATGACCACCTCTCCCGTGTGTCCTCAAGAACACCTTAGCCTTTATAAGTTCAGCTGCTAGGCCTCTCCTTTGCTCAGAAAGGATTGGGCCACTTGTTACTCTTCAGTGCCTTTTACTTTGCTCGCTTTTACTTTCCTGTTGCTTATATCAAGAAAACCCCTAAAAAGTTATCTTTCAGTGCTTGTAGTAATTCCTTGCTCAGAATCGCTTATCAATACCTTCTGCTCCTCGTTGGGTTCGACACTCTTACTTATCGAAAACGCTGCAATGGATCCCTTACGGTTGTGGGTCATCAAGTACCGTTTTATGGCGCCATTGCCGGGGAGTGTAGTGCTATTGGTAAAGTGAAACTAGTAAGGAAGTTTTTATATTTCTGTTTTTATTTTGCTGTTGTTGCTCTTTGTCCTTATGGACAACCTTGCTATTGGATCGTTGCTTGTGGGAAGATGCCCCACACCTGTGGTGGTTGCTCCTCCCCCTACTGAAATTGTGCCCTATAAAATACCAGCTAGTATTATCGATTATGTTTTGGCTATTCGTTATGCAGGAGACAGACATCCCGGTGAACACTTGCTATATCTGTCACAACTATGTTCATTATTTAAGCTTGCAGGTGTATCAATGGAGTTTGTCATGAGGAAATTGTTCTCCGTATCGCTTATAGATAAAGCTTCAGATTGGTATAAGCTTCTTGATAACTCACACTTGCTTGATTGGCAAGAGCTTACGTCTCTCTTTTATACCAAGTTTTATCCTCTTCATGAAATTCATCGAGACAAGAACTATATCTATAACTTTAGGTCTCGTGACGGAGAAAGCATTGCTCAAGCTTGGGGGAGATTGAAGTCCCTCATGCTCAAATGTCCTATTCATGAGCTCCCCAAGGAAATTATACTTACAAATTTTTATGCCAGGCTTTCTCGTCAGGATAAGGAGATGCTGGATGCCTCCTCTAGTGGGGTATTTCAGACGAAGAGTGTTGAAGAAAGGTGGGATCTCATTGAAAGGATCCAGAGGAATACCGAAGATTGGGAAATCGATAAAGGTATTGAACCCGCTATAAATTATGAGCATGATTATATTGAGAGCTATATGAAAACTGATTACTTCAATACTTTTTGCTCTAAGATTGGTCTTGATTCCCATCTAATGATTGATTTCTGTAAGGATTTTGCCTCTCATGTTGATTATTTTAAAAAGAAGAGAGACCAGCATCATGAACCTTTCAAAGAGCTACCTGTTGATATTCATGTTGCTGACCCTATTTTGCCTGCAGTTATATATGAAAAGCCTCCTTTTCCCGCAAGGATAAGGGAGCACTGTCTTGTGACAAGCGTAATAAATAAAAGTGATAGAAGAATTGATGAGCCTGAGGACCAGATCAAGGTCGATCCTCAAGTTGCATTGGTTAAAGACCTTGTTACTAATGATGTTTTGGATTCCAATGTAAATTTTTGTGCTATTTCCACTAACCTTGTCACAGCCAAGAATAAAGGCCGAATTTCAGGTACTCCAGTAGTATCTGTTAAAATAGGAGATCACAATTATTATGGGCTATGCGATTTGGGATCGAGTGCTAGTGCTATCCCCTATTCACTTTATGAAGAGATAATCGGTGAGATTTCCCCTTGTGAACTTGAAGGAGTTGATGTTACCATTCATCTTGCAAACAGAACAACTATCTCTCCTATCGGAATCGTGAGAGACGTTGAAGTCCTATGTGGAAAGGTAAAATACCCTACCGACTTTCTAGTACTTGGTTCAGAGAGAGACAATTTTTGTCCTATTATTTTTGGTAGACCTTTTCTTAGAACTTGTGGAGCTATAATAGATTGCAAGAAAGGTAAAGTTTCTGTTGAATTCAATGGTGAGCCATATGAAATTAATTTTTCTAAGTTCTCTAAGCAGCCTCGTGGTACCGATTTACCTAGTGATGATAAAATTATTGAAAGTATTGCTTCTATTGCTATTCCCCCTAATGATCCTTTGCAGCAATATATGGAGGACCACGAGAATGATTTGCATATGCAGGAAAGAAATGAACTAGATGAAATATTCTTGAGACAACCTGCTATCCTGAAGCACAACCTTCCGGTTGAACCTTTGGGAATTTTATTAAAACCAAAAGAATACCCGGTGTTTGACCTTAAACCTCTTCCCGATACGCTCAAGTATGCTTATTTAGATGAAAAGAAAGTATATCCTATTATTATCAACTCTAACCTTTCAGGATATGAAGAAGAGCGACCATTGGAAGTACTTCGTAAACACCGAGGTGCAATTGGCTATACCCTTGATGACCTTAAGGGGATTAGTCCATCTATCTGTCAACATACTATCAACCTTGAGCCCGATGCTAAACCAGTTGTTGATCATCAACGACGGTTGAACCCGAAGATGATGGGTGTTGTAAGAACTAAGATTCTCAAGCTTCTAGCCGCAGGTATTATCTACCCTATAGCTGATAGTAAGTGGGTAAGCCCGGTACATTGTGTTCCTAAGAAAGGAGGTACAACTGTGGTTCCTAATGATAAGAATGAACTAATACCTCAGAGAATTATTATTGGATATAGAATGTGTATTGATTACAGGAAGCTGAACAAGGCAACCAGGAAGGATCACTACCCGTTGCCGTTCATCGACCAAATGCTTGAAAGGTTATCCAAAAATACCCACTTTTGTTACCTCGATGGTTATTCTGGTTTCTCTTAAATTCATGTTAACACTGCTGATCAAGAGAAGACCACTTTTACTTGTCCCTTTGGTACTTATGCTTACAGGCATATGCCTTTTGGTTTATGTAATGCCCCTGCTACTTTTCAAAGGTGTATGTCTGCTATCTTTCATGGTTTCTGTGAGGAGATTGTGGAAGTCTTCATGGATGATTTCTCCGTCTATGGAACTTCCTTTGACCATTGTCTCCACAACCTTAATAAAGTTTTGCAGAGATGTGAGGAGACAAATTTGGTACTCAACTGGGAGAAGTGCCACTTCATGGTTAACGAAGGAATTGTTCTTGGTCACAAGATTTCCGAAAGGGAAATTTAGGTGGACAAGGCCAAGATCGAAGCAATTGAGAGGATGCCCTATCCAAGGGACATCAAAGGTATTCGCAGTTTTCTTGGTCATGCTGGTTTCTATAGAAGATTTATTAAAAACTTTTCTAAGACTTCGAGGCCCCTCACTAATCTCCTCCAGAAGGACGTTCCTTTTGTATTTGATGAATATTGTAAGGAAGCTTTTGAAGTTCTTAAGAAGGCCTTAATAACCGCTCCTATAGTACAACCACCTGACTGGAATTTTCCTTTTGAGATTATGTGTGATGCTAGTGATTTTGCTGTTGGAGCTGTTTTAGGACAAAGAATTGATAAGAAATTGAATGTTATACATTATGCTAGTAAAACCCTTGATAGTGCTCAAAAGAATTATGCTACTACTGAGAAAGAATTCTTAGCTGTAGTGTTTGCTTGTGATAAGTTTAGGCTGTATATTGTTGATTCCAAAGTTATTATTCATACTGACCATGCTGCCATTAAGTACCTTATGACAAAGAAGGATGCCAAACCAAGGCTTATCAGATGGGTACTCCTTCTTCAAGAATTTGATTTGCAGATTGTTGATAGGAAAGGAGAAGACAATCCGGTGGCGGACAATCTTTCAAGGATGGAAGATATACCGCATGATCCCATCCCAGTCAACGACAGTTTTCCAGACGAGCAACTTTCCGTTGTAAAAGTACAATCTCTTTCCGATCCTTGGTTTGCAGATTATGCTAATTTTATCGTTGCAAAGTATTTGCCTCCAGGTTTAACATTTCAGCAAAGGAAGAAGTTCTTTCATGATTTGAGGCACTACTTTTGGGATGACCCACATCTTTTCAAAGAAGGTCCAGACGGGATCGTGAGAAGATGCATACCGGAACATGAGCAGAAGGGCATTCTCAGACAATGTCATGATAGTCCCTATGGAGGACATCATGCCGGTGAGAGGACCGCACATAAGGTTCTTCAATCAGGTTTTTATTGGCCTACTCTCTTTAAGGATGCTAGAAATTATGTTTTAGCCTGTGATAAATGTCAGAGAGTTGGTAACATTAGTAGAAGGAATGAGATGCCTATGAATTACTCACTAGTGATTGAACCTTTTGATTGCTGGGGTTTTGATTTTATGGGTCCTTTTCCTTCTTCGCACAAGTACACTCACATTTTAGTAGCTGTTGATTATGTGACCAAGTGGGTTGAAGCAATCCCCACTGAAAGTGCTGATCACAAGACATCTTTGAAAATGCTCAAAGATGTGATTTTCCCTAGGTTTGGTGTACCTAGGTATCTCATGACTGATGGAGGATCACACTTCACGCATGGAGCTTTTAGAAAAGCTTTAGCCAAGTACGATGTCAATCATAGAATTGCTTCATCATACCATCCTCAAACTAGTGGGCAAGTTGAGCTCACCAATAGAGAGATGAAGTTGATCTTACAGAAGACAGTTAATAGAAATAGAAAGGACTGGTCAAACAAGTTAGGAGATGCTTTGTGGGCATATAGAACTGCTTACAAAAACCCCATGGGCATGTCCCCCTATAAGATGGTTTATGGCAAGGCTTGCCATTTGCCATTAGAATTAGAGCACAAAGCTTTCTGGGCGGTTAGAGAGCTTAATGCTGACCCAAAGTTAGCTGGTGAGAAGCGTCTCATGAACTTGACTTCTCTTGATGAGTGGAGAAGTGAAGCTTACGAGAGCGCTAAAATGTTCAAGGAAAAGGTAAAGAAGTGGCATGATAGGAGGATTCTGAAACGTGAATTTAATGTTGGTGATAAAGTTTTGTTGTTTAGATCCCGTTTCAGGTTTTCTCCAGGTAAACTACTTTCCAGGTGGGAAGGGCCATTTCATATTGAAGAAGTCTATCGGTCTGGTGCAATCAAGATTAACAATTTTGAAGGCACCAAACCTCAAGTTGTGAATGGGCAAAGACTTAAGCATTACATAGTAGGAGACCCTGTCAATGTTGATGTGAATATGATATACACAACAACTCACGAAGAACATGTTGCAGCCCTGTTTCAGACACCAGCAGAAGCAGAATAAGAAAAGGTATGTATTACGGTAAGGAAACATCACGAACCGCCATAAAAGTTCCATATTATGAGTTTTCGCAAAATTAGTAAAATTCTAAGCCTAAGTGGGGCCGGAGACAAGCTCTAGGGGGCCCAGGCGCCCCCTTGGCGCGCCCTACCTCTTGGCCGCGCCGGGAGGCCGCCTGGGCACCCAGGAGTCCGTCTCCGACCCCGCTTTAGCCTCTTACCTTCCTTTCTGTGCATAAATTTTTGCTATATATTTGCCCGGATTGTTCCGGCAACGTATCTCGCGATTTCGTGTGTTTTCTTTTCGATCTGTTTCTGCTAGGGAATCTTTCAGCTGGACCTAGGTGCCATGGCTTCTCCAAGTTCCTCCAAGGACAAGTTCGTCGTCAACGTCATCAACCCTTACCTCGCTGAGGTGAAGAAGCACCCTCAGGTTGTTCGGATGGAGGACGGTGTCCTCCATCAAGAAGATCTGAAGGGACATATCAAGGAGGGGAGCATCCATGCCAGGCTAGAAGAAGTGGAGCAAGAAGTCTTCGAGTACAAGAAGATGATCGAGCGTGGTGTTGATGCTAAGTTTGACATCATCAACGAGCTGAAGACCTACTTCCTGAAGGAGATGAAGGAGATGTGGAAAAGCATCACCGCATCTGAAGAAAGAATTGAAGAACTCCAAGGGCAAATTTATGATCTACATCACCAGAACTGTGAGTATGAACTAAGGTTTATGCGCATGGGTATGGGTGCTGCATGCAGGATTCAGGAGACAAACTTCTCATATGAAACTGGAGAACCCCTTCCATGGAAGCGCTTCGCTGAGGACTACGTGATCAACGTCAACAAGAATGAGGAGTGAAATCTCCTTGGGTAATGGCATTCCCTTGGCTTGTTCCAAGCTTGGGGGAGTGCCAGGTATCTTTATCTTTATCTTTTGTCTTTTAGAGTCAAGTAGAGTCGTATCATGTCTAGGGAGGTTATTATATGAAATAGGTGTGTGCATTGAGGTCTATCACTCCTTCGGTGGAGAGATTGTATCCGTGAGTGTGGAGTCGTCTATGATGGGATATTAATGAGAAGTCTATTGGTTCCTTTGCTGCACTCGGTATTCTCTTCACGTAATCGACCTTATATGATGATTCTTATGGGGAGTATTGACCTTATATCAGGTATGGTTGTGAAAACCTTATTTAATCTTGGCAAACATAGCTTTGGTCATAACAACAAGCATGATTTTCTTAAAGTAGCGACATAGCCAAAACCTTTATGTTATTATGCTTGAAGTGTTATGCTGACAAGGAAGACAACTTGATGTGTTATGCTTATTTTAATGTTTATGCTTTATATTGCTTTGCATCTTAGTCATCATCAATTGTCTGTTCTCTCAAAGCCTTTGCTAGCCTAAACTCTGTACTAAGCGGAATTCTGCTTGTGCATCCATACCCTTAAACCAATACCTTCCATATGAGTCCACCATACCTTCCTATTCGTGGTATTCCACTACCACCTCCTAAAGTATAGAATTTGTGTGTTATCCTTAAATGTTCAAAATCCTCTATTTTGTGCCCCTGTTTTAGCTCATGAGGAAGTAATAGTTAATTCATGATCTTTTTAAATTGGACAAGTTTTACCCCGGGATTGCATGTCTAATCTGCAAACCCCTAATACGAGAAGGAACAGGCATGAGTGCGCCCGGCTCATAAAAGATAATACAACAAACAAACCCTCCTTCACGCTTTGTTCATGAGAAATCAGAAAACTTTGGCAGCGATAAACAAAGGAGATTTAGGGGATGTGATCGTCCCCGTACGGGAGCCGTTCCTCGAAACTTGTCCAGCTCGAGAAGTAATTGAGTTATCTATTAGCATTCGTTGACAAATCATGCACCTCTCAAAACTTGTTTTTATTCTGTTTGATTTAAGGATAGCACATGAGTTTTCCCTACTTCCCTAGAGCGGGGCCTATCTCTTAGTTTTAGGTTGAGTCAATTATTCCTACTTCCTTCTATTCTTAAAAAAAAGCAGACATTTGATGTTGACGAGGATTCATTCATATAAAGTTGCATTAAGATTTGTCATATCATATCCTTATTGACATTATCATTTGATAAGTAAGTTGTTTGTCAAGCCCAGCTAAGGCAAACATCTTCCTTTGTGTTAACACTTTCACTTCTTACCTAATAGCATGTTCTTTCAAAAGCTTCAATTAATCTCATCAAAACATAAAGAGAAAGAGCAAAAGTAAAAGCTATTAGTTGTTCTTTGACCAAAGGACATGTTTGCCATGATTTGATGAGTTTCCTTAGCCCTACTTTCGAATATAAGTGTTACCACTCTTTTATAAGGGCCTTATGAGTTGAAGATTGCTGTTGAGGATATTTGAGTTTGTGAAGAAACTGTGATGCTTCTTGTCCGTATTCTATTTATCGACACTTCACTCTCTAAACTTGTGGACATGTTTACCGAGTTCAGTATTTCCTTGGGGACAAGCGAGGTCTAAGCTTGGGGGTGTTGATACGTCCAAAATGCATCACTATTTTATATCGTAATTCATCCTTATTCATTGATATATTTCACATCACCATCGTCACGGGCATCATCGAGATCATCATCAACATCATCCCCAACATCAGCACCATCTCCATCTTCATCCAAATCTCATCTCACCATTGCAACTTGTGTTGTAATCCGTACTATCTATCCTCTCTACTCCATCGGTGTTGATTACTACTTTGTGGTGAATGCTATTGAGTTTTGTTGGAGAAATATCATTATGTCCAGATTGTTTACCATCCATTTATCTCCACTGATCATGATCTCTTTTATGTCTTGTGAGTAGTTACTTTAGTTCTTGAGGGCATGGGAAAAGTCTTGTTGTTAGCAGTCATATGATGTTGAAGTAATATGTGTTAGTTGATACTTAAGTTGTGTTGTTATTTTACTAGTGGTGTTGTGTGATTCGAACACTCAACACTTCGCCTTATTAAGGACCTAGGGGAATACATTGTGTACAAAGAATGCTTACGGTGGGTTGCCGGAGTGACAGAAACCTGAACCCCAGTTCGCACGCTTTTGCACAAGGGAACAATGGATCATCGATCGTATTGCTATGGTTAGGCTTTTGCCTTAAATACTATCTTGTATTTGCGGATGCTTGCAAGGTGTTTAATCATAAGAGTGCACTCATCTTAGTCTAGAGAGTGTACTAGCATAGATCCACCCACTCAACACTTATCAACAAATCACATAGTACCGATACGGAATATGATGAAAGCACATGACTACCTCTCCCGTGTGTCCTCAAGAACACTTTAGCCTTTATAAGTTCAGTTGCTAGGCCTCTCCTTTGCTCAGAAAGGATTGGGCCACTTTTTACTCTTCAGTGCCTTTTACTTTGCTCGCTTTTACTTTCCTGTTGCTTATATCAAGAAAACCCCTAAAAAGTTATCTTTCAATGCTTGCAGTAATTCCTTGCTCAGAATCGCTTATCAATACCTTCTGCTCCTCGTTGGGTTCGACACTCTTACTTATCGAAAACGCTGCAATAGATCCCTTACGGTTGTGGGTCATCAGTCATGCAAGTTCTTTTCCATAAGCACGTATGACTATATTCGGAATGCATGCCTACATTGCATTGATGAACTGGAGCTAGTTCTGTGTCACCCTAGGTTATAGCTTCTTCATGATGAATTGCATCCGACATAATTTCCCATCACCGATCCAATGCCTACGAGCTTTTCACCTATTGCTTGTTGCTTATTTACTTTTCCGCTGCTACGATCAAAAAAACTAGACAAACACTACCGTTACTTTTATTGCTACTACCGCCACTATCATATTACTTTGCTACTAAACTACCTTGCCGCAGATACTAAGTTTCCACGTGTGGTTGAATTGACAACTCAGCTGCTAATACTTAAGAGTATTCTTTGGATCCCCTTGTGTCGAATCAATAAATTTGGGTTGAATACTTTACCCTCGAAAATTGTTGCGATCCCCTACACTTGTGGGTTATCAAGAATATATTTTGGCGCCGTTGCCGGGGAGGCTAGCTGTATTCTTTAAGTCACTTGGGATTTATATCTGTTGATCACTATGAAGAATTTGACGGACTCAAAACCCAAGATCTTACCCTCAACTACTAGGGGAGGTAAGGAACTACCATCTAGCTCTGCACTTGATTCTCCTTCTGTTATGGGTAAATTTGCCACACCTATTCATGCTATTGAATCTGATATGTCGTATGTTCTTGATGATGCCACTTCTGCTATGTATGATGAAACTACTTCTATGCTTGATAATACTGTGCCACTAGGTGAATTTCTAGATGAACAAATTGCTAAGGTTAGGGATAATGCAAATATTGAAACTGATGATATTTATGAAAGTGATAATGAAGCTGCTCCCAATAGATATGAATTGCCTGTTGTTCCTGAGGGTTATGTTATGGATGAAGAAACTGCTAGAGACTTTCTTGCTTGCAACGATAGATATGATCTTAAGAAATTATTAGCTAAGCTGAAAGAAAAGTCCTTGAATGCTAGAATGAAACATGACCCTGCTTTCGCTACTTCACCTATCTGTGTTACTGATAAGGATTATGAATTCTGTGTTGATCCTGAGTTAATTACTTTGGTTGAATCTGATCCTTTCCATGGCTATGAATCTGAAACTGTTGTGGCACATCTTACTAAGTTGAATGATATAGCCACCCTGTTTACCAATGATGAAAAGATTCATTACTACTATATCCTTAAGCTATTTCCTTTCTCGTTAAAGGGTGATGCTAAGACTTGGTTTAATTTTTTTGATCCTGGTTTTGTGCGTAGTCCCCAGGATATGATGTATTACTTCTGTGCATAATATTTTCCCGCTCATAAGAAACATGCTACCTTACGGGAAATATATAACTTTGTGAAAATTGAGGCAGAGAGTCTTCCACAAGCTTGGGGGAGGCTTCTCCAATTACTTAATGCTTTGCCTGATCATCCTCTTGAGATGCATGATATACTTGATGTCTTTTATAATGGACTAACCGATGCTTCCAGAGACCACCTGGATAGTTGTGCTGGTTGTGTTTTCAGGGAAAGAACTGTTGATCAAGCTGAACTACTATTGAATAATATGCTGGCTGATACGTCCAAAACGTATCTATAATTTCTGCTTGCTCCATGCTTCTTTTGTGTGATATTGCTATGATATTGATGCACTTCCATACACTTTTGATCATATTTGGACTAACCTATTAACTCAGTGCACCATAGTGCCAGTTCCTGTTTTCTGCTGTTTTTCTATTTCAGGTTCCCCCCATATTAAAAGTGCTCCAAAAATTCCAGGAAAAATATAGGAAAAATCAGCGTACAGGAAGCTTCGCGAAGAACCAAAGATGGGCCAGAGGGGAGCCAGGGGAGGCCCAGGCGGCCACCTGGCGCGGCCCCACCCCTGGCCGCGCCAGGGGGGCGCCTGGGGCCCCTGCTCCGCCTGTGGCTGCCCCCCTTCGCATATATATCCCTCTTGTGCCGAAACCCTCGAGGACAGAACCCTTTTTCGCGATCTCGCCTCTGTTTCGCCGCCGCAGCGCTTCCAAGATCAGGAGCATCAGGAGAACTCTTCCCGGCACCCTACCGGAGGGGAGAACCACCACCGGGAGCTTCTCCACCACCATGGACGCTTCCCGGATGAGTCGTGAGTAGTCCACCTTGGACCATGGGTCCATGATCAGTAGCTATGTGATGTTCTCCTCCCCTCTTTGCTCTTCATGGTTTAGACCTCGTGAGCTGCCCTACATGATCGAGGCACATATGTAATCTTTCTGCTGTTGCTTTGCTGAGTTTGCTGGGATCTGATGGATTATGAGACTATGTTCAGATTGTGTTTGAGTAATATATTTGATTCACCTCTTTTATATCTTTGTTCTTGAGTAATTCTTGCATGTTCTCCGTTGCTGTTTATTGCTTTGGCCAAGTAGTAGGTAGTAACTCCAAGAGGGAGCGTTATGCTTGATTGTGGGTTCATGCCCCCTGATGACTAGCTTGAGTGACAGAAACATGAGTCTAGGGGATGTGCTATTGCCACAAGGGAGAAAACAACGGTGCTTGTACTTGCGGGTGCATGGATTGTTTACTTTACGCAAAGTTCTTTTAATGCAGTTGTCTGTTGCTTTGAGTTTACACTTTGGGTGGGATTCGCAACTTAATACCAGCGAGATGTTCTGGATAGATATCTCAAGGTGGATGATTAGTAGTAGATGCAGATGGATTTCGGTCTACTTGCCTTGGCGTACCGCCCATGCTTTTGAGCCTCTACCTTTCTTTGCAGCATAGTTAGCATTGGTTTGCGCACATAATCCTGTCAATTGCCCAGCTGTAATTTGTTTACCTCGCTTTGTTGTTTTATCGTCTTTTGGGAGAGAGACATCACTAGTGAACATCATGGGACCCCGGTCCATATTACCACCGCTGATCACACCTTCTATTTACTTCCTGTTTTTATTTCCTAGTTGCAGTCATAGCTATCATTATTATCTCTTGTGTTTGATCCTTTGTAAACAACAAGGCCGGAGGGATTGACAACCTCTCTGTACTCGTTGGGAGCAAAGTTATCTGTATCTGTGTGCAGGTCCCGTCAACCGCTAAGTTTCTGGCGCCGTTGACACCTACTTGTCGACCCTCGGAGTCTCACGGGATTCGATCCTTGGTATCTTTGTCAAGGGAAATTTGCCGCTACGCTACATCTCAACCTTCCACTTGGGGTAACCAACGAGGGGCGAGAAGCCATCAAGCAAGTTTCTGGCGCCGTTGCCGGGGACTCCACTCTTCAAGATAGGGGAGTTGCACGCTATCTTTTATCTTTGCTTTTTAGTCTTGTTAGTTTACCTTGCAGTTTTTTCTTTAGTGTCCCTTACCAAAAATTACAAAAATAGTTATCTTGCTTGCTGCTGCTATGGGTTCCACCGAGAACACCAAGTTGTGTGACTTCACTAGTCATAACAACAATGACTTTATCTGCACGCCTATTGCTACACCTGCCACTTCAGCACCTTCTTATGAGATTAAACCTGCTTTACTGAACCTAGTTATGAAAGATCAATTCTCCGGTGCTGGAGATGATGCTGCTTTGCACTTAAATAATTTTGTTGAGCTCTGTGATATGCAAAAGTACTAAGAAGTAGATGGTGATATTGTTAAGCTTAAGCTTTTTCCTTTCTCCTTGAGAGGAGGAGCCAAAATCTGATTTCAATCCTTGCCTAGGAATAGTATAGATTCTTGGGACAAGTGCAAGGATGCCTTTATTGGGAAGTACTACCCCCCTGCTAAAATTATCCAATTAAGGAGTAACATATTGAATTTTAAACAATTGTATAATGAACACGTTGCCCAAGCTTGGGAACGCATGAAATCTCTTGTCAAGAACTGCCCTACTCATGGTTTGACTACTTGGATGGTTATCCAAACTTTTTATGCAGGCTTGAACTTTACCTCGCGGAACTTGTTAGATTCGGCCGCGGGAGGAACCTTTATGTCAACTACACTTGGTGCTGCCACGAAGCTTCTCGACGAGATGATGACCAATTATTCCCAATGGCACACCGAACACGCTCCAACAGGTAGGAAGGTAAACTCCGTCGAGGAGATTTCCTCCCTAAATGAAAAAGTTGACTTGATCATGTCTCTACTTTCCAAGCAATCTTCTATTGATCCTCATGATGTTCCTTTAAATTCTTTGATTGCTCAAGATCAAGTAGATGTGAACTTTATCTCTAGAAACAATTTCAATAACAATGCTTATAGGAGTAATTTTGGTAGCAACCCTAGACCGTTCCCCTCTAATTCCTATGGGAACAACAATGCTTATCCTAGCACCAAGAACTCCACTTCTGAACTAGAGATTATGCTTAAAGACTTCATCACTACCCAAAAGGCCTTCAATAAGAGTGTAGAAGAAAAACTAGACAAACTAGATAATCTCTCTTCGAAGGTAGACAATTTAGCCCATGAGGTAGAATTGCTTAAAATTAGAACTTCTCCTCTTGAGGAGAGGAAGACCACTCCTATGAATGCTATTCAAGTGCAAATTAATGAAAACATTAGGATGATGGCTAAACTTAAAAAGAGATGGGCTAGAGAAAAGGAGGAAGAAGATAGAATTAAGAGCCTTCCTACCCACCACACTGTTGCTACTATCCAAGTTGTTGAGGATATCCAAACTCTTAGCACCCAATGCACTCCTATTCCCATTGGACCTATTAATGGTGATGCTATGACCTCAACCGTAGAAGAAGAAACTCCTATGACCATAGAAGCTACCAAACAAGTGAGCCTAAAGGACACCACTACCACTTTACTTGATAGTAGTGACCTTGATTTTGATAATTGCACCCTTTCTGAAGTTATTGGTTTTCTTCACAAGATGTCTAGAGATCCCCACACTAGCACACTTAATCTTGCCTTCACGGAGCATATCACTAATGCTCTTATCAAAGCTAGGGAGGAGAAGCTTAGGGTAGAAGCCTCCATACCTAGAAAGCTAGAAGATAGTTGGGATCCTATGATTAAAATTAAGTTGAATAACTTCTCTTGCTATGCTTTATGTAATGTTGGAGCTAGTACCTCCGTTATGCCCAAAAGAATGTATGATATGTTTGAATTGAAACCTTTTGATCCTTGTTCTTTTGGTGTTCGTCTTGTTGATTCTTCCGTAAAGAAACCTTTGGGGAAGATCGACGATGTTCTTATCATTCTCAATGACAATTATGTTCCCGTTGATTTTACTATTATGGATATTGAATGTGAACCTTCATGTCCAATTATTTTGGGACGTCCTTTTCTTCGCACCGTTGTTGCTATCATTGACATGAAAGAGGGAAATTAAAATTCCAATTCCCTCTCAAGAAAGGGATGGAACAATTCCCTAGAAAGAAGATTAAGTTGCCTTTTGAGTCCGTTACACGGGCTAGCTATTCTCTTACTCTTGATAAAACTTGATCTTCTCTTTTTGCATCATGCCTAGCTTAAAGGCATAAAAGAAAGCGCTTTTGGGAGGCAGCCCACAACGAATTAGGTTTTATTTTGCTTTTGTTGTGTCTTGATGTTTGTTACTACAGTAGCATCATCATTGTATCTTTTCTTTTCAGCTTTGTGCCAAGTTTAGCCTCCGATTGCAAGAAAGTTCAAAAGTTGTGACGTGCTGTCCAGAAAACAGATTCTGTCCTTGGACAGAAAATTCGAATAAAATCACCAGATCATCTTTTTGATCTGAATTTTTTTGACAGCGTGCTCTATACAATTGGCTTTCGAGTGTCTGTTCTGAGTTTTTTGATTTGAGTTGCAGAAGTGCCCCGAAAAAATTATTTACTACCTGCTGGTCCGTTTTTCACAGATTCTGTCCTGTTTTGCCTTTTCTTCGTTTTGCAAACCTTGAGCTTGCTTTTTCTTTGCAAAAACCTTTTGGCAATCTTGAGAAACAGTAGCTCTTATAGATTATTTTTATTTCCAGTAGGGAAAAATTATTTTATTGTGGGTACTAACCTCGCTAATCAGATTATGATGAGTTATGTATGAAGGGAGTTTTCAAGTGTGCGAGGGAAGATGATAAAAGAAGATTCAGGAGGGTCAAACGCTCAAGCTTGGGGATGCCCCCGTGCACCCCCAAGAAATATTCAAGAAGACTCAAGCGTCTAAGCTTGGGGATGCCCCCATGCATCCCCTTTTCCATCAACAATTATCAGTTCGTATTTCGTTCCACTATATTTATCACTTCATGCGTTATGTGCTATGCTTGGAGCGTCTCGCTCTTAGTTTCCTTTTTTAGTTTTCTTTAGCTTTGCTTGCTGTTCATAACAAGTTAGAACCCAACTTTCTTTGTGTGGGAGAGAAACACGCTCCACTTCAACCTAGAACACAACATAGGATTTTCATGCTTATCTTTGCTGTGTGTGTTCTTTGTCTTTCCATAGCTGCTGTCATGTTTAGCTCTTAGTTTTCATGCTTCTCTTTTTAAAGAGCTTTTGTTTAGTTGGTTGCTGAACTCTCTTGAGTTTTCATGTTTATCTTGTTAAGAGAGTTTGCCTGTTGCACTGAGTTGTGTGTCTTAACCTAAAGTAGGTAATTGAGGTTGCTATTTAATTTTAGTAGTAACTTGCAATAGTTTTGAGGTATTGCCATGAGTAATGTCTGAACTTTTGGTGTCAAGAGCTTTAGCCTATTAGTGATAGATGTCGTATTTTGGGCAATCCGTGTTTATTTTCGAAAACCTACAAAATAGTTGAGAACTTTAGCTACTAGATGGATCACTAATCTTTGGAGGGATCGAATATTAGAGTACACTCACGTACCATGAGTCGAGGATGCGCAAGGATAACCAAACCCCCATACACTCCTCCTCGGGGTACTTGTCTCTTTGTGAACCTCCTAATTAGATTGAGAGTTACCGATAATAAGTGCATGAGTTCTTCGGACTAATGTGAGTATTCGAAAGTTGACACTTCCACCTAGCCATATTTTTCTAGCCTCTTCGGTACCATGCATTGCCCTTTCTCAGCTCGAGAGTTGGCGCATACTTCGCCGGTGCATCCAAATCCTTGGCACGATACGCTCTGTCATCATAAGCCTCATTATATCCTTCCTCAAAACAGCCACCATACCTACCTATCAAGGAATTTCCATAGCCTTTCCGAGATACGTTGCCATGCAACATCCATCTTCTCATGACTTGATCTTCATGTCATACATGCTTTTTGCTTGATCGATGAGCCGCATGCTAGTTGGGCCTTGCCCTAATCATTGCTACATGACGCGCTAGTATCATTGCATATCCTGCTGATGTCTACACACACTTCTACTCTTGTAGACTATGTTGGGCCTCCAAGCGCAGAGGTTTGTAGGACAGCAGCAATTTCCCTCAAGTGGATGACCTAAGGTTTATCGAACTCAGGGAAGTAGAGGTTGAAGATGGTCTCTCTCAAGCAACCCTGCAACTAAGATACAAGAAGTCTCTTGTGTCCCCAACACACCTAATACAACTAGGAGTTATATAGGTGCACTAGTTCGGCGAAGAGATGGTAAAATATGGATGATAGGAGTGGCAAAGCAAAGTAATATAAATCTGTAATAAAAAGTGCAGCAAGCAAAAAAATGGTAAACGTGAGCACAAATGATATTGCAATGGTGGAAACAAGGCCTAGGGATCATACTTTCACTAGTGGCAACTCCCAACAACATTAACATAATCGAATCACATGATATTTCTCATAAAACATGCAATGGAGACGCACCCGGAGGTCATTCCTTTGTGGTCAAGAGAGGACGAGAATTATGTAGGGCTACAAAAGCACACCTCAAAGTTCGTAGTTCTCAATCTATGGATTTCCCAATGTCACCGTGGCCATCCAAAGAGAGTACCACAATCACCACAACATATGTAAAGGATAGTCAAAGACAAGCACCAAGAGACTCTCAATCTTCAATCAACACACAAAAGAGGGAATCACTCATGAAAATATTCTTCTAATCCATGTCCAATAGACCGCTGTCACCTTGGTCTCGGGGATTATACTAGATAAAGACAAGTGAGTACATCAATCCAATACATAGAGGAAGGGGAAATATCATGGGATCACCCTAGATTAACATAGCCTATGATCACAACGAAGATCACATCATGGGAGAGAGAATTGACCACATAGCTACTGGTAGAAACGTCAGCCCCGAGGAGGAACTACTCCCGCATCATGGAGGGAGGAAGCAACGTCGATGGAGATGAATCCGGGGGCACTTCCCCGTCCCGGCAGGGTGCCGGCACAGGAATTCTGGTCCCCCGAAACTTGGTGGCGATGGCGGCGGAGATCGGAATAGCTTCTGGAGAAAAGGGGTCCGGAATCAGGGTTTCCGCGACGGGTGTTAAATATATGCCAAAGGGGGTCGCCAGGGGAGCTAAGGGGGGCCCAGGTGGCCTGGCGCCGCGGCCAGGAGGGGGGCCGCGCCCACAGGGCGCCTGGAGCCCCTGTGGCCCCCCTCTGCCCCTACTTTGGCCGCATGGAAGTTTCCGGAACGCTGATTTTTTTAATATTTTTCCCGGAATTTTTCTGGCAGTTTACGTAATGGGAAAACCTGAAATACAAAAATAGCAGAAACAGAAACTGGCACTGGGGTGCACTGAGTTAATAGGTTAGTCCAAATATGATCAAAAGTGTATGGAAGTGCATAAATATCATAGCAATATCACACAAAAGAGGCATGGAGCAAGCAGAAATTATAGATACGTTTTGGACGTATCAACATCCCCAAGCTTAATTCCTGCTCGTCCTCGAGTAGGTAAATGATAACAAGCATAATTTCTGTGGTGACATGCTATTAACCATATAAGAACTTTTCACAGTCACATGACAAATGCTTACTGAGATAATGAATCTGTAGTAATTAAGTTGCCTCATGAGAATATCACAAAGAACTGAAAGTTTTACAATATGATACTGAAACACTCAATAGATTTGTAGTGAGCATGGTGTGCAAACATGACAAAGTGATATCTCGCTTGCCCCCTTTAGTGAAGCAAAACATAAATGCAGGGGCACCTCCAAAGTTTAAGTGACGACTAGATACAATGATTTCAGAATAAACGATATCATAGTCATGCAGAAGACAATGGTACTTTGGGACAATGCACATTACACTCAGAATGACAATCATGCTCTTAATAGTTGGTGCTTTAAAGAAAGAAGGTGGAGACTCTCGAACCGTGGCTTTTGTTGGCAAGGTTGAAAACCCATGGTCGGAAACAAAAACTAAACATGTACCAGAGCTCTTGGTTTTAAAAACAAGTGTAATTTTTTTTTTAGAATATGCATATTTCGTCAACGAATGCTAGTAGATAACTCAATTACTTCTTGAGCTGGACAAGTTTCGAGGAACGGCTCCCGCATGAGGACAATCACATCCTCTTAATCTCCTTTGTTTATCACTGCCAAAGTTTTCTGATTTCTCATGAACAAAGCGTGAAGGAGGGTTTGTTTGTTGTATAATTTTTAATGAGCCGGGCGCACTCTATGCCAGTTCCTTCTCGTATTATGGGTTTGCACATTAGACATGCAATCCCGGGGTGAAGCTTGTCCAACTTAAAAAGATCATGAATTAACTACTACTTCCTCATGAGCTAAAACAGAGGCACAAAAGAGAAATGCCTTTTTTTTGAATAATTTCGAGATGGTACATGAAAGTCTTCGTTAGGAATGGCAGGTAAATACCATGTATAGGAACGTATGGTGGACTCATACGGCATAAATGGTTTAAAGGATTTTGGATGCACAAGCAGTCAGTCCGCTTAGTACAGGCGAAGGTTAGCAAAATACTGGGAGCGACCAACTAAAAGAGCAATGACGGTCATAATCATGCAGAGCGACAAAGCAACATTGAATCGGGCATGGAAGTTATATCGCTACTCAGAAATTAAAGATCATCAAGGCTTGATAGTCTTTCTTTACAGTCTTAAATATGCGTGAGCATATGCCAAGTCAATCAAAATAAATTCTTGGAGGAAGATATCACTAAACCATACCACATCATAGGCAAACAAATCATGTTGGTACTTCAATAACACATTAAGAACCCCCCAGCTATTTGAGACTAACCATAAGAAAACATGAACTACTAAGCACCATTATGCACATAGCATCTTTATCATAGACATATCAACCAGTGCAACAGAAACCAACTCTCTTAACAAGATAAGCATGATAACTAAAGAGAGTTCCAGCGACCAACTAAACAAAAGCTCTTCAAAAAGTAAAGCATGAAAACTAAGAGCTGAACATGATAGTAGCTATTGAAAGACAAAGAACACACACAACAAAGATAGACATGAAAATTCTATGTTGTGTTCTAGGTTGAAGTGGAGCGTGTTTCTCTCCCACACAAAGAAAAACAAAAGCTCTTCAAAAAGTAAAGCATGAAAACTAAGAGCTGAACATGATAGTAGCTATTGAAAGACAAAGAACACACACAGCAAAGATAGACATGAAAATTCTATGTTGTGTTCTAGGTTGAAGTGGAGCGTGTTTCTCTCCCACACAAAGAAAGCTGAGTTCCAACTCGTTATGAACAGCAAACAAAGCTAAAGAAAACTAAAAAGGAAACTAAAAGCAAGACGCTCCAAGCATAGCACATAACACATGAAGTGATAAAAATATAGTGGAACGAAAGACGAACTGATAATTGTTGATGGAGATGGGGATGCATGGGGGCATCCCCAAGCTTAGACGCTTGAGTCTTCTTGAATATTTCTTGGGGGTGCATGGGGGAATCCCCAAGCTTGAGCGTTTGACACTCCTGAATCTTTTTATCATCTTCCCTCGCACACTTGAAAACTCCCTTCATACATAACTCATCATAATCTGATTAGCGAGGTTAGTACCCTTAATAAAATAATTTTTCCTTGCTGGAAATAAGGATACTCTTGAAGGTCTACTTTTTCTCAAGATTGCCAAAATGTTTTTGCAAAGAAAAAGCAAGCTCAAGGTTTGCAAAACGAAAAAAGGCAAAACAGGACAGAATCTGTGAAAAACAGACCAGCAGGTAGTAAATAATTTTTTCGGGGCACTTCTGCAACTCAAATCAAAAAACTCAGAACAGACGACTGAAAGCCAATTGTGTAGAGCACGCTGTCGAAAAAATTCAGACCAAAAAGATGATCTGGTGATTTTATACGAATTTTTCTGTCCAAGGACAGAATCTGTTTCCTGGACAGCACGTCACAACTTTTGAACTTTCTTGCAATCGGAGGCTAAACTAGGCACAAAGCTGAAAAATAAAGATACAATGATGTTGCTACAGTAGTAACAAACATCAAGACCACTGAAAAACTGAAAGAACAAACTGAAAGCAAAGATAACAAGGGTTGTCTCCCTAGAGCTCTTTCTTTATAGCCATAAAGATAGGCTTAAGACTTTAATGATGCTTTCGTAGGAATAAGAGTTGAAGAACAAAAGAGAGCATCAAGAAGCAAATACCAAATACATTTAAGCCTAACATGCTTCCTATGCATAGGAATATTGCAATAGAATAATTCATTGAAGCACAAAGCAATAAGCATAGGAAGACAAAACAAGTGCAGCTTCAAAACTTTCAACATAAAGAGAGGGAACTTAATATTATTGAAATATCTATAAGCATATGTTCCATTCTCATAATAATTTTCAGTGGGATCACGAATAAACTCAACAATATAAGCATCACATAAAGCATTGTTACCATGATCCACATGCAAAAAGGTACTCTTACTCTCCACATAAGCATAATCTTTCTCATTGGTAATAGTGGGAGTAGGACTATCATAAACAACTTGAACACTATAGATTAATTGTGTATTAGGAAGATGGTGTTCAACAAGGGAGTAATTCCCTCCATGATTATGACAAGTTTCATAAGGATAATTTCTCCTTATGTCATAGGTACCTTTATAATCACTATAGATTGGAGTTACAACATCATCATAGTAGAGAAGAGCATTATCATTGCTAGCAACTATATTTGTAAACATGTTGTCTTTATTCTTACTAGCAAAAGAATTATCAATTGTCACATCACTAGTGGGTAAAGGATTTGCAATCCTATCATCCCCAAGCTTAGAGCTTTCCATATCATCACTTTCAGAGTTGGTACCAAAAAGATTTTCAAGATCATAAGTAGCATTATCATCATTTTCCCAATCACAATAAGTAACATGCATATCATAATCAAAATCATCTTCAATAGTACCTACGGACGTATCATCAAGATGATAATTAAGGCAATAAACTTCACCTTCTTCTTTAAACTTACAACCGTTAGGATAAAAGTTGATGGGAGGAATATGCTCAGGCCAGGTTGATACCCATTCTTCTTCTTCTTGCTCCTCTTCCTCCTCCTCTTCTTTTTCTTCTTCTTCACCTTAGGAGGGAGTGGTTGGAGATGAAGCTTCTCCACATATCCTGGTTTATCATTAGAAACAATAGGGTAAACTTGGGAGAAACACTCCTTTTTATTAGCAGAAATATAAGAGACACTTTTATACTTTGGTCAAGTTCCCTCCTTTCTAATCTTACTTATGTAATCATTTTCATGGCAATTAACAACACAATAGAGATGGCAATTTTACAAAGTGTTTTTTATTCCTATGGCATTAACATCTAGCCAAGAAGTCTTTTCTGATAACTCCTCACACATCAAAAATAACATAAGCTCATCATAAAGATCAGAGGTGATCATGTTATCACACAACTGGTTAACAGTTATGTTTTGAAAGTGCATGCATTGAAAATTAAAGTGACCCTCTATACAGCAAAGTTCACAAGTAAAAGGATAAAGGTCACACAATTCTCTAGCAATTTCATTTAAATCTCTGACCCAAGTGATTGTTCTTTCATGCTTATGTTGCTTACAATACTTCTCTTCTTCAATCATAGGCCTTTCACAAGGTCTATCCACTCCACAAAAATTAACATGCTTATATAAAACTTCATTTTTAGGAATTGGATCATGCATGTTGCAATCATCATGAACAATTTCATTTTCTTTGCAAATCTCTTTAAAAGGTTCATGATGCTTGATCCAATCTTCCTTAGGCATATTAAGATGTGAAGCAAAAGATTTGAGGAAATCAACAAGGAGTTGAGAATCAAGCCCAAACTTAGCGCTAAACTTATTAAAACTTGTAGTTTCAACAAAGGACTTAATGCAATCATACTCATAAATTATACCTGACTCTTTACCTTTGTCGATCTCCCAATCTTCAGTGTTGCGTTGAATTCTTTCAAGGAGTTCCCATTTAGCATCAATCTTTTCGTTTGTGAAAGAACCCATAGAGGAAGCATCGAGCAAATCTTTATCCTGTCGAGAGAGCCTCGCATAGAAATTAGTAATAATCATATATTTGGGGAGCCCATGGTTAGGACATTTTAGCATTAACGTTTTCAGTCTCCCCCAAGCTTGAGCTATGCTCTCTCCGTCATGAGGGTAGAAATTATAAACATAATTCCTGTTCTCATGGACTTCATGAAGAGGATAAAACTTGGAGTAAAAGAGAGACTGGATCTCTTCCCAATCCAGCAGGTGAGAGTCATCTAGTAGCCTATACCATTCCAATGCTTTTCCTTTCAGTGACAAGGCAAATAATTTCCTCATGACTCCATCTCTTGCCAAACCTGAAATCTTAAACAACTCACAAAGTTCTGTAAGTTTCAACAAATGAATACTAGGATTGACCGTACCATCATAACAATCATTCAAAATTATTTCAATTATCCCAAGTGGTATTTGGAACGGGATACATTCAGTAGGTGGAGGAGACTTCTCTACCACGAGTGTGGTAAAGCGGCCTTCCCCAAGCAGCGAACTAAGATTGCGGTTTTCCATAAACATAACTAGTGAAATAAAAACAAGAAACAAAAAGATTTAATTGCAAGATCTAAAGATATACCTTCAAGCACTCACCTCTCCGGCAACGGCGCTAGAAATAGCTTGATGTCTACACACGCTTCTACTCTTGTAGACTATGTTGGGCCTCCAAGCGCAGAGGTTTGTAGGACAGCAGCAATTTCCCTCAAGTGGATGACCTAAGGTTTATCGAACTCTGGGAAGTAGAGGTTGAAGATGGTCTCTCTCAAGCAACCCTGCAACTAAGATACAAGAAGTCTCTTGTGTCCCCAACACACCTAATACAACTAGGAGTTGTATAGGTGCAATAGTTCGGCGAAGAGATGGTAAAATATGGATGATAGGAGTGGCAAAGAAAAGTAATATAAATCTGTAATAAAAAGTGCAGCAAGCAAACAAGTGGTAAACGTGAGCACAAATGATATTGCAATGGTGGAAACAAGGCCTAGGGATCATACTTTCACTAGTGGCAACTCCCAACAACATTAACATAATCGAATCACATGATATTTCTCATAAAACATGCAATGGAGACGCACCCGGAGGTCATTCCTTTGTGGTCAAGAGAGGACGAGAATTATGTAGGGCTACAAAAGCACACCTCAAAGTTCGTAGTTCTCAATCTATGGATTTCCCAATGTCACCGCGGCCATCCAAAGAGAGTACCACAATCACCACAACATATGTAAAGGATAGTCAAAGACAAGCACCAAGAGACTCTCAATCTTCAATCAACACACAAAAGAGGAAATCACTCATGAAAATATTCTTCTAATCCATGTCCAATAGACCGCTGTCACCTTGGTCTCGGGGATTATACTAGATAAAGACAAGTGAGTACATCAATCCAATACATAGAGGAAGGGGAAATATCATGGGATCACCCTAGATTAACATAGCCTATGATCACAATGAAGATCACATCATGGGAGGGAGAATTGACCACATAGCTACTGGTAGAAACCTCAGCCCCGAGGAGGAACTACTCCCACATCATGGAGGGAGGAAGCAACGTCGATGGAGATGAATCCGGGGGCACTTCCCCGTCCCGGCAGGGTGCCGGCACAGGAATTCTGGTCCCTCGAAACTTGGTGGCGATGGCGGCGGAGATCGGAATAGCTTCTGGAGAAAAGGGGTCCGGAATCAGGGTTTCTGCGACGGGTGTTAAATATATGCCAAAGGGGGTCGCCAGGGGAGCTAAGGGGGGCCCAGGCGGCCTGGCGCCGCGGCCAGGAGGGGGGCCGCGCCCACAGGGCGCCTGGAGCCCCCGTGGCCCCCTCTGGCCCTACTTTGGTCGCATGGAAGCTTCCGGAACGCTGATTTTTTATATATTTTTCCTGGAATTTTTCTGGCAGTTTACGTAATGGGAAAAACCTGAAATACAAAAACAGCAGAAAACAGAAACTGGCACTAGGGTGCACTGAGTTAATAGGTTAGTCCAAATATGATCAAAAGTGTATGGAAGTGCATAAATATCATAGGAATATCACACAAAAGAGGCATGGAGCAAGCAGAAATTATAGATACGTTTTGGGCGTATCACCTGCTACACCGGCAGAGGCATACATTTGCATACATCATGATAGTTTCATTTTCTTTATGTTGAGTACTTTTGTAAAGTGTGAAAGATCTTCTATACTTCTTGTAATACATAGAGTGTTGCCCCTAAAGTGAGGAAAAGATCCCAAAGAGGACAAAATCAAAAGATCCCAAAGAGGACAAATGAGAGTTAGATAGAAAGAGCCATTGAGGCCACAAAAAAAATAAAAAAAATAGAAAAAAGAGAAAAAGAAATAAAAAGAGAGAAGGGGGCACACTACTATTCCTTTTGAGAGATCCACACTCGTACTCCATCTTATACCTTGTACTCCATAGAGATTATCATTCATGCATATAGCTATGTGGGGACCTTCACACTATAGAACTTGGCTTGTATATTCCAATGATGAGCCTCCTCAAAAGAGCTCTAGGTCTTCTTGAGCGAGCAAGTTGGATGCACCCCCACTAGTTCCATTGGAGAGCTTACCTTAGCTCATATGTGCATCCGTTGCATGGCAATCCCTACTCCTCACATCATATCTATCATTTGGCTTTCTCTCGCCAATGATTGTCCTCATTGATGTGAGCCTTTCACACCTTTTTGGTCTTCCCCCTTCATCATTTTTCTCTCTTTGCCATCCTAAGTGTCAACTTTCTTGCTTACGCTCATCCATTGCATGAGTGCTCAAAATATCGAAAGGGAGTGGATCATTTTGACTTGTACCTGGCTAGTGGTCTGGGGATGAGTCAAGATAAGATTCCAAAGAAGACCAAGTGTGAAACTTTAGTAGATTAAGTTCTCAACAATACAAAAACTATGTTTTACTCTCTCGTATATCCCTATCCCCTTTCTTGCACGCAAACACCATTTGGAGACATTCGATTCACGGACAGCGAGAGCTCTTGCACCTTTATGTTCTTATGTTGCTTGTTACAATGCTAATATAGACTCTTGCTTGTTATGACTTGAATTGAATTACATGCCTTGATTGCTTTACTTAAAAGTTCTTATATGGTTTATAGCATGTCACCACAGAAATTATGCTTGTTATCATTTACCTACTCGAGGACGAGCAGGAATTAAGCTTGGGGATGTTGATACGTCCAAAATGTATCTATAATTTCTGCTTGCTCCCTGCTTCTTTTGTGTGATATTGCTATGATATTGATGCACTTCCATACACTTTTGATCATATTTGGACTAACCTATTAACTCAGTGCACCACAGTGCCAGTTCCTGTTTTCTGCTGTTTTTCTATTTCAGGTTTCCCCCATATTAAAAGTGCTCCAAAAATTCCAGGGAAAATATAGGAAAAATCAGCGTACAGGAAGCTTCGTGAAGAAAAAAGATGGGCCAGAGGGGAGCCAGGGGAGGCCCAGGCGGCCACCTGGCGCGGCCCCACCCCTGGCCGCGCCAGGGGGCGCCTGGGGCCCCTGCTCCGCCTCTGGCTGCCCCCCTTCGCATATATATCCCTCTCGTCCCGAAACCCTCGAGGACAGAACCCTTTTTCGCGATCTCGCCTCTGTTCCGCCGCCGCAGCGCTTCCAAGATCGGGAGCATCAGGAGAACTCTTCCCGGCACCCTGCCGGAGGGGAGAACCACCACCGGGAGCTTCTCCACCACCATGGACGCTTCCCGGATGAGTCGTGAGTAGTCCACCTTGGACCATGGGTCCATGATCAGTAGCTATGTGATGTTCTCCTCCTCTCTTTGCTCTTCATGGTTTAGACCTCGTGAGCTGCCCTACATGATCGAGGCACATATGTAATCTTTCTGCTGTTGCTTTGCTGAGTTTGCTGGGATCTAATGGATTATGAGACTATGTTCAGATTGTGTTTGAGTAATATATTTGATTCACCTCTTTTATATCTTTGTTCTTGAGTAATTCTTGCATGTTCTCCGTTGCTGTTTATTGCTTTGGCCAAGTAGTAGGTAGTAACTCCAAGAGGGAGCGTTATGCTTGATTGTGGGTTCATGCCCCCTGATGACTAGCTTGAGTGACAGAAACATGAGTCTAGGGGATGTGCTGTTGCCACAAGGGAGAAAACAACGGTGCTTGTACTTGCGGGTGCAAGGATTGTTTACTTTACGCAAAGTTCTTTTAATGCAGTTGTTTGTTGCTTTGCGTTTACACTTTGGGTGGGATTCGCAACTTAATACCAGCGAGATGTTCTGGATAGATATCTCAAGGTGGATAATTTGTAGTAGATGCAGATGGATTTCGGTCTACTTGCCTTGGCGTACCGCCCATGCTTTTGAGCCTCTACCTTTCTTTGCAGCATAGTTAGCATTGGTTTGCGCACATAATCCTGTCAATTGCCCAGCTGTAATTTGTTTACCTCGCTTTGCTGTTTTATCGTCTTTTGGGAGAGAGACATCACTAGTGAACATCATGGGACCCCGGTCCATATTACCACCGCTGATCACACCTTCTATTTACTTCCTGTTTTTATTTCCTAGTTGTAGTCATAGCTATCATTATTATCTCTTGTGTTTGATCCTTTGTAAACAACAAGGCCGGAGGGATTGACAACCTCTCTGTACTCGTTGGGAGCAAAGTTATCTGTATCTGTGTGCAGGTCCCGTCAACCGCTAAGTTTCTGGCGCCGTTGACACCTACTTGTCGACCATCGGAGTCTCACGGGATTCGATCCTTGGTATCTTTGCCAAGGGAAATTTGCCGCTACGCTACATCTCAACCTTCCACTTCGGGTAACCAACGAGGGGCGAGAAGCCATCACTGGCCAATGAAAATAATTGGCACTTCCTGAACCAGCCCCTAAGCCAACTCTGAAGAAAAGAGGTGTTCTATTTCTCAGTCCTGAAGATCTGCAAGAGGCAAAGAAATCTATGAAAGAAAAAGGTATTAAAGCTGAAGATGTTAAGAATTTACCGCCTATTGAAGAAATACATTGTCTTGATAACCCGACACAGGTAGTAAAGGTAAATTCTCTTTATAGATTTGATGAAGGTGATATTCCTCGTTACAAGTCTGCTAGCCAATGCTTAGATGAGTTTCACAACTTTATTGTGAAACAAGAAAACTTCAATGCTTATGTTGGTAGACAATTACAACACAATGCTTATATGATTGAACGCTTGAGTGATTATCGGTCTAGAGCTAAAGGTGAATTGAAACTCATTAGTAAACATGCTTACATGGTTACCACTCAAGTAGAACAAGTACTTAAGGTTCACAATGATTTGCTCAATGAATTAAATAGTAAGAATAATGACTATGCTGTTAGAGTTGCTACTAGAGGTGGTAAAATGACTCAGGAACCTCTGTATCCTGAGAGCCACCCTAAGAGGATTGAGCAAGATTCTCAGAGAGCTAAGTTAGATGCACCTAGTTCTTCTAAGAAAAAGAAAAAGAAAAATGATAGGACTTTGCATCCTTCTAGTGAACCTGTAGCTGACACACCTGAGAATCCCAATGATATATCTGCTTTTGATGCTGAGACACAATCTGGTAATGACCATGAACCTAGTGAGAATGTTAATGATGATGTTCATGATGATGCTCAACCTAGCAATGATAATGATGTAGAGATTGAACCTGCTGTTGATCTTGATAACCCACAATCAAAGAATCAACGTTATGATAAGAGAGACTATGTTGCTAGGAAGCACGGTAGGGAAAGAGAACAATGGGTTCAGAAACCCATGCCTTTTCCTCCGAAACCATCCAAGAAAAAGGATGATGAGGATTTTGAGAGCTTTGCTAAAATGATTAGACCTATCTTCTTGCGTATGCGTTTTACTGATGTGCTCAAAACAAATCCTTATGCTAAGTATATGAAAGATATTATTACCAACAAAAGAAATATACCTAAAGTAGAAATTTCCACCATGCTTGCCAATTACACTTTTAAGGGTGGAATACCTAAGAAATTAGGAGATCTAGGAGTACCTACTATACCTTGCTCCATTAAAGGAAACTATGTTAAAACTGCTTTATGTGACCTTGGAGCCGGTGTTAGTGTTATGCCTCTCTCTCTTTATATCGTAGACTTGACTTGAGTAAGTTGACACCTACTGAAATATCTTTGCAAATGGCTAACAAATCAACTGCTATACCTGTTGGTAGTTGTGAGGATGTGCCTGTTGTGGCTGCAAATGTTACTATTCTAACGGACTTTGTTATCCTTGATATTCCCGAGGACGATAGTATGTTTATTATCCTTGGTAGACCCTTTTTGAATACTGCAGGGCCTATTATTGATTGCAACAAAGGCAATGTCACTTTTCATGTCAATGGTAATGAGCATATGGTACACTTCCCTAGGAAACAACCTCAGGTCCACAATATCAATTATATTGGGAAAATTTCAACAATTACCATTGGAGGTTTTGAATTTCCTCTTCCTACTATCAAGAAGACATATAACATTCTTATTGTTGGGGACATACATATCCCCATTGAGGTAACCTAGTGTTATTCGAAAATTCTCCGGTTTCATGTTATTCGGAAATAGTTTATTAACAAGACCTGATCCACCTTGTTAATGGATTCCTTTTGATGAGCATGGGATAGGTGAATCTAGATAGCACAACCTTCTGTACCCTCCTTTTACTTTTTGTCAATTAGGATAAATAAAACGAAAATAGTATTCTTTGTCTGTTTCCAGACTTACCCGTGCAATAAAAAAATACCCCGAAAATAAAAGTTCTCCAAATGCCCTAAAAATGAAATATGATTTTTTCTAGACTATTTGAGAAAATATGGCACATAACACACAGCGAGGAGAGCCAGCACCTGGCCACGAGGGTCCAGGGTGCGCCCCCTGCCAGGGCGCGCCCCCTGCCATGTGGGCCCCATGTGGCCCCCCTCCACTTATTCCTGCACCCACACTCTTCTTCTTCCTCCCAAAAAAATCACCAACCAGCTCAAACCCGAGTTCTAGCTCATCTTGCTGCCATTTTTGATCTCCTTGCTCAAAGCACCATTCATCATACTGTTTGGGGAGATTGTTCCTTGGTATGTGACTCCTCCATTGGTCCAATTAGTTTTTTTGTTCTAGTGCTTTATTTATTGCAAATTTATGTTGTTGTGGTGACCTTGTTCTTGAGCTTGCATGTCAAATTTTCTTGGTCCCAAGTAGTTCTAATGCATGATATAGTCTCTAGACACTAGTAGGAGTTGTTGCTATCAATCTTGTTGAGTTTGGTTAACTTTTATTTGGAGTGACTTAAAATTTCAGAAAATTTCAGAAAAATGCATAGGAAAAATTTCCAAGGTGGTTCTTCAAGGAAGCAAGAACCGAGGCTCGCCTTTCGTGAGCCGGACGATGAACTACTGAGGGATGCTGGCGTGTAGCCTTGTGAATGGCCGTTAGATGACTTTATGGATCAGGTTGGCATCAAGGATGAATTTTACGCATATGTGCGCAACACTAACCTCGAGGGCTTCATCCAAGATAAGTTCCCTCAATACCGTGGCTTAACTGACACCTTTGTGAGAAGGTTTTAATTTTTCATCTTCAAGTAATTATCACACTGTCCTGTTTGACTTGTATGATAAATCTTATACCATGGACTTAGAAGATTTTCATGATGCTTGTAAGCTCCCACAGTGGGGCAGTATGGCTGATCCTCGCAAATCTGAATTTAGAGATTTCCTTGCTAGTATCACATTGGGGGGATCTAGAGAAATCACACAGGCTACCATAAGGAGCATCCATTTTCTTGCTATTCATTACTTTGCTCTCTTTATTGGTAGATGCATAAATGGTAAAGATGAGGCTTGTCATATGTGTGTCCCAGATCTTAGTGTTCTTAGGAGTGCTGTACTAGGTGATAGACAATATAAATTGGGAGCCATTGTTGCACGTAGGCTACACCATAATGGTATGAATGGAGATATATTTGGTGGGATTTATGCCACTCGCATAGCCCGCCGTCTTGGTGTGCCTGTGCACGAGAATGATGAACCTTTACCTCCTGCTCATTTGGATTGCCATGCTATGACTAGTCATCGGTTTATAAAGAGGGATGATCAAACCCTCAAATAGCGATTAATCTTTAACAGGCAGCATGTCATCCCTATTGTTCTTCCTGCCCCTACTTTGTTTGACTTTCAGGCAAAACGGAGATACACTATAACTATGGAGGAGGGAAATGTGTATTATAATATGACAGAAGCAGCCCGCCTTTGAGCTGCAGCTCAGCATGCAGTAGCTGCTGCATCTCAGTACAACCCCAACTACGACTTTGGATATTCGTCAGGCCAATACTGGCCATAGACCAACTTAGGACAAAAGCCTAAGCTTGGGGGAGTACGTGTTTCTCACCGACTTTACATGCATGTTCACACTTATTCTAGTTGTCGGTGCTCACACTCTTTCATTGTACCATCCATGTTAGTTTCATTTCTTTTTCTTAGTCTTTTTCTCGTGTGCTAGAAAAACCTTAAGAAAAACAAAAACAATATTAGCCGTAGTTTCTAGCTAGTTTACTTTCCTTGTAGTAGTAACTAAAGGAAAACCCAAAAAGATTTCTCGTTCTTATTTTGCTTGTTGGGAGCTTTCCCGTGTAAATAGTTTCTTTTCTTTTCTTTGGGGGTTAAGAGTAGAAGACCATGATTGAAAATGCTTAGTGGCTCCTATTACTTTATTGTTGATTTAACCTTGAGCCATATTACCTTATCTTCTCTCTTGTAGTAAATGTCTGCAGATTCCAGCTTAGTCCAATGCACGTGCACTACTATTATTGCTCCACACCGTTCGGTCCTGCGAGTGAAAGGCAATAAGGATGATATATGATGAACTAATTGAGATGAGAAAAGCTGGTATGAACTCGACCTCTCTTGTTTTTGTAAATATGATAGTTCATCGTTCCTGATTCAGCTTGTTATGAATGAGACATGCTTGCAATGACAATTAGAGATCATAGCTGCTTATGCCATGCTTAATTAACTCAGAGTTTATAATGGTCTATCTTGCGTGCCAACATGATATTAAAATGGTTTTGATGTGGTATGATGGAGTGGTATCCTCCTTTGAATGATTCAAGTGGTCTGACTTGGCACATGTTCACGCATGTAGTTGAAACAAATCAACATAGCCTCCACGATATTTATGTTCATGGTGATTTATATCCTACTCATGCTTGCATTCATTGTTGATTAATTTTAATGCATGTTCATGACCGTTGTTGCTCTCTAGCTGGTCGCTTCCCAGTCTCTTTCTAGCCTTCACCTGTACTAAGCGGGAATACTGCTTGTGCATCCACTTCCATAAACCCCAAAGTTATTCCACATGAGTCCACTATACCTTCGTAATATGCGGTATTTACATGCCGTTCCAAGTAAATTTGTATGTGCCAAACTCTAAACCTTCAAATGAATTTTTTTTATGCTCGAACAGCTCATGTATCAACTAGAGTTGTCTATATATTCCTTGCTAGGTGGGTTATTATCATGATGAGTGGACTCCGCTCATCATTCATGAGAAAATGGCTGGTAATCGGGATGCCCAGTCCCATGCTCAAAATCATAATAATTAAACAAAACTCCCCCAGGGTTGTTGCTGGTTTGGGCGGTACCCGTTGTTTCGGGCTAGCCGTGGAGTGTGCTTGTTGGTGGTTGGGGGGAGTATAAAGTTTACCATTCTGTTTGGGAACCGCCTATAATGTGCGTTGCATGGGAGATATCGAGATTCTTGGTTGTTATGTTGACAATGAGAGTATACCGCTCAAAATTTTATTCATCTCTATTTAAAAATCGAGCTCTGGCACCTCTACAAATCCCTGCTTCCCTCTGTGAAGGGCCTATCTATTTACTTTTATGCAGAGTCATCATCCTCTTATAAAAGAGCACCAGTAGGAGAGCACCGCTGTCATTTGCATGTAAAACTACTAATTTGCATTGAGTATGATCATGACTGGATCTCTTTTACCATGAATTACAATGTCTAGTCAGACCTTGATCTTTAAAGGTGCTCTGCATTTATGTTTTGCGGTCTCAGAAAGGGCTAGCGAGATACCATCTTGTTATATCATATCATGATAGTTTTGAGAAAGTGTTGTCATCCGAGGTTTATTATTATTGCTCGCTAGTTGATTATGCCATTGATATGAGTAGACTTGAGACCTAAAAGTTATTGTGAATGTGGTTAGTTCATGATCTTGCTGAAAACATGAATGCTAGCTTACATACTTACAACAACAAGAGCAAACAGAGTTTGTCAAAGTTTTTCTTTATCACTTTCAGTTTATCAACTGAATTGCTTTAGGACAAGCAAAGGTTTAACCTTGGGGGAGTTGATACGTCTCCAACGTATCTACTTTTCCAAACCCTTTTGCCCTTGTTTTGGACTCTAACTTGCATGATTTGAATGGAACTAACCCGGACAGACGCTGTTTTCAGCAGAATAGCCATGGTGTTGTTTTTGTGCAGAAATAAAAATTTCTCGGAATGACCTAAAAATCCACGGAGAATTATTTTGGAAAATATAAAAAATACCTACAAGAAGATCCAGACCGGGGGGCCCACACCCTGTCCACGAGGGTGGGGGACGCCCCCCCAGGGCGCGCCCCCCTGCCTCGTGGGCCCCCTGGTGCTCCACCGACGTATCCCCAGATCCTATATATTCACTTTCGGGGAGAGAAAAATCAGAGAGGAAGAATTATCGCGTTTTACGAGATAGAGCCGCCGCCAAGTCCTAATCTCTCTCGGGAGGGCTGATTTGGAGTCCGTTCGGGGCTCCGGAGAGTGGAGATCGGCGCCATCATCATCATCAACCTTCCTCCATCACCAATTCCATGATGCTCACCGTCGTGCGTGAGTAATTCCATCGTAGGCTTGCTGGACGGTGATGGGTTGTATGGTATCTATCATGTAATCAAGTTAGTTTTGTTAGGGTTTGATCCCTAGTATCGACTATGTTCTGAGAGTGATGTTGCTATGACTTTGCTATGCTTAATGCTTGTCACTAGGGCCCGAGTGCCATGATTTCAGATCTGAACCTATTATGTTTCCATGAATATATGTGTGTTCTTGATCCTATCTTGCAAGTTTATAGTCACCTACTATGTGTTATGATCCGGCAACCCTGAAGTGACAATAATGGGGACCACTCCTGGTGATGACCTTAGTTTGAGGAGTTCATGTATTCACTATGTGTTAATGCTTTGGTCCGGTACTCTATTAAAAGGAGGCCTTAATATCCCTTAGTTTCCAATAGGACCCCGCTGCCACGGGAGGGTAGGACAAAATATGTCATGCAAGTTCTTTTCCATAAGCACGTATGACTATATTCGGAATACATGCCTACATTGCATTGATGAACTGGGAGCTAGTTCTGTGTCACCCTATGTTATAACTTCTACATGATCAATTGCATCCGACATAATTTCCCATCACCGATCCAATGCCTACGAGATTTTCACCTATTGCTTGTTGCTTATTTACTTTTCCGCTTCTACTATCACAAAAACTACAAAAACACTATCGTTACTTTTATTGCTACTACCGCCACTATCATATTACTTTGCTACTAAACTACCTTGCTGCATATACTAAGTTTCCAGGTGTGGTTGAATTGACAACTCAGCTGCTAATACTTAAGAGTATTCTTTGGCTCCCCTTGTGTCGAATCAATAAATTTGGGTTGAATACTTTACCCTCGAAAACTGTTGCGATCCCCTACACTTGTGGGTTATCAGTCATGAAGTCGTACGTGCGTTGAACACGGTGGTGCCGTTTGTTCGGCACTAGATCGGAGGTCGCGGGACGGATCATGATTGGATCAAGAAGACGTACCAGTACATAAACCGCGTTCTTTAACGCTTCCGCTTAGCGATTTATAAGGGTATCTCATGGATGTGCATCTCATAGATTGATCTTGGTGAGCGAAGGACATTTTTTATTTCCCATGCAACGTTCCCCAACAGTGCCATCAGAGCTATGTCTATGCGTAGATGTCATCACAAGTAGAACACAAAGGAGTTTGTGGGCATTGATATTCAGATTGCTTCCTTCTCTAGTCTAATTTTGATTCAACAGTATTGTGGGATGAAGCGGCTCGGACCAACTTTACATGTCCTCGTACATGAGACCGGTTCCATCGACAGACATGCAACTTGTTGCATAAAGATGACTGGCGGGTTTCTGTCTCTCCCACCTTAGTATAATCGGATTCGACAAAGGCGGTCCTTGTAGAAGGTCGAATAGCAATTTGCATATCACCGTTGTGGCTTTAAGTAGGTAAGAATCGTTCTTGCTAGATACCCATAGCTGCCACGTAAAACATGCAACAACAATTAGAGGACGTGTAACTTGTTTTTGCAGGGTATGATGTGATATGATATGTCCAAAGACATGATGCGATATATTTGATGTATGAGATGATCATGTTTGTATAGATTATCACGACTTGCATGTCGATGAATACGGCAACCAGCAGGAGCCATAGGGTTGTTTTTAGTTATTGTATGACATGCGTCTCAATCATTAAGCACTATGTAATGCTTTACTTTATCGCTAAGCGGTAGCAATAGTTGTAGAAGCATGGTTGGCGTGACAACCCCGATGGCAACACGATGATGGAGATCATGATGATGGAGATCATGGTGTCATGCTGGTGATGATGGAAATCATGTCGGTGCTTTCCATATGGAATCAAAAGCACAAGATGATGGCCATATCATGTCACTTATGATTTGCATGTGATGTTAATCCTTTTATGCATCTTATTTTTCTTAGGACGACACTGGCATTATAAGGTGATCCCTCACTAAAATTTCAAGATAAAATTGTGTTCTCCCCAAGTGTGCACCGTTGCAAAAGTTCGTTGTTCCGAAGTACCACGTGATGATCGAGTGTGATAAAAACTACGTTCACATACAACGGGTGCTAGCCAGTTTTGCACATGCAGAACACTTGGGTTAAACGGGCTGAGCCTAGCATGTACAGACCTGGCCTCGGAACACAAGAGACCGAAAGGTCGAGCATGAGTCATATAGTAGATATGATCAACATGGAGATTTTCGCCATTGAAACCACCTCATCTCACGTGATGATCGAACTTGGGTTGGTGAATTTGGATCGTATTACACTCGAAAAACCGGAGGGATGTTGATTTGTGTGGCAGTTCTTAGGTAATAAGATTAATTCAACTCATTTATCATGAGCAATAGTCAAGTTATCTTTGCAAATCTATGTTGTAGATCAATGGCTTCCGTAGTAGCTCCCTGAATTTCAATGCGTTCTTAGAGAATGCTAAGCTGAAAGATGATGGAAGTAACTTTGTGGACTGGGCCCGTAATCTAAGGATTATCCTCACGGCGGCCCAAAAGGTTTATGTCCTTGATGCACCGCTTGGTGCGCCACCCGCTCCCGTGTCTGTGGACGTTATGAATGCCTGGCAGTCGCGTGTTGATGACTACTCAATAGTTCAGTGTGCCATGTTGTATGTCTTAGAACCGGGAATTCAAATGCGTTTTGAACGTCATGGAGCATATGAGATGTTCTAAGAGTTGAAGTTTTTTTTGTGAAAAATTCCCGGATCGAGCGGTATGAGACCTCCGATAAGTTCTATACGTGCAAAATGGAGGAGAACAATTCAGTGAGTGAACACATACTCAGAATGTCTGGTACTACAACAGTCTGGCTGAGTTGGGAGTTGAGGTCCCACCTGTGGCGATCACTGACAGAGTTCTTCAATCACTACCACCTAGCTACAAGAGCTTTGTGTTGAACTATAACATGCAAGGGATGAATAGGTCAGTCTCTGAGCTGTTCGCGATGCTGAAAGTCGCTGAGTCAGACATCCAGAAGGAACATCAAGTGTTGATGGTCAATAAAACAACTAGTTTCAAGAAGAGCAAGGGAAATAATGGAAACTTCAAGAAAGGTGGCAAAGCAGTTGCTCCTCCCATGAAGAAACCCAAGGCTGGACCCAAGCCGAAAACTGAGTGCTTCTATTGCAAGGAAACTGGCCACTGGAAGCGGAATTGCCCCAAGTATCTGGCCGACAAGAAGGGGGCCAACAAAGGTATATATGATATACATGTTATTGATGTGTACCTTACCAGCTCTCATTGTAGTGCCTGGGTATTTGATGCCGGTGCGGTTGCTCACATTTGCAACTCTAACCAGGAACTTCGGAATAGACGGAGGCTGGCAAAGGAGGAAGTGAAGATGCGCGTGGGAAATGGTTACAAGGTGGATGTGATCGCCGTTGGCACGCTCGGTCTTCAATTACCATCGGGATTAGTGATAGACCTGAATAATTGTTATTTAGTGCATGTGTTGAGCATGAACATTATATCTCGATCTTGTTTAATGCGAGACGGTTAATCATTTAAATCAGAGAATAATGGTTGTTCTATTTATATGGGTAATATATTTTATGGTCATGCACCCATTGTGAGGGGATTATTCTTATTGAATCTCGATAGTGATGAAACACATGTTCATAACATTGATGCCAAAAGATGTAGAGCTGAAAATGATAGTACCACTTTCTTGTGGCACTGCCGCTTAGGTCATATTGTTGTAAATCACATGAAGAAACTCCATGCTGATGGACTTTTGGAGTCTCTTGATTTTGAATCACTTGAAACATGTGAACCATGCCCCATGGGCAAGATGACCAAAACCCCGTTTTGCGGAACAATGGAACGGGCAAGTTACTTGTTGAAAATCATACATACTGATGTTTGCGGTCCGATGAGTATTGATGCGCGCGGTGGATATGGTTATTTTCTCACCTTCATTGATGATTTGAGTAGATATGGGTATATTTACTTAATGAAGCATAAGTATGAAACGTTTGAAAAGTTCAAGCAATTTCAGAGTGAAGTCGAGAATCATCATAACAAGAAGATTAAATTCCTATGATCCAATCGAGGGGGAGAATATCTGAGTTATGAGTTTGGCAATCACTTAAGACAATGTGGAATTTTGTCACAGTTGACGCTGCTTGGAACACCACAGCGTAATGGTGTGTCGAATGTCGTAGTCATACCTTATTGGATATGGTGTGTTATATGATGTCTCTTGTCGATCTGCCACTATCAGGGGTTATGCATTAGAGACAGTTGCATTCACTTTAAATAGGACACCATCTAAGTCTGTAGACACGACACTGTATGAACCATGGTTTGGCAAGAAACCTAAGTTGTCATTTCTTAAAGTTTGGGGATGCGATGCTTATGTCAAAAGGCTTCAGCCAGAAAAACTCGAACCCAAAGCGGACAAATGCATCTTTATAGGATAGCCGAAGAAGATGATTGGGTATACCTTCCATCTCAAATCCGAGGGCAAAGTGTTTGTCACTAAGAATGGGTCCTTTCTCGAGAAAGAGTTTCTCTGGAGAGAATTGAGTGGGAGGAAGATAGAACTTGATGAGGTTGTTGAACCTTCACTTCAACCAGATAGTAGCGCAGTGCAGAAAGAAGTTTTTGCGGCACCTACGTCAGTTGAAGAGGAAACTAATGAGGGTGATCATGAGCTTTCGGATCAAGTTACTATCGAACCTCGTAGGTCGACAAGGATACTCACTACTCCCGAGTGGTACGATAACCCTATCTTGGAGGTCATGTTGTTGGACAATGATGAACCTATGAGCTATGGAGAAGCGGTGGTGGGCCCGGATTCCGGCAAATGGTTAGAGGCCATGAAATCCGAGATGGGATCCATGTATGAAAACAAAGTGTGGACTTTGGAAGTATTACCTAAAGGACGAAAGGCCATTCAGAATAAATGGATCTTCAAGAAAAAGACACACGCGGACGGTAATGTCACCGTCCATAAAGCTCAACTTGTGGCAAAGGGTTTTTCACAAGTTCAAGGAGTTGACTACGATAAGACTTTCTCACCCGTAGCGATGCTTAAGTCCGTCAGAGTCATGTTGGCAATAGCTGCATTTTTCGATTATGAAATCTGGCAGATGGAAGTCAGAACAGCGCTCCTTAATGGTTTCCTTAAGGAAGAGTTGTATATGACGCAACCGGAAGGTTTTGTCGATCCAGAGAATGCTGACAAAGTATGCAAACTCCAACGATCCATTTATGGACTAGTGCAAGCATCTCGGAGTTGGAATCTTCGCTTTGATGAGGTGATCAAAGCATTTGGGTTTATACAAGTTTTTGGAGAAGCTTGTATTTACAAGAAAGTGAGTGGGAGCTCTATAGTGTTTCTAATATTATATGTGGATGACATATTGCTAATTGGAAACAATATAGAACTTTTGGAAAACGTGAGGGAATATTTGAACAAGAGTTTTTCAATGAAGGACCCAGGAGAAGCTGCTTTCATATTAGGCATCAAAATCCATAGAGATAGATCAAGATGCCTAATAGGACTTTCACAAAGCACATACCTTGGTAATATTTTGAAGAAGTTCAAAATGGACCAGTCCAATAAGGGGTTCTTGCCCGTTTTGCAAGGTGTGAAGTTGAGTAGGACTCAATGCCCAGCGACTACAAAGGATAAAGAAAAGATGAGTGCCATCCCTATGCCTCAGCCATAGGTTCTATCATGTATGCGATGTTGTGCACAAGACCATGTCAGCCTTACCATAAGTATGGTCGAAAGGTTTCGAAGTAATCCTAGAATGGAACACCGGACAACGGTCAAGAATATTTTTAAGTACCTGAAAAGGACTAAGGAAATGTTTCTCGTTTATGGAGGTGATCTAGAGCTCGTCGAAAAGGGTTACGTTGATGCAAGCTTTGACGCTGATCCAGATGACTCTAAGTCCCAAACTGGATACATATATATTCTAAATGGGGGAGCGGTAAGCTGGTGCAGTTTCAAGTAAAGCGTGGTAGCTGATTCTACATGTGAAGCGGAGTACATAGCTGCCTCGAAGGCAGCGAAGGAAGCTGTCTGGATGAATCAGTTCATGACAGATCTTGGAGTTGTGCCTAGTGCACTGGACTCAATGACTCTGTTTTGTGACAACACTGGTGCCATTGCTCTAGTCAAGGAACCAAGGTTTCACAAGAGGACTAGACACATAAAGCGATGCTTCCATTCCATTTGCGATTCGATCAAGGAGGAGGACATGAACATTTTCAAAGTACACACGGATCTGAATGTTGCAGATCTGTTGACTACGGGCCAAGCATGATCAACACCAGAACTCTATTGGTGTTAGATTCATAACCATGTAATGCTAGATTATTGACTCTAGTGCAAGTGGGGTGCTGTTGGAAATATGCCCTAGAGGCAATAATAAAATGGTTATTCTTAAATTTCCTTGTTCATGATAATCGTTTGTTATCCATGCTAGAATTGTATTGATCGGAACCTCAAATACATGTGTGGATACATAGACAACATGTCCGTAGTTAGCCTCTACCGGACTAGCTCGTTGATCAAAGATGGCTATGGTTTCCTAGCCATGGACATGAGTTGTCATTTCGTAACGAGGTCACATCATTAGGAGAATGATGTGATGGACAAGACCCAAACTATGAATGTAGCATGTGATCGTGTTAGTTTATTGCTATTGTTTTCTACATGTCAAGTATATGTTCCTATGACCATTAGATCATGCAACTCACTAACACCAGAGGAGTACCTTGTGTGTATCAAACGTCGCAATGTAACTGGGTGACTATAAAAATGCTCAACAGGTATCTCCAAGGGTGTTTGCTGAGTTGGCATGGATCAAGACTTGGATTTGTCACTCCGTATGACGGAGAGGTATCTCTGGGCCCTCTCGGTAATATAACATCACAATAAGCTTGCAAGCAATGTGACTAAGGAGTTAGTTGTGGGATCTGTATTACAAAACGAGTAAAGAGACTTGCCGGTAACGAGATTGAACTAGGTATGGAGATAACGATGATCGAATCTTGGGCAAGTAACATACCGATAGACAAAGGGAACTACAGACGGGATTAACTGAATCCTTGACATTGAGGTTCGATCGATAAGATCTTCGTAGAATATGTGGGAATCAATATGGGAATCTAGGTCCCGCTATTGGTTATTGACCATAGAGGTGTCTCGATTATGTCTGCATAGTTCTCGAACCCGCAGGGTCTACACACTTCACGTTTGGTGATGATATTAGTATAGTTTAGTCATTACGGTGGTTACTGAAGGTTGTTCTGAGTCCCGGATGAGATCCCGCACATGACGAGGAACTACAGAATGGTCCGGAGGTGAAGACAATATATGGGACGAAGGGAATCGGAGTCCAAAGTGTTCGGGGGTTACCGGGGGAATCAGCGGAGTACCGAAAGGGGTTTCGAAGGCCCCGACAAGTGTTGGGGGCGCTTATGGGCCAAGGGGAGGGGGCACACCAGCCCACTAAGGGCCTTTGAGCCCCTCCCACCCCATCTCACGTAACCAAGAGAGGTGTGGCGCCTCCCCTAGGGCAGCCGCCCCCTCCTGGCTTGGGCGCCAAGTCTCCTAGGGGTGGGGGAGCCCAAACCCATCTAGGGTTTCCCCTGTGGCCGCCGCCCCTCCCCTAGGGAAAGCTGAAGGCGCCTCCTCCTCCCCCCTTCCCCCTATATATAGATAGGGGGATAGAGGGCAGTCGCACCCTATCCTTGCCGTGGCACTGCCTCTCTCTCTCTCGGTCTTCTCCTTCTCCGTGTAGTGCTTAGCGAAGCTCTGCCGCAATTCCTCCACCACCGCCGCTGCCAGACCGTCGTGCTGCTGGAGGACTCGACCTACTACTTCACCATCACTCGCTGGATCGATGAGGTGAAGGCGTCATCAAGGCGTACATGTGTTGAATGCGGAGTTGTCGTCCGTTCGGCACTAGACCGGAGTTCGCGAGACGGATCGTGATTGGATCGCGAAGATGTACCACTACATCAACCGTGTTCTTTAACGCTTCTGCTTAGCAATCCACAAGGGTATGTGAATCCAACTCTCCTCTCGTAGATGTGCATCTCATAGATTGATCTTGGTGAGCGTAGGAAAATTTTTGTTTCCCATGCAACGTTCCCCAACACCTCGTCCACTTCCTGCCCCAGCTCCGATGCTTTAGGGGTATCTTTTGGTCCATAAAGAAACACCGTAAATTTTCAGCCCATTCCGAGAACTTTTATTTCTGCACAAAAAACGACACCATGGTAGTTTTGCTGAAAACATCGTCAGTCCGGGTTAGTTCTAGTAAAATCATACCAAAACCATATAAAATAGTTGTAAACATGGCATGAATACTTCATAAATTATAGATACGTTGGAGATGTATTAGCATCCCCAAGCTTAATTCTTGCTCATCCTCGAGTAGGTAAATGATAAAAGAAATAATTTATGAAGTGTGAATGCTAGCATAGTGCATAAGTTTGATCAATGATAATTTCAGTCACCATTTCTAGCATCAATATATACATAAACAGTAGCTCATCTCATAGAACTTCTCATGATCAAGTAGCAAGCCATTCACATGTTAAAGTATAGACCATAAACTTTCTTGAAAACTAACAAACAACGTTCTCAGTCATCAAACAATTGCGATTCATCTTATTTCAGGAAGAGTCTATGTAAGAGCTTTAATTTAGCAAATTCTGCATACTCAACTATCATATAGTCTTCCATGATTGATATCACTCAAAGCATATTTTTAGAACAAGTAAGATCCATCAAACACAGAGAAAGATAGGGGATCAATGTTTCGCCTCCCAGCTAATTTATCATATATATAATTATTGTTAGAAATATGCCCTAGAGGCAATAATAAAATGGTTATTATTATATTTCCTTGTTCATGATAATTGCGTGTTATTCATGCTTGAATTGTATTGTACGGAAACAGCAATACATGTGTGAATACATAGACCACAACGTGTCCCTGGTAAGCCTCTAGTTACTAGCTCGTTGATCAATAGATGGTCACGGTTTCCTGGCCATGGACATTGGATGTCATTGATAACGGGATCACATCATTAGGAGAATGATGTGATGGACAAGACCCAATCCTAAGCCTAGCACAAGATCGTGTAGTTCGTAATGCTAAAGCTTTTCCAATGTTAAGTATCTGTTCCTTAGACCATGAGGTTGTGCAACTCCCGGATACCGTAGGAATGCTTTGGGTGTGCCAAACGTCACAACGTAACTGGGTGGCTATAAAGGTACGCAACGGGTATCTCCGAAAGTGTCTTTTGAGTTGGCATGAACCAAGACTGGGATTTGTCACTCCGTATGATGGAGAGGTATCTCTGGGCCCACTCGGTAAGACATCATCATAATGAGATCAATGTGACTAAGGAGTTAGTCACGGGATGATGTATTACGGAACGAGTAAAGAGACTTTCCATGACGAGATTGAACTAGGTATCGGTATACCGACGATCGAATCTTGGGCAAGTACTATACCGATAGACAAAGGGAATTGCATACGGGATTAAGTGAATCCTTGACATCGTGGTTCATCCGATGAGATCATCGAGGAACACGTAGGAACCAACATGGGTATCCAAATCCCGCTGTTGGTTATTGACCGGAGAGTCGTCTCGGTCATGTCTACGTGTCTCCCGAACCCGTAGGGTCTACACACTTAAGGTTCGGTGACGCTAGGGTTGTAGAGATATATGCACACGGTAACCCGAATGTTGTTCGGAGTCCCGGATGAGATCCTGGACGTCACGAGGAGTTCCGGAATGGCCCGGAGGTAAATAATTATATATAGGAAGTCCAGTTTCGGCCATCGGGAGAATTCTGGGGGTCACCGGTAGTGTACCAGGAACACCGGAAGGGGCCCGGGGTCCACCGGGTGGGGCCACCCATCCCGGAGGGCCCCATGGGCTGTAGGGGGAGGGGGACCAGCCCATAGTGGGCTGGCGCACCCCCTTGGGCCTCCCCCCCCCCGCGCCTCGGATTGGGAACCCTAGGGTGGGGGCGCCACCTTTGCCTTGGGGGGCAAGTCCCCCCCTGGCCGGCGCCCCCCTAGGAGATCCCATCTCCTAGGGCCGGCGCCCCCCTGGCCCCTATATATAGTGGGGGGAGAGAGGGCAGCCGCACCTCAGCCCCTGGCGCCTCCCCCCCGGTTACACCACTTCCTCCTCCCGCAGGACCTTGGCTAAGCCCTGCAGCTTTTCCCGTTGCATCCACCACCACGCCGTCGTGCTGCTGGATCTCCATCAACCTCTCCTCCCCCCTTGCTGGATCAAGAAGGAGGAGACGTCGCTGTACCGTACGTGTGTTGAACGCGGAGGTGCCGTCTGTTCGGCGCTGGGATCATCGGTGATAGGGATCACGACGAGTACGACTCCATCATCCACGTTCTCTTGAACGCTTCCGCTCGCGATCTACAAAGGGTATGTAGATGCACTCTTTTATGCTCGTTGCTAGATGACTCTTTAGATTGATCTTGGTGAAGCGTAGGAAAATCTACGTTCCCCAACAGTGGCATCTGAGCTAGGTCTTTGCGTAGCATCTTACACGAGTAGAACACAAACAAGTTGTGGGCGTTGATTTTGTTCAATTCTCTTGCCGCTACTAGTCCAATCTTGATTCGCCGGCATCGTGGGATGAGCGGCCCAGACCGACCTTACACGTACGCTTACGTTAGACAGGTTCCACCGACTGACATGCACTAGTTGCATAAGGTGGCTAGCGGGTGTCTGTCTCTCCCACTTTAGTCGGATCGGATTCGATGAAAAGGGTCCTTCAGAAGTGTAAATAGAAATTGACATATCACGTTGTGGTTTTGGCGTAGGTAACAAACGTTCTTGCTAGAAACCTATAGCAACAACGTAAAAACTTGCAACAACAATTAGAGGACGTCTAACTTGTTCTTGCAGCATGTGCTATGTGATGTGATATGGCCAAGAAGATGTGATGAATGATATATGTGATGTATGAGATTGATCATGTTCTTGTAATAGGAAATCACGACTTGCATGTCGATGAGTATGACAACCGGCAGGAGCCATAGGAGTTGTCTTATTTTATTGTATGACCTGCGTGTCACTGAATAACGCCATGTAATTATTTTACTTTATTGCTAAACGTTAGCCATAGTAGTAGAAGTAATGTTTGGCGAGACGACTTCATGAAGACACGATGATGGAGATCATGATGATGGAGATCATGGTGTCATGCCGGTGACAAGGATGATCATGATGCCCCGAAGATGAAGATCAAAGGAGCAAAATGATATTGGCCATATCATGTCACTTTATTTGATTGCATGTGATGTTTATCATGTTTATGCATCTTATTTTCTTAGAACGACGGTAGTAAATAAGATGGTCTCGCACTAAAATTTCAAGAATTGTGTTCCCCCTAACTATGCACCGTTGCTAAGGATCGTTGTTCTGAAGCACCACGTGATGATCGGGTGTGGTAGGCTCTAACGTTCGCATACAACGGGTGTAAGCCAGATTTACACACGCAATACACTTAGGGTTCACTTGACGAGCCTAGCATGTGTAGACATGGCCTCGGAACACAGAAGACCGAAAGGTCGAACATGAGTCTATAGAAGATACGATCAACATGAAGATGTTCACCGTTGATGACTAGTCCGTCTCACGTGATGATCGGACACGGGCTAGTCGATTCGGATCATGTATCACTTAAATGACTAGAGAGATGTCAATCTGAGTGGGAGTTCATTAATTTTGATTAGATGAACTTAATTGTCATGAACTTAGTCTAAAATCTTTACAATATGTCTTGTAGATCAAATAGCCCACGCTCATGTAGCCCTCAACTTCAACGCGTTCCTAGAGAAAGCCAAGCTGAAAGACGATGGTAGCAACTATACGGGTTGGGTCCATAACCTGAGGATTATCCTCATAGCTGCCAAGAAATCATACGTCCTTGAAGCACCGCTAGGTGATGCACCCGTTTTCCCGGCAGCCCAAGACGTTATGAACGCCTGGCAGTCACGTTGTGATGATTACTCCCTGGTTCAGTGCGGCACGCTGTACAGCTTAGAATCGGGGCTCCAAAAGCGTTTTGAGCACCACGGAGCATATGAGATGTTCCAAGAGCTGAAAATGGTTTTCCAAGCTCATGCTCGAGTCGAGAGATATGACGTCTCCGACGCATTCTACAGTTGTAAGATGGAGGAGAATAGTTCTGTCAGCGAGCACATACTCAAATTGTCTGGGTTGGACAATCGCTTGTCTCAGTTGGGAATTAATCTCCCAGACGAAGCGGTCGTTGACAGAATCCTTCAGTCGCTCCCACCTAGCTACAAGAGCTTCGTGATGAACTTCAATATGCAAGGGATGGAGAAGTCCAATCCCGAGGTGTATTCAATGCTGAAATCAGTGGAGGTGGATATCAAGAAAGAACAACAAGTGTTGATGGTCAATAAAACCACTAAGTTCAAGAAAGGCAAGGGTAAGAAGAACTTCAAGAAGGACGGCAAAGGAGTTGTCGCGCCCGGTAAGCCAGTTGCCGAGAAGAAGCCAAAGAATGGACCCAAGCCTGAAACTGAGTGCTTTCCTTGCAAGGGAACGGGTCACTGGAAGTGGAACTGCCCCAAATACTTAGCAGATAAGAAGGCCGGCAACGTCAAAGGTATATATGATATACATGTTATTGATGTGTACCTTACCAGCGCTCGTAGTAGCTCCTGGGTATTTGATACCGGTGCAGTTGCTCACATTTGTAACTCAAAGCAGGAGCTGCGGAATAAGCGGAGACTGGCGAAGGATGAGGGGATGATGCGCGTCGGGAATGGTTCCAAGGTCGATGTGATCGCCATCGGCACGCTACCTCTACATCTACCCTCGGGATTAGTTTTAAACCTTAATACTAGTTATTTAGTACCAGCTTTGAGCATGAACATTGTATCTGGATCTCGTTTAATGCGAGATGGCTACTCATTTAAATCCGAGAATAATGGTTGTTCTATTTATATGAGAGATATGTTTTATGGTCATGCCCTGCTGGTCAATGGTTTATTCTTGATGAATCTCGAACGTGATGTTACACATATTCATAGTATGAATGCCAAAAGATGTAAAGTTGATAATGATAGTCCCACATACTAGTGGCATTGCCGCCTTGGTCATATTGGCATCAAACGTATGAGGAAGCTCCATGCAGATGGACATCTAGAGTCTCTTGATTATGAATCATTTGACACATGCGAACCATGCCTCTTGGGCAAGATGACCAAGACTCCGTTCTCCGGAACAATGGAGCGAGCGACCAACTTATTGGAGATCATACATACCGATGTGTGCGGTCCAATGAGTGTTGAAGCTCGCGGAGGCTATCATTATGTTCTCACCCTCACAGATGACTTGAGTAGATATGGGTATGTCTACTTGATGAAACACAAGTCTGAGACCTTTGAAAAGTTCAAGGAATTTCATAATGAGGTTGAGAATCAACGTGATAGAAAAATAAAGTTCTTACGATCGGATCGTGGGGGTGAATATTTAAGTCACGAATTTGGCACACACTTAAGGAACTGTGGAATTGTTTCACAATTGACACCGCCCGGAACACCTCAGCGTAATGGTGTGTCCGAACATCGAAATCGTACTCTGTTGGACATGGTGCGATCTATGATGTCTCTCACCGACTTACCGCTATCTTTTTGGGGATATGCTTTAGAGACTGCCGCATTCACTTTAAATAGGGCTCCGTCAAAATCCGTTGAGACGGCACCGTATGAACTTTGGTTTGGCAAGAAACCTAAGCTGTCATTTCTGAAAGTTTGGGGTTGCGATGCTTATGTCAAGAAACTTCAACCTGAAAAGCTCGAACCCAAATCGGAAAAATGCGTCTTCATAGGATACCCAAAGGAAACAATTGGGTACACCTTCTACCTCAGATCTGAAGGCAAGATCTTCATTGCCAAGAATGGATCCTTTCTGGAGAAAGACTTTCTCTCAAAGGAAGTGAGTGGGAGGAAAGTAGAACTTGATGAGGTTACAGTCACCCCTTCCGGGCCGGAAAGTAGCGCAGCACACGAAATTGTTCCTGAGGTGCCTGCACCTACTAGGGAGGAAGATAATGATGATGATCATGAAGATTTAGATCAAGTTACTACTTAACTTCGAAGGTCCACAAGGACACGTTCTGCACCAGAATGGTACGGCAACCCTGTCATGGAAATCACGTTGTTAGACAACGGTGAACCTTCGAACTATGAAGAAGCGATGGTGGGCCCGGATTCCAACAAATGGCTTGAAGCCATGAAATCCGAGATAAGATCCATTTATGAAAACAAAGTATGGACTTTGGTGGACTTGCCCGATGATCGGCACGCCATATAAAATAAATGGATATTTAAGAAGAAGACTGACGCGGATGGTAATGTGACCATCTATAAGGGTCGGCTTGTCACTAAAGGTTGTCGACAAGTTCAAGGGATTGACTACGACGAGACTTTCTCTTCCGCAGCGATGCCGAAGTCCGTCCGAATCATGTTAGCAATTGCCGCATACTATGATTATGAGATATGGCAAATGGACGTCAAAACGGCATTCCTTAATGGCTTCCTCAAGGAAGAATTGTATATGATGCAGCCGGAAGGTTTTGTCGATCCTGAGAATGCTAACAAGGTATGCAAGCTCCAGCGCTCTATCTATGGGCTGGTGCAAGCATCTCGGAGTTGGATTATTCGCTTTAATGATGTGATCAAAGCGTTTGGGTTTATACAGACTTGGGGAGAAGCCTGTATTTACAAGAAAGTGAGTGGGAGCTCTGTGGCATTTCTCATATTGTATGTGGATGATATACTGCTGATGGGAAATGATATAGAATTCTTGGAAAGCATAAAGGCCTACTTGAATAAGAGTTTTTCAATGAAGGATCTTGGAGAAGCTGCTTACATATTAGGCATCAAGATCTATAGAGATAGATCGAGACGCCTCATTGGTCTTTCACAAACCACATACCTTGATAAGATATTGAAGAAGTTCAATATGGATCAGTCCAAGAAAGGGTTCTTGCATGTATTGCAAGGTATGAAATTGAGCACGGCTCAATCCCCGACCACGGCAGAAGATAGAGAAAAGATGAGTGTCATCCCCTATGCCTCGGCCATAGGTTCTATTATGTATGCCATGTTGTGTACCAGACCTGATGTGAACCTTGCCATAAGTTTGGTAGGGAGGTACCAAAGTGATCCCGGTATGGAACACTGGACAGCGGTCAAGAACATCCTGAAGTATCTGAAAAGGACTAAGGATATGTTTCTCGTTTATGGAGGTGACGAAGAGCTCGTCGTAAAGGGTTACGTCGATGCTAGCTTCGACACAGATCTGGATGAATCTAAGTCACAAACCGGATACGTGTATATTTTGAATGGTGGGGCAGTCAGCTGGTGCAGTTGCAAGCAGAGCGTCGTGGCGCATTCTACATGTGAAGCGGAGTACATAGCTGCTTGCGAAGCAGCGCAGGAAGGAGTCTGGATGAAGGAGTTCATCACTGACCTAGGAGTCATTCCAAGCGCGTCAAGCCCGATGACTCTCTTTTGTGACAACACTGGAGCTATTGACATTGCCAAGGAGCCCAGGTGTCACAAGAAGACCAAGCACATCAAGCACCGTTTCAACTCCATCCGGAATTATGTTCAAGATGGAGACATAGATATTTGTAAAGTGCATGCGGATCTGAATGTCACAGATCCATTGACTAAACCTCGTCCACGGGCAAAACATGATCAACACCAGAACTCTATGGGTGTTCGATTCATCACAATGTAACTAGATTATTGACTCTAGTGCAAGTGGGAGACTGTTGGAAATATGCCCTAGGGGCAATAATAAAATGGTTATTATTATATTTCCTTGTTCATGATAATTGTCTGTTATTCATGCTTGAATTGTATTGTACGGAAACAGTAATACATGTGTAAATACATAGACCACAACGTGTCCCTGGTAAGCCTCTAGTTACTAGCTCGTTGATCAACAGATGGTCACGGTTTCCTGGCCATGGACATTGGATGTCATTGATAATGGGATCACATCGTTAGGAGAATGATGTGATGGACAAGACCCAATCCTAAGCCTGGCACAAGATCCTGTAGTTCATAATGCTAAAGCTTTTCCAATGTTAAGTATTTGTTCCTTAGACCATGAGGTTGTGCAACTCCCGGATACCGTAGGAATGCTTTGGGTGCGCCAAACGTCACAACGTAACTGGGTGGCTATAAAGGTACGCAACGGATATCTCCGAAAGTGTCTGTTGAGTTGGCACGAACCAAGACTAGGATTTGTCACTCCGTATGACGGAGAGGTATCTCTGAGCCCACTCGGTAAGACATCATCATAATGAGCTCAATGTGACTAAGGAGTTAGTCACGGGATGATGTATTACGGAACGAGTAAAGAGACTTTCCATGACGAGATTGAACTAGGTATCGGTATACCGACGATCGAATCTTGGGCAAGTACTATACCGATAGACAAAGGGAATTGCATACGGGATTAAGTGAATCCTTGACATCGTTGTTCATCCGATGAGATCATCGAGGAACACGTAGGAACCAACATGGGAATCCAGATCCCGCTGTTGGTTATTGACCGGAGAGTCGTCTCGGTCATGTCTACGTGTCTCCCGAACCCGTAGGGTCTACACACTTAAGGTTCGGTGACGCTAAGGTTATAGAGATATATGCACACGGTAACCCGAATGTTGTTCGAAGTTCCGGATGAGATCCCGGACGTCACGAGGAGTTCCGGAATGGTCCGGAGGTAAAGAATTATATATAGGAAGTCCAGTTTCGGCCATCGGGAGAATTCCGGGGGTCACCGGTAGTGTACCGGGACCACCGGAAGGGTCCCGGGGGTCCACCAGGTGGGGCCACCCATCCCGGAGGGCCCCATGGGCCCTAGGAGGAGGGGGGCCAGCCCATACTGGGCTGGCGCACCCCCTTGGGCCTCCCCCTGCGCCTAGGGTTGGGAACCCTAGGGGTGGGGGCACCACCTTTGCCTAGGGGGGCAAGTCCCCCCTGGCCGCCGCCCCCCTTGGAGATCCCATCTCCTAGGGCCGGCGCCCCCCCTGGCCCCTATATATAGTGGGGGGAGAGAGGGCAGCCGCACCTCAGCCCCTGGCGCCTCTCCCCCCTCCCCCCCATTACACCACTTCCTCCTCCCGCAGGACCTTGGTGAAGCCCTACAGCTTTTCCCGTTGCATCCACCACCACGCCGTCGTGCTGCTGGATCTCCATCAACCTCTCCTCCCCCCTTACTGGATCAAGAAGGAGGAGACGTTGCTGTACCGTACGTGTGTTGAACGTGGAGGTGCCGTCTGTTCGGCGTTGGGATCATCGGTGATAGGGATCACAACGAGTACGAATCCATCATCCATGTTCTCTTGAACGCTTCCGCTCGCGATCTACAAAGGGTATGTAGATGCACTCTTTTATGCTCGTTTCTAGATGACTCCTTAGATTGATCTTGGTGAAGCATAGGAAATTTTTTGAATTCTGCTACGTTCCCCAACAATTATCAACAATAATAATTCATGATCAAATATAATTGGATGGCCATATATGCTTGGATCTTTCCCCACCACATAATGCTTGCCAACTAAAGAATAGTTGAGGTTGGAATGAGAAAGCATAGTGTCGGCGGGACGAGCCCCGGGCAGGCAACAGAGCCTGGATCTTTTTCAAAATGACGGGGGCCGGCTTTGCCCCTCAAGACGGCTCGCCCCAAGCCGGATTCCGCAACCCGGCTAAGAATCCAACCTGGCCAAGACTCCAACCCGGCCAAAACCGCAACCCAGCGGCAAGTCAGCGCCCGTCCACTCCAAGTGACGGCAAGATAGACTCCCACGACAGACCGCGTGTGGTTACAGTGCCCCACCTACTCCCGCTGACCAGGTGCAGTGATGGCTACAGTGCGCATCCATCCCATCCGCGGGTACAGATGGCGACGGGGCGTCCCAGCACTGTAGCTGACCAGGCTTGCCCACTCCGCGACGTACGGCACTCCGAGGCACAGTGATTCCCGGAGAAGCCGACTTTCCTTAGTACCCGGCGGGTCCCAACGGCGGCTCCCAGTCACTTGCAACCCGGCCCCACTAAGGGAGTCCTGGACTAAGGGGTCCTCGAGCGTCCGGCCTATTATCAATGGGCCGGACTGGTTGGCTATGAAGACATGAAGGCTGAAGACTGCACCCGTGTCCGGATTGGACTCTCCTTGGCGTGGAAGGCAAGCTTGGCGACCAGTTATGAATATTCATTCTTATGTAATCGACTCTATGTAACCCTAGATCCCCCTGGTGTCTATATAAACCGGAGGGAGTAGTCTGGATGGCATACACACATTACCATAGTCATACAGGCTAGGCTTCTAGGGTTTATCCATTGTGATCTCGTGGTAGATCAACTCTTGTAATACTCATATTCATCAAGATCAATCAAGCAGGAAGTAGGGTATTACCTCCATATAGAGGGCCCGAACCTGGGTAAACATCATGTCCCCAGTCTCCTGTAACCATCGACCTTAGACGCACAGTTCGGGACCCCCTACCCGAGATCCGCCGGTTTTGACACCGACATTGGTGCTTCCATTGAGAGTTCCATTGTGCCGTCGATGAAAGGTTCGATGGCCCCTTCAAGCGTTGATAGTGACGCTATCCAGGGGGAAACCTTCCGCCCCGGACAGATCTTCATATTTGGCGGCTTCATACTGCTGGCCAACTCGCTTGGCCATCTGGAGCAGATCGACAACTACGCCCCTGGCCATCAAGTCAGATTCGGGAGCTTAAACTACGCCGCGCACATCCGTGGAGACTTGATCTTCGACGAATTTGAGACCACGGTGATCGCTCCCCCTTGCTCCGATGAACATGACTTAAATCTGTCATCGGACCACATCCAGGATGGATCCTATTGCTTCAACGGCCTTAAATCCAGTGCAGATCGTGCCATCCGAGGCCGCAGAGTCCGCGATGTTGGAGCCGCACACAAACTCGACACCTTGCAATATTTGCATCAACGGGACTCCGGACTCATCTCCGGCTATAAGTTCTGAACCACATACGCGTGCGGGCACCGAGCTGGATCGGTTATCGATTTTCGAATTCGGCGCCACAGACATCTTCCAACACTCGCCCTGGGCGACGTGCTAAACTTGTTAAAAAACCAATCCTTGGCAGGGTACTCACAGCCGAACTATGTCCGATTCGAACTAGGGGCTGACGACGGAGAATTTTGCTTCCCACAAGCCACCCACTTCATAGCCACCATCGAGGACTTAACTGACACGCTTGATTACTGCTCCGAAGACATCGACAGCATGTACGACGATGACGATGAGGAGCAGGGTCAAAACCCACCATTTACTGGGCGGTGGACGGCCACTTCCTCATACGATGTGTACATGGTTGATACACCTAAAAAAGCTGATGATGATGACAAAGAAGATCCAGTTGAGAATAAACCTCCTGAGACACAATCCAAGCGCCGGTGGCCTAAACGCCGTTCTAAGTCACGTCGCTCAAAAGACAGCTACACTGGCACCGGAGAAAATAGTACTCTGGACGACGCCGAAAACAAGGAAGACCCCGTCGGAACAACATCCAAACAGGAGGAACAAAACAACGGGCAAGTCAGCCCTGATAAACAGGCTATGTCTAACGACCTGGATGATGATAGTTACCATCCACCCTCCGATGAGGAGGAGAGCCTCGGCAATGAGGATTTCATCGTGCCTGAGGCACCCCTAGAGCAGGAGCGCCAGCTAATAGCTATTGCAAGAAGCCTGAAGAAAAAGCATCAGCAGGTTCAAGCTGATCAAGACCTACTCATTGACAGATGGACCGACGTCCTGGCAGCCGAAGAATACGGCCCCAAGCGTCTAACCAAGAGTTACCCGAAATGCAGACTGCTACCTCAGTTCGATGAGGAGGTACCGGAGTCCATACCGCCCTCGCGCAATGCGGACCGACCACCTCGTGGTCGAGAAAAACGGTAACTCACGCCGAACACCAGCCCGCCCCACCGCCTCGTAAAAATAGAGACAAAACAGCTTGGGACTATACATACGGCCTTCGGCGGGACCTGGACAATAGAGCAGGACACACCAGATCAATCTACGGATCGCGAGGACACCCTTCGACTCGCGACGACGGCTACCTATTCGGACGGGACAGACCTAGTCATGCCCAGGCCGATAACCGCAGGCGGACTTCATCGGAGGTGTGCCACGACGCGGCCCGATATAGAGGCGCCGCACACCCTCTCTGCTTCATAGACGAAGTACTGGATCATGAATTCCCCGAGGGGTTCAAGCCCGTCAATATTGAATCATACGACGGAACAACCGATCCCGCATTATGGATCGAGGATTTTATTCTCCACATCCATATGGACCGAGGAGATGATCTCCACGCCATCAAATACCTCCCATTAAAACTGAAAGGGCCAGCTAGACACTGGTTAAATAGCCTGCCTGAAAATTCCATCGGCAGCTGGGAGGACTTGGAAGAAGCTTTTCTCGACAACTTCCAAGGTACTTATGTCCGGCCACCAGATGCCGATGACATAAGTCATATAGTTCAACAACCTGGAGAATCAGCAAGAAAATTTTGGAATAGGTTCCAAACCAAAAAGAACGATATCGTTGACTGTCCGGATGCCGAAGCCCTAGCGGCCTTCAAACACAAGATCCGTGATGAATGGCTCGCCCGCCACCTTGGCCAAGAAAAGCCGAAATCCATGGTAGCCCTCGCGGCATAGCTGGCTGGCTCGTAGCAAGAAAACAGCCAGTGATGAAGGCCCCTCCGAGGCCAAAAACAACACCGGCAAGCTCCGGCGCAATAGACACAAATGCCGCGGCAATGGCAATAACACCAACGACACTACGATTAACGCTGGATTCGGTGGCTCCAAGTCCTGCCAGCGGAAGAAACCCTACAAAAGGAATAGCGAGGGACCATCCAACCTGGACCACATACTCGACCGTCCGTGCCAGATACATGGCCCCCAGACAAACAAGCCAATCATACCAACAGAGATTGTTGGGTTTTTAAACAGGCCGGCAAGTTAAATGCCGAGAACAAGGAAAAGGGATCACAAAGTGAGGACGATGACGAAGAGCCCTGGCAGCCGAACACCGGGGGGGGGACAGAAGAAAATTCCCCCTCAAGTCAAAACGGTGAACATGATATATGCTACACACATCCCCAAAAGGGAGCGCAAGCGCGCACTCAGGGACGTCTACGCGGTAGAGCCAGTCGCCCCTAAATTTAACACGTGGTCATCATTCCTAAACACCTTCGATCGTCGAGATCAGCCAACTAGTATCCGCCATGGCGGTTCAGCCGCACTGGTTCTCGACCCAATCATCGACGGATTTCACCTAACACGAGTCCTAATGGACGGAGGCAGCAGCCTCAACCTGCTCTATCAGGATACAGTGCACAACATGGGTATTATTCCCTCATGAATCAAACCCACAAAGACTACCTTTAAAGGAGTCATACTAGGCGTAGAGGCCCATTGTACGGGCTCAATCACGCTGGAAGTAGTCTTCGGTTCCCCGGACAACTTCCGAAGCGAAGAGTTACTCTTCGATATTGTCCCCTTCTATAGCGGCTACCACGCACTGCTCGGACGAACCGTGTTTGCAAGATTCAACGTGGTACCACACTATGCTTATCTCAAGCTCAAGATGTCCGGTCCACGCGGTGTCATAACAGTCAATGGAAACACGGAACGCTCCCTCCGTACAGAGGAGCACACAGCTGCCCTGGCAGCAGAGGTACAGAGCGGCCTTCTCAACCAGAACCATAATCTGGCTGCCGAGCCCTTGGACATCATTAAGAGGGTCCGGACTACACTGCAACGGGATAGCTCGGCTCGTCAAGAGCTCAATTAGCAGTTTGGCCTCTGTCCCAGCCCCGATGAGGTTGTGGCATTCGTACCACGCGTACATAATTACGCACTCAAAATTCCATGGGCGCTGACGGAGGCACAACTAGCTTGTAATCCACAGTTCGGCTAGACCGATCCCGGACTCACATACACCTTCACTATTTCCTCTTCCCTTTCCAGGTTTTACACAGGCCTCCTTCGAAGGCCTGATTGCTGGTCCTGTCCAAGGATAAGTACACCAGAACCGCATGAAGCACAGGCGTAAATGAGATGCCCTAGAGGCCAATTTAACAATTTCTCTACCTGTTTTCATGACTCACACGCAGCTTGCCTTCGGTGACGGCATGTTAAATAGCTGTTTTTTTATCGCACTACTTGTATTGATGTGCTTTAATGCATCAATCCAATTATAATGGAAACAGTTCATGGCCCAGGTTTAAGGGCCACAGATATTACCTCTACTATTTTTATGTTCTCCTTTGCCATTAATTACTTACATTCTAGCACCCGTACACTTTGGTACATTTCATATTTGCCAGGGACTCCTCACCGCCCCATAATACGGCAGCAAAGTCTGAACACTTCTTATAGATAAGTTCGGCACCCCGAATTTAGCATTATATGCATTGGCTCCCATGTCTTTGGTCAATAGTTGGGTTGCCCAGCTCCTGTGCTTGCTACCCTACGTTCCGCTACATCGGCTAGGGTAGTAAAGGGAGAAGTACTGTGATTGTGCCCTGCTTTACCCGGATGAGCACCTCAGTGGAGAAAGCCGAAAAGTGACTGTCATGATGCGGCGAGAGCCGGTTAGCTGTTCGAGAGGTTGAAAATCGCTGGAGATTTTTTCCGCATTACGCGAAGGATCGGTACTTCCCGATCAGACGCAGACAGCACTCTGGTTTGTATACCAGGGGTTGCGCCCATGTTTTATTATAAAACTCCTATGGTTAGAGGGCGTTTAAGCCGCATAGTCTGATTGCCTGGTTCATTGCGCTAAACAACTCCTTCAAGGACCATATAATCGGATAAAGATTGTTTAGATTCCATCCCAAACACCTCCGTACTACCTACGTGAGGGCAGAAGCCGACGACTGACCAACCCTCAGATTCCATACAACACGGCCGCACAGGAGGAAACAATTAAAACATAACAAACATTATATTACAAACTGGCTTTGTTTTCATACAAGGCAAGGACAAAAACGAATGTATTCACTCGAACATAATGTCTTGCCCGCACTGCGCTACTGCATGTCGAGACCCTTCTAGAACATCCGCAAAATATTTCTCGGGTGTGCGGTGCTTCTTGCCCTCTGGCGCCCCCCTGGCCACCTCGGCGGCGTCCATCTTCGCCCACCACATCTTGCAACGGGCGAAGGCCATGCGGGCACCTTCTATGCAGACTAATCGCTTGACGATGTCTAGCCGTGGAGAGGCTTCCACCACCTGCTTTACGAGGCCAAAATAACTGTTGGGTATAGCTTCGGCTGGCCATAGCCGGATTATTAAATACTTCATGGCCAATTCGGCCACCCTGTGCAGCTCGACCAACTGCTTCAGTTGATCGACAAAGGGCACCGGATGTTCGGGCACAGCATACTGCAACCAGAATAGCTTCTCCGTGGAATTCCCTTCTCTGGCTCGGAAGAACTCCGTAGCATCGGACACGCTGCGGGGTAGATCCGCAAAAGCCCCTGGGCAACTCCGAATCCGGGATAGTAAAAGGTACTTCCTCTCCGCATACTTGCTTTGCATGTTAAAAGCCTTACCCGCCGCAATCTTCCTGACCTCTTGGAGAGCTTCCCGGGCTTCATTCCGTGTGACCTCCGCACTCTGGCGAGCCTTGGCAAGTTCGGTCTATTGAGCCGACGCCTAGCGTTCGAAGGCTTCGCACTTCTTCACCGCGTGCTGGAGCTCCTGCTAGACCTCGCTGACCCGGGCCTTGAGCTTCTTACGGGCGGCTTGCTGCTGGACAGCCTTCCCCTCGGCTTCGGCCAAGGCATTTTTTAGGACCTCGACCTCGGTCGCCGCCCCTACACATATTATGACAATCGATAAACACTCACCACTTATTCTTTGTGAGTACACGGCAAGTCGTCACTCACCTTGCTTCTCCTGGAGCTGAATCTTCACCTTGCTGAGCTCATTCTCGGCCCGCTCCAACCTCTACTTCAGTTCAGAGACTTCCTGATACGTCTCCAACGTATCTATAATTTTTGATTGTTACATGCTATTATTTATGAAGTCTTGGATGTTTAATGGGCTTTATCATTCACTTTTATATCATTTTTGGGACTAACCTACTAACCCAAAGGCCCAGTACAGATTGTTGTTTTTTGCCTGTTTCAGGGTTTTGCAGATAAAGAATATCAAACGGAGTCCAAACGGAATGAAACCTTCGCGAGAGATATTTTTGGAGAAAATCACACATGCGGAGCTTGAGAACCACGTCAGGGGGCCAAAGGGTGGCCCACGAGGGTGGGGGGCGCGCCCCCCTTCCCAGGGCGCGCCCCTTGCCTTGTGGCCCCCTCGAGCGTCCCCCGATGCCCTCCTTCTTCCTATATAAGTCTATGTACCCCTGAAACTCCGTGAACAGAGAGAAAACCCTAATTCCACCACCGTACCTTCTGTTCTCGTGGAGATGCCATCTTGGAGCCTGTTCCGGAGCTCCACCGTAGGGGGGGGTCCATCACGGAGGCCTTCATCATCATCATCATCATCATCATCGCCCTCACCATGACTTGTGAGTAGTGTACCACAGACCTTCGGGTCCATAGCAAGTATCTAGATGGCTTCTTCTCTCTCTCTGGATCTCAATACAAAGTTCTCCTCGGTCTTCGAGGAGATCTATTCGATGTAATCTCTTTTTGCGGTGTGTTTGTTGAGATCCGATGAATTGTGAGTTTATGATCAAGGTTATCTACGAAAGATATTTGGTTCTTCTCTGAACTTTTTATGTGTGCTCATAATATCCTTGCAAGTCTCTTTTAATTATTGGTTTGGTTTGGCCTACTAGATCTATAGTTCTTGCAATGGGAGAAGTGCTTGGCTTTGGGTTCAATCTTGCGGTGTCCTTTCCCAGTGACAGTAGGGACAGCAAGGCACGTATTGTATTGTTGCCATCGAGGATAAAAAGATGGGGTTTATATCATATTGCTTGAGTTTATCCCTCTACATCATGTCATCTTGCTTAAGGCGTTACTCTGTTCTTATGAACTCAATACACTAGATGCATGCTGGATAGCGGTCGATGTGTGGAGTAATAGTAGTAGATACAGGCAGGAGTCGGTCTACTTGTCTCGGACATGATGCCTATAGACAATGGTCATGCCTAGATAGTCTCATAATTATTCGCTTTTCTATCAATTGCTCGACAGTAATTTGTTTACCTGCCGTAGAATATCGATATCATGCGAGAAGACACTAGAGAAAACTATAGCCCCCGGGTCTATTCTCAACATATCAATCTACATCTACTTTACTTTTACCGCTTTTATTTGTTGTTCTTATAAACTAAAAATAACAAAAATATAAACTATCATCTCTATCAGATCTCACTTTCGTAAGTGACCGTAAAGGGATTGACAACCCCTTATCGCGTTGGCTGCGAAGTTCTTATTTGTTTGTGCAGGTGCGAGGGACTCGTGCGTGGTCTCCTACTGGATTGATACCTTGGTTCTCAAAAAATGAGGGAAATACTTACGCTACTGTGATGCATCTCCCTTTCCTCTTCAAAGGAATACAATGCAAGCTCAAGAGGTAGCAAGAAGAATTTCTGGCGCCGTTGCCGGGGAGGCTTACGCAAAAGTCATATACCAAGTACCTATCACAAACCCTTATCCTTCGCATGACATTTATTTGCCTCTCGTTTTCCTCTCCCCCACTTCACCCTTGTCGTTTTATTTGCCCTTCTTCCGCCGTGTGTTATTCGTTCGCTTGCTTCTTGTTTGCTGGTGTGTGGATTGCTTGTTTGTCGCTATGGCTCTCCCTGTTAGTGTTGACCCTCACCTCACGAGGCTGGAGGAGATTGAAAACAATGTTAGACATTTTATGACTATACAATTTGAGCATAATGACTTTTTCAGAAGTGAGCTTAAAGAACAGAAAAAGTTTATGGAGTATATGAATAAATACCTTGACGATATGTCTAAGCAATTTTATGGCCTGAAATCTTAGTTTGCTTATCTTGAGAACTTTATTGCCCAAATTTCGGATAAACAGTCCACCTTGATTAATAAGATGGCTACTAAACCGGAAGAGCATGAAAATAAAGATGAAGATCTGAAAGTTATTGATGTGTCTCCTATTATATCCTTGTATTCTAGTATTAATCTTGATGAAGATAGGATTGGAGATTATTCTCCTTTAAGGTGTCCCAATGATTCGGAGTTTTTAGATCTTGATGCTAAAATTGCTAAAAGTGGGAGTGAAGAGATTAAAACTTTGCATAGCAATGAACCCACTACTTTGGATTTCAAGGGGTTCAATTATGATAATTGCTCTTTGATTGATTGTATTTCCTTGTTGCAATTCGTGCTAAATTCTCCTCATGCTTATAGTTAAAATAAAGCTTTCACTAAACACATAGTTGATGCTTTGATGCAATCTTATGAAGAAAAACTTGAGTTGGAAGTTTCTATACCTAGAAAGCTTTATGATGAGTGGGAACCTACTATAAAAATACAAATAAAAGATCATGAATGCTATGCTTTGTGTGATTTGGGTGCTAGTGTCTCCACTATCCCAATAACTTTGTGTGACTTGCTAGGGTTCCATGAGCTTGATGATTGTTCTTTAAATTTGCATCTTGCGGATTCCACTATTAAGAAACCTATGGGAAGAATTAATGATGTTCTTATTGTTGCCAATAGGAATTATGTGCCCGTAGATTTCATTGTTCTTGATATAGATTGCAATCCTTCATGTCCTATTATTCTTGGTAGACCTTTCCTTAGAACGATTGGTGCAATTATTGATATGAAGGAAGGAAATATTAGATTCCAATTTCCGTTAAGGAAAGGCATGGAACACTTTCCTAGAAAGAAAATCAAATTCCCATATGAATCTATCATGAGAGCCACCTATGGATTGCCATCCAAAGATGGCAATACCTAGATCTATCTTGTATCGTGCCTAGCTAGGGGCGTAAAACGATAGCGCTTGTTGGGAGGCAACCCAATTTTATGCTTTTTTATTTTTGTTGCTATTAGGGAATAAATATTGTATCTAGCCTCTGATTAGATGTGGTTTCATGTTTTGTTTAGTGTTTGTGCCAAGTAGAACCTTTGGGAAGACTTGTGTGAAGTTTATAAGATCTTGCTGTGAAAAACAGAATCGTTAGCGCTTTCTAAAGTAGTCTTCAGGTTTTACTGGAGCGTGATTTTTAGTTGATTCTTTTTGCAGATGATTGGTAGACAAATTCCGCAAATTTACCAATTTAGTTTGAATTTTTTGGAGTTCCATAAGTAGGCGAAAACTACAGATTACTACAGACTGTTCTGTTTTTGACAGATTCTGTTTTTCGTGTGTTGTTTGCCTATTCCGATGCATCTATGAGTAGTATTGGAGGATATGAACCATAGAGAAGTTGGAATACAGTAGTTTTAACACCAATATAAACAAAGAATGAATTCATTGCTGCACCTTTGAGTAGTCATTTGCTTTCTTATACTAACGGAGCTCGCGAGAATTTTTGTCTAAGTTTTGTGTTGTGAAGTTTTCAAGTTTTGAGTATTGCTTTGATGGACTATGGAACAAGGAGTAGCAAAGGCCTAAGCTTGGGTATGCCCATGGTACCCCAAGTAAATTCAAGATAATCAAAAGCCTAAGCTTGGGGGTGCCCCGGGAAGGCATCCCCTCTTCCGTCTTCATCGATCGGTAACTATACTTGGAGCTATATTTTTATTCGCAACATGTTATGTATTTTGCTTGGAGCGTCTTGTATAATTTGAGTCCTTGCTTGTTAGTTTTACAAAATCATCCTTGCTGGACACACCTATTTGAGAGAGTTAAATATGGCCTAGAAATTGTTAGAACACTCTATGTGCTTCACTTATATCTTCTGAGTTGAATAGTTTTTGCTCTAGTCCTTCACTTATATCTTTTAGAGCACAGTGGTGGTAATATTTTGTAGAAATTGTTGAACTCTCATGCTTCACTTATATCTATTTGAGAGTCTATTAAAACAGCATGGTAATGTGTTTAGGCTAAATAAACTAGTATTCACATGATAGACATCTGTCGGGGGAAACTGTCCGCCACGAGCACCTATGGGACCGGAGCCCCTTGTACGTTGCGGTAAGGGAGCGGAGGGAGCACGGAGAGCAGATCGAGGAACGCACGCGGGCAGTTTACCCAGGTTCGGGCCGCGCGGACGCGTAAAACCCTACTCCTGCTTGGATTGTATTGAGTTCTTGAGCTCGGGAGCTTGGAGAGCTAGCTACACCGAGCGGAAGAGATGTCTAGGTTCCGAACCCTTTCTACGTTGTGCATGGGCCTCCTTTTATAGCTCAAAGGGGTCACCGACAGGTGTCAACGTAGAGGAGGGTAAAAATGTAACTTTGGTGGTAGTTGTAACAGTGCGGGAACAGTGCATGAACAGTGGATGAACAATGGTCTTCACCTAACTTTGACAGTGGGGGACAAGGGCATTAAATGCCTGTCGCCGTCGACCCCAAAAGCGCCCGTCTATGCGTCTCCGTTCGCCACGGCGGTAGCCTCGTCACCGTGGTGTGCCACCGTGTCCCCCAGGCTGCACAGCCATGCGCCACGCGTCCCTGGAAGGGCCCCAGGGCGACGCGTGGGCCGATGAGCTGGAGCGCGGGCACACAGCGCAGGCTTCCCCCGGCAAGCACCTTGCCGGGGTCTTGATCTTGCCGGGCCCGGAAGCTTGTCGCTCCCCGGGTCCTGCCGGGGCGCAGGGTGCGCCGAGGCATGTCTTCTAAAATGCTGTCTTCTGGTCTTCCTGGCAAGCTCCTCTTGCCAGGGTCTTGTGTTAATGTGATAATCTTGAGCCTGGTGCGGCCTTCCCGGCAAGCTCCACTTGCCGGGGTCTTGATCTTCTGTCTTGTATACTTTGTTTTTGAATGGCTTTGTAAGGACCGAAAAGGTTTCCGGCGAGCACGTGGTAAACCCTGCCGCGGGAAGCTGCTACTGCCCGTGCACAAGTTGGGGTACTAAGGTACCCCTATCTTAGTACACCGACAGGAGCCCCCGGGCCTGGGCCACACACGGTGCCGAGCGCTGTTGGGCCAGGCCCAAAACAGTGCACGGGCACACGCGGCCCACGGCACGCCGAATCTCCTTCCGTATCTGCCGCGTCCCCCCCTAACGGCACGCGTTGATTGCGGTGTCGTGGGGGAGATCGTGGCCTCGTTCTTTAATGGGAAATGCGGAGCGTCCCCCACTCCCCCCTTAAAAGCAGAGGAAGCAGGGGCAGTTTCCCTCCTTCGTCTTCATTGCGCTTTCATTCTCCTGAAAACTTCCGCTGCCCTTTGCCTCCACCCCTCCTCCGCCGCCTTCCGCATCCGCGGCGCCGTCGAGCTCTTCGCCTCTTCCCTCGCCGCCTCCGCCATGGCTCCGAAGAGCGAGAAGGCGAAAGCGAACAAGGCCAAGAAGGAGAAATCCGAGCAGGCGGTGAAGCTTGCCGCCCTGCGGAAGAGGAACGTGGTCTTCGCGCCGAGGCTCAGCGCGAGGGAGCTGCGGAACAAGTACTACCTCTTCTGGTCCGGGGAGACCAAAGCCCATCCCCGCACCAGAGCCTTCCCCGCCGTCGCCAAAGATCTGTTTCCCGGCGGGTACTTCTTCTTCGCTGCTTTCTTTCATTGCGGATTGTGCCCTCCGTACTCGGAGTTTTTCTATGACATCATGAATACATACAACCTCCATCTCTTAGACTTCACTCCCAACGCCATCCTTACGATGGCCGTTTTCGCACATCTGTGCGAAAACTTCATAGGGATTCATCCAAATGTCGCCCTCTTTCGCCATTTCTTTATGCCTAGAGTAGAGGCTGGCGCTCCCCTCTCCGGCGGCATCTCCTGGATCTTCCGGTTAAATAAGAAGGACTCATACCTGAAGGGAGAACTCCGCGGCAAGTAGGAGGAGTGGCGTGCGGATTGGTGCTGGATAGTGGAGGACAAGCCGGAGCCCTTTACTGCGCCGCGCACAACAGCCATAGTGCGCGGCAGGAACTGGAGCGAATTGGCCCCAGAGGACAACAAACTTAGCATTGCCCTTGTCAGAATTATTCGTCTCCGGGCCGCCAATCTGACAATCGGAGAGGTTGGGGCAGATTTCCTCCGCCGCCGCATCGCCCCTCTACAAGAGAGGAAGAGGGCCGCATGGGAATTTGGCAATGCGGCGGATATCATGAGGCTGCGCCCTGGATTAAACTTCAATTTCACCGCTTTGGAGCTGAAAGGAATGCTTCGAGAGCTCTTCAAGCACGACCCGGCTCATCCGGAGTGGTTCAGACCCGCCAAGGGAGTGGTGCCATTGTGCAATAGCACCGCTTGTGATTCCTTGCGCGCAATGATGCCGGAGTGCGACTCCCATGGCATCATCCCCACTTGGATCGAGCCGCCGCCGGATACAGTGCTGAGCTTCTTCGACAATCTGGTCGAGGTGCCCAAGAACCCCGAGGAGAACAGGGGCCTTACCCGGGCCACTACGGCCTGGGATATAGCCTATATTGCTTCCCGAATGGAAGAGGCCGCCGCAGCCGCAGCGGCGGGAGATTTTGGAAGTACTGTGGACGATGCAGAGGCCGCGAACGTGTTGAGCCAAGCAGAGGAGGCTGAAATCCTCAGGTTGCTCAAGCTTCCGCCCGAGGTGTTTGCCGGGGTTCCTTCCCTGAGGCTTTCCGGGATACCCGGGGTTGTGAGCGAGGCCGCCGCAGGGGGCGAGGTTGCCGGAGGGAGCGGAGTTGCCGGAGGGAGCGGGACCGCCGGAGGGAGCGAAGCCGCCGGGCGTGGCGCTGGGCCCAGCGAGCCTGCCGGGGAGGAGGAGGAGGACGTCGAGGCCGATGAAGACACCGGCAGATCTCTGGGGCTTGACGACGACGCCTCCTCGTCCTCAGAGAACTCCCCGCCTCCGGCAAGTCCTAAGCAAACACCGAGGAAGCGCCTCCGCAAGGCGGCTACAGCGACGAGGCCGCAGGCGCCCCGACAGCAGCCGACGCGCCACGCAACGCGCGCCACCAGGATGAGCAAAGTCGTCCAGGAGGCGCCCCGCGCACCAGCGCCTAGCGGAGGGGGATCCTCCCGGAGCGGAACGGCCGCCCCTCCTGCTCCTCGGGCCTCGGCGACGACGGAGGCTGGGTCTTCGCAGCCCCCAGCCCCGGAGACCGCCAAGCGCCCGAGGGAGCCTTCTCCTCCTGCTCCTCGCGCGGGAGCACCTGAGGTGGAGTTTGACTTCTCCGCCCTCAGCTCTGACGACGAGGAAGAGGAGTAAGTTCTTGTAACTTGTAATTTCTTTGATTTTGCCTTGATTTCCTCTGTTGATTCTGATCTTGTTCTTGCTATGCTTGCAGGACCCTGACCCAGCGGATGGCGAAGAGGGCCAAGATCCCTGTGGTTGAGGTCGAAGACGACTCGCCCGCCGCGGCGACCGGAGACGTGCCAGCGGCAGGCTTGCCGGACCAACCTGCTGCTCCGAGGAGCAGCCCCCAGCGCAGCCCCCAGCGTAAGTCTGGGTTTTGAATTTTTTGTTCGTCGGGCGCGCTTGAGGTTTTAGCTTGTACTAACATCTTGTTGTCTTGTTTGTCTTGTGCAGAAGTGGAGCCGCAGCCGCAGGAGCAACCGGAGGTCACCCCCGAGGAGCTGTCTGTTCCACCCTCCCCGCCAAGGGCGAATTCCCCGGCGAGGGAGAACGCTCCGCCAAGGACGGGCACCCCGCCAAGGGCGGGCACCCCGCCAAGGGTGAGAAGCCCGACAAGGGTGAGCACCCCGCCAAGGGAGGGCGCGGGCGGCCCTCCGCCAGCAGGGGCCACCACTCCGCCGCCAAGGGTGGACTCCCCGGCGAGGGAGCCTGTCGTCGAAGAAGTCCTCGAAGGTAAGTCTTGTAGCTTCTTCTTCTTGGACTTGCCTTTTTGGATATTTGCTTGATCTTCTCTTTTCTTTTTCTTCTGCTAGATCCTCCCGCCCCAGAGCGGATGGAGACGGAGGCCACCGTCGAGGAGGAGGTGCACGGCGGCGGCAGCAACGCCACTGCCACTGAGGGCATGGCCGGAGCCGACGAGCCTGCCGCTGAGGAGACCGCCCCGACCGCAGACGCCGCGGCTGGGGAGGGGGGCGGCGACCACACTGCTGGCCCGGAGGCAGCAGGAGCGTCAAGCGCTGCACCGGCCGCCGACCCCTCCACCTCCACGGAGCGGTCGGGCGTCTATCTTGAGGCCCCCAACGGGGTCTTCATACAGGTCCCGTGGGGGTCTTCGTCGCGAGCCCCCGTGGAGGGAGAGACCTATGACGGAGAGGTCCTCGCCTCCGCGGGGTTGAAGGTCGTTGAAGCACTTGGCGGTGGAGACGAGCCCGAAGAGGAGAAGCTCCTTCGCCGGCTCCTGGCCCTTTACCGGGCCAGGCAGGCGAAGTTGGACTCCCGGGAAGCTCTTGCCGCCAAGGCTGGAGTTGACTTGGAGAAGCGCACTGCGGAGCTCCGCGCCGCCAACTAGGCGGCCCTCCGCAACTTGGCGGAGGAGCGCGAAAAGCTTGCCGAGGAGCAGCAAGAGTTTCTCCTTGAGAAGGCTGAGGCCGAGGAGCAGCAGCGATTGGCTGGCGAAGAGCTGTCCCGGCGAGAAGGAGCGCTCAACCAACGGAAGGTCGACCTCGACGCCCACGAGGACGACCTCACTGCCCGGGAGCGGGCCATTGGCGGAGCCCTGAAGGAGGCGAAAGCCGCCGCAGCCACCGCAGAGACCGCCAAGAAGGGTCTTGAGGCCAAGGTGGAGCAGCTGGAGCAGTACCTGAAGGCGAGTGCGGACAGAATCACCGCGCTCAATGTGGAGCGGGAAAAGGATGCCCACACCAATTCTGACCTGCAGGTACGCCTCTCCAAGAAAGGCGACGAGCTCACTGCCGCCAAGGATTCAATTGCTGACTTGGAATTGAAGGTCTCTACTCTGACCGATTCGCTCGACGCTGCCCGGGATCGCGAGACGAAGCTGAAGGACGAGCTCCGCAAGGAACGAGGCCTGGTGGAGAGCGCCGCCGTCTCGGCGAACCAGTTCAGCCGGGCAGTGGAGCAGTGGACTGACGATCTGGTCACCTCCGCTGCCAACATCGACAAGGAGATGATGGCGCTGAGGGCGGAGCACCTCGTGTACTCTCCGGACGAGAGCCTCCCCCACAGCGCCAAGATGAGTCTCTTCTTCAGGGGAATCGCGCCGAGGCTTGCACGGCTGCGCGAGAAGCTCCCCGCGCAGTTGGCCGACGAGTCGCGTCGACTCTGCGCGGGCACCTTGGAGCGCGTCTTGACGAAGATTGTCTACCGCAACCCCGGCATCAACCTCATCAACGTCCTCCGCTCCTTGCCGGAAGACGCTGACCAGGAGGCGTTGAAGGCGCAGGTCGCCCACATCGTCGCCAAGGTGAACAAGGTCACAAGGCGTGAAGGCGACCGCGTAGACTAGATTTCTTCCTTTCTGTTTCCCTCGCCGCTGCAAAGTATGTTATGGACATGAATCAATTAGTTATTGCGGCAAGTTATCCTTGTAATATACAATCTTATTTTGATCAATCAATGCAGTGTTATCTCCCTTGCTTTGTTCCTTTACTTTGTATGTCTTTTTACCCTACGCTTTTAGGGAGCTTGCCGGCAAGGGGCCCTTGCCGCGAGCGTTGAGTGCTGGACTCTGAGCAGCCTGTTGGCAAAGGCCTTGTCGGCAAGCAACCTCGCCGCAGCTAGTCGCAACACACTTAGCTTGCTGAGCGAACTCGAAAACGAAGTAAGGGCGCGACACTTGTCGCAGCTCTCTTAAGTCGTTGAGCGTGCTCGAAAACAAAGTAAGGGTGCGGCTAGCCACGGGTAGGTTCCTCCGCGCACAGGTTTTCCATACAAAGTGTGGTTGTTCAAGGAAGACAACTAAAATTTTAAAAATTTGAATTGTTCAAACTTCGGTAACTTAGCTTAGCTTTCCTGGATTGTTTGTTCCCGGCAAGGCTCCTCTTTCTTGAACAGTACTTGGTTCATCCTCCACCTCCTTCCCCCCCGGCAAACTTGTGCGCGAGGAACATTCCTTCTGCTTAAGAGGGAAAGAAAAAGAGGAGGGAAAACAAGTATAGGGCCTCTTGGCCTGCTAATGCTTACCGGGTATGTGTGTTGCACAAGATGCCAAACAATGCATGCAAATAATCAAAGAAAAGCATGAAAATGGCAAATAGTGCGAAACACAAAAGCTTTACTGATGCACGGGATCTGCGCCCGGCTTTGTACAAAGGTTTACATGCAACAGCGACAAGACTCGTACAAAAGGTGGTTGCCGGAGTGGATCACGGCAACCGCGCCTTATGGATGAAACTTGCGAAGATGCTCTATGTTCCAGGAATTGCTCACCGGTAAGCCTTCTTCGGTCTCAAGGCGGACAGCTCCGGGCCTTGTGACTTGTCTCACCCGATAAGGGCCTTCCCACTTCGGCGTCAACTTGTTGGAATTCTTGGCGGACTGAACACGCCGAAGAACAAGGTCGCCTTCCTCGAGACTCCTGGCCTTGACCTTGCGGCTATGATAGCGACGCAAGGCTTGCTGGTATCGAGCAGCTCGTACAGCAGCCTGGAGACGTTCCTCCTCGAGGAGCAGCGCATCATCTTGTCGCAGTTGCTCTTGCTCGAGCTCATCATAAGCGAGCACTCGAGGAGATCCGTATACGAGTTCCGTGGGGAGAACTGCCTTTGCTCCATAGACAAGAGCAAAGGGTGTCTGTCCGGTGGCTCGACTTGGTGCATCTACGGACACCGAGGCCTTGGAATTGGCCCGGTCGTCCGTCTTGTCCTTGGATTTGGTGGCGCCGTGAGTTTCCTCGCCGGCGACCACCCTTCCGCCAGCGTCTCCTCCACCCACCGTTGGTTCTGGTGGCGGTGGAATCGACGCAGACGGGCCCGCGACCTCCGAAGCCTTCTTCTTCGGGGCCATAGTGCTGTTGCTGACGAAGTTGATGAAGCTGGAGAGGTTGATGAAGAATGCGCCCGCGTGAGCGCCGGATCAAGTTCGCACAACCTCGACGCCCCCTACCTGGCGCGCCAAAGATGTCGGGGGAAACTGTCCGCCACGAGCACCTATGGGACCGAAGCCCCTTGTACGTTGCAGTAAGGGAGCGGAGGGAGCACGGAGAGCAGATCGAGGAACGCACGCGGGCAGTTTACCCAGGTTCGGGCCGCGCGGACGCGTAAAACCCTACTCCTGCTTGGATTGTATTGAGTTCTTGAGCTCGGGAGCTTGGAGAGCTAGCTACACCGAGCGGAAGAGATGTCTAGGTTCCGAACCCTTTCTACGTTGTGCATGGGCCTCCTTTTATAGCTCAAAGGGGTCACCGACAGGTGTCAACGTAGAGGAGGGTAAAAATGTAACTTTGGTGGTAGTTGTAACAGTGCGGGAACAGTGCATGAACAGTGGATGAACAATGGTCTTCACCTAACTTTGACAGTGGGGGACAAGGGCATTAAATACTCGTCGCCGTCGACCCCAAAAGCGCCCGTCTATGCGTCTCCGTTCGCCACGGCGGTAGCCTCGTCACCGTGGTGTGCCACCGTGTCCCCCAGGCTGCACAGCCATGCGCCACGCGTCCCTGGAAGGGCCCCAGGGCGACGCGTGGGCCGATGAGCTGGAGCGCGGGCACACAGCGCAGGCTTCCCCCGGCAAGCACCTTGCCGGGGTCTTGATCTTGCCGGGCCCGGAAGCTTGTCGCTCCCCGGGTCCTGCTGGGGCGTAGGGTGCGCCGAGGCATGTCTTCTAAAATGCTGTCTTCTGGTCTTCCTGGCAAGCTCCTCTTGCCAGGGTCTTGTGTTAATGTGATAATCTTGAGCCTGGTGCGGCCTTCCCAGCAAGCTCCACTTGACGGGGTCTTGATCTTCTGTCTTGTATACTTTGTTTTTGAATGGCTTTGTAAGGACCGAAAAGGTTTCCGGCGAGCACGTGGTAAACCCTGCCGAGGGAAGCTGCTACTGCCCGTGCACAAGTTGGGGTACTAAGGTACCCCTATCTTAGTACACCGACAACATCCAATGTCAATGTAGTAAAAAAATCACACTAAGTGCATTGAATAGAATGAGATGTTGGATGCTTGATAATTGTTTTGAGATATGAGGATAGTGATATTAGAGTCATGCTAGTGGATTTATTATGAAATTGAGAAATACTTATGTTAAGGTTAGTGATTCCCGTAGCATGCACGTATGGTGAACCGCTATCTGACGAAGTTAGAGCATGAGGTATTTGTAGAGTGCCAACCTTTGTGTGGAGGTCGGGGGCGTGCGATGGTTAACTCCTACCAACCTCCCCCTAGGAGCATGCGTTGATTGCTTTGTTTTGATGACTCGTAGATTTTTGCAATAAGTATATGAGTTCTTATGACTAATGTTGAGTCCATGGATTATACGCACTCTCACCCTTCCGCCATTGCTAGCCTCTCTTGTACCTTGCAACTTTCGCCGGTACCATAAACCCACTATATATCCTTCCTCAAAACAGCCACCATATTGTCCCTCAAAAGAGCCACCATACCTACCTATCATGGCATTTCCATAGCCATTCCGAGATATATTGCCATGCAACTTTCCACAGTTCCGTTCATATGACACGCATCATATTGTCATATTGCCATTGCATGATCATGTAGTTGACATCGTATTTGTGGCAAAGCCACCAAGCATAATTTTTATACATGTCACTCTTGTTTCATTGCACATACCGGTACACTGCCGGAGACATTCATATAGAGTCATACTTTGTTGTTGTAGTATCGAGTTGTAATATCGAGTTGTAATGAAAGTGTGATGATCATCATTATTGGAGCATTGTCCCATGGGAGGAAAGGCTAAATCTATAAATCCCCTCCGCAAAAAAAAAGAAAAAAAGGGGAAGGCCAAAGAAAAAAAGAAAGGCCCAAAAAAAGAAAAAAAAAGAAAAAAAAAAGAGAAAAGAAAAAAAAAGGGACAATTGCTACTATCTTTTTTTTCACACTTGTGCTTCAAAGTAGCACCATGTTCTTCATTGTAGAGAGTCTCATGCTTAGTCACTTTCATATACTAGTGGGAATTTTCGTTATAGAACTTGGCTTGTATATTCCAATGATGGGCTTCGTCAAATGACCTAGGTCTTCGTGAGCAAGAAAGTTGGATGCACACCCACTAGTTTCTTTTGTTGAGCTTTCATTCATATTTAGCTCTAGTGCATCCGTTGCATGGCAATCCCTACTCACTCACATTGATATCTATTCATGGGCATCTCCATAGCCCGTTGATACGCCTAGTCGATGTGAGATTATCTCCCTCCTTTTTGTATTCTCCACAACCACCTCTATTCCACCCATAGTGCTATGTCCATGGCTCAAGCTCATGTATTGCATGAAAGTTGAAAGGTTTGAAAAGATAGAGTATGAAAACAAATGCTTGGCTGAAATCGGGGTTGTGCATGATATGAATATTTTGTGTGATGAAGGGGGAGCATAGCCACAATATATGATTTTGTAGGGATAACTTTCTTTAGCCATAGTATTTTGAGAAGACATGATTGCTTTGTTAGTATGCTTGAAGTTTTGTTATTTCTTATGTCAATATAGACTTTTATCTTGAATCTTTCAGATCTGAACATTCATGCCACAATTAAGAGAATTACATTGAAAAACTATATTAGTTAGCATTCCACATCAAAAATTATTTCTTTATCATTTACCTACTCGAGGACGAGCAGGAATTAAGCTTGGGGATGCTTGATACGTCTCCAACGTATCTATAATTTTTTATTGTTCCATGCTATTATTTATGAAGTCTTGGATGTTTAATGGGCTTTATCATTCACTTTTATATCATTTTTGGGACTAACCTACTGACCCAAAGGCCCAGTCCAGATTGTTGTTTTTTGCCTGTTTCAGGGTTTTGCAGAAAAAGAATATCAAACAGAGTCCAAACGGAATGAAACCTTCGCGAGAGATATTTTTGGAGAAATTCACGCACGCGGAGCTTGAGAACCACATCAGGGGGCCAAAGGGTGGCCCACGAGGGTGGGGGTGCGGCCCCCTTCCCAAGGCACACCCCCCTGCCTCGTGGCCCCCTCGAGCATCCCCCGGTGCCCTCCTTCTTCCTATATAAGTCTACGTACCCCAGAAACTCCGTGAACAGAGAGAAAACCCTAATTCCACCGCCGTACCTTCTGTTCCCGTGGAGATCCCATCTTGGAGCCTGTTCCGGAGCTCCACCGGAGGGGGATGCATCACGGAGGCCTTCATCATCATCATCATCGCCCTCACCATGAGTTGTGAGTAGTTTACCACAGACCTTCGGGTCCATAGCTAGTATCTAGATGGCTTCTTCTCTCTCTTTGGATCTCAATACAAAGTTATCCTCGGTCTTCGAGGAGATCTATTCGATGTAACCTCTTTTTGCGGTGTGTTTGTCGAGATCCGATGAATTGTGAGTTTATGATCAAGGTTATCTATGAAATATATTTGGTTCTTCTCTGAACTTTTTATGTGTGCTCATAATATCCTTGCAAGTCTCTTCGAATTATTGGTTTGGTTTGGCCTACTAGATCTATAGTTCTTGCAATGGGAGAAGTGCTTGGCTTGGGGTTCAATCTTGCGGTGTCCTTTCCCAGTGACAATAGGGGCAGCAAGGCACGTATTGTATTGTTGCCGTCGAGGATAAAAAGATGGGGTTTATATCATATTGCTTGAGTTTATCCCTCTACATCATGTCATCTTGCTTAAGGCGTTACTCTGTTCTTATGAACTCAATACACTAGATGCATGCTGGATAGCGGTCGATGTGTGGAGTAATAGTAGTAGATGCAGGCAGGAGTCGGTCTACTTGTCTCGGACGTGATGCCTATATACAATGATCATGCCTAGATAGTCTCATAATTATTCGCTTTTCTATCAATTGCTCGACAGTAATTTGTTTACCCGTCGTAGAATATCGCTATCATGAGAGAAGCCACTAGAGAAAACTATGGCCCCCGGGTCTATTCTCAACATATCAATCTACATCTACTTTACTTTTACCGCTTTTATTTGCTGTTCTTATGAACTAAAAATACCAAAAACATAAACTATCATCTCTATCAGATCTCACTTTCGTAAGTGACCGTAAAGGGATTGACAACCCCTTATCGCGTTGGCTGCGAAGTTCTTATTTGTTTGTGCAGGTGCGAGGGACTCGCGCGTGGTCTCCTACTGGATTGATACCTTGGTTCTCAAAAACTGAGGGAAATACTTACGCTATTGTGCTGCATCTCCCTTTCCTCTTCAAGGGAATACAACGCAAGCTCAAGAGGTAGCACTTCCGCAACATCTGAGGTCGTGGCCAGTAGCGACGCCTGCTCATTCATACATATCAAGTTAGTCTCCTGCAAAGAGTTGATCCTCTATCCGACCTCTCTTTTCGAACACTGGACAGTGTCTCAGGGGCTACTGTCAGTACGGGGCGTTCTCTTTTTACGAGACTTACCTCAAAACTTGTCAACAGATTGTTGCATGCCTCGTTCAGTCCGCTCTTGGCGGACTGAACCTTCTCGATCACCGTACCCATAAGGACATGGTGCTCGTCCACAATGGAGGCGCTTTGTAGCGCCTCCACCAGTTTATCCGGTGCCCCTGGTTGGACAGGGGTCATCGATGGAATTGGCGTACCCCCCTTTGAAGGAAGGGGCGTGCCGGATTCCGAGGCCGCATCGGTCCCCAGAATCATATTCGGCTGAGGGCCGAACTGAATACGTCCCTCCTTGCCAGTCTCCATGGGGGTCAGCTCCCCCATGTGTCCGGCAGCGGAGGTCTCGCCTCACGGCGCCTCCTGGACAGCATCCTGGGTCCCTCTGCGGCTCTGAGCGGTCCTCTGGGACAACACTTCGGTGTCGTCCTTCGCCCAGGGGGACTAAGCGGGCGGCGGCGACATGCTGGCCATTTCCGCCGGATCCAATGACCCTCCAGATGAGGATCACTGGATGCTGTCACGAGCCGGACTGCAATAGCACAATTAACCACATCAAAACAACAAAAAGGAGAGGCCGGTTACGCTTGCATACGTGAGTCATAGTACTTACGATGCGGCCCGAGGCTTAGTGCGGAGGCGTTGCTCCGGACTGCTGTCAACGTCCCACGCGGTGTTGACCGCAAGGGCACCCTTTCCCTTCTTGGGCGTTCCCGCCTCCAGAGTCGTGGAGGACCCCCTTTTCTTCTTCCCCTCCTCAGGGGGAGGGTTCTTCTCCTCCTCCGCCACCTCCTCTTCCTCGTCATCGTCCTCAGGTACAGAGGAATGGGCTTCTTCATCTTCGGACGTCGCGTCCGAAGCACCCCTACGACGGGGGCCGCTTTTTGCTCCATTGGCCTTCTTCGTGGCCTTCTTCTCCGGCGCCTTATATGGTGCCGGCACCAACATCTTTGCCAGACGTGGGATGACCGGTTCTTCTGGAAGCGGAACCGGACACTGGATCTGGTTCGCCACCTACATCCAATCCTGAAAAAGCAAATGGTAAAATCTCAGGCATCATCCCCAAAATAAACAAGTAGGGGATACGTTAAAAATAACATACCTTGCTGGCGGGATGTTTAATGTCATGCCCACGGTCTGAATCTGTGGCCGGCGGTTCCTCCTTGCCCTTGAAGATCAACCTCCAGGCACCCTCATGAGTGGTTTCAAAGAGCCTCACCAGGGTTTGGTGCTTTTTCGGATTGAACTCCCACAGAGGGCGACTTCTGCGCTGGCACGGGAGGATCCGGTGAACCAGCATCACCTGAATTACATCGACAAGCTTGACGTTCTTGGCTATCATGCTTTGAACGCGCGTCTGCAGCGCAATCAGCTCATCGGGCGAGCACCAATTCGGACTCTTCTCGACCCAGGAGGTGAGTCACGTGGGAGCGCCGGAGCGGAATTTGGCAGCTGCGGCCCAGGTGGTGCCGCGGGGTTCCGTAATGTAGAACCATTGTTTCTGCCACTTCTTTACTATCTCCACAAAAGTGCCTTTCGGCCAATAGACGTTGGACAGCTTACTCACCATGGGTCCTCCGCACTCCGCATGCTGGCGATCCACCACCTTCGGCTTCACGTTGAAGACTTTGAGCCACAGCCCAAAGTGGGGTTGGATGCGGAGGAAGGCATCACATACGACGATAAACACTGAAATGTTGAGGAAGGAATTTGGGGACAGATCGTGGAAATCTACCCTATAATAATACATCAGCACGCGGATGAAAGGGTGGAGTGGAAACCCTAGTCCGCGGAAGAAACGAGGGATGAATACCACCCTCTCGTTGGGCTCCGGTGTAGGGACGAATTGTCCCTCGGCTGGCAGACGGTGGGCGATTTCCTTCGCTGAGTATCCGGCCGCCCGAAGCTCGGCAATATCCTCCTCCTTGACGGAGGAGACCATCCACTTGCCCTGACCTCCGGATCCGGACATGGTTGAGTGCTGGCTCGAGTGGAAAGGAGATGACAACTCGGGCGCTGGAGCTCGAGATTGGAAGAGCGGAGATAGAAAGAAGGCGTGGGAGAGGAAGAGGGAGTCCTTATCCCCTTATAAAGGTAGTAAATATTAAACGCCTCCCCACTCGCCTAAGAATTCGCCTATTCCCAAGGCCTATGTAAACGGCACGGTTGGGTTACCCATGCCCGCATTGATGAGAATCCCACGATAAGGGGACATGATCTCTGCTTTGACAAGATGTGCCAATAGCAATCGCATCTCGGGATGTGGAGCGTCAAGCACAAAGCGGTCCGGAATTATGACCGGTCGGACGTAATGTCATATTACAAAAATTTGTCAGCGGATTGAACTCGTGCAAAATTATATTCTCTCTGTGGTTGTGTATGGTGTGTTCGACGGGTCTAGATACTGTCATCGCGTCCGAAGACTATCTTGGAGTTCGGAAAAAAGGGAACCCGCATTGCAATGCCGAAGACAATCTACGCGCCGAACTGTTCATCATTGAAGCCAGGTTCAAGGGCTACTGAGGGAAACCTGGACTAAGGGGTCCTCGGCCATCCAGCCTATTATCAATGGGCCGGACTGGTGGGCTATGAAGACATGAAGGCCAAAGATTGCACCCGTGTCCGGATTGGACTCTCCTTTGCGTGGAAGGCAAGCTTGGCGACCAATTATGAAGATTTCTTCTTATGTAACCGACTCTATGTAACCCTAGATCCCCCCGGTGTCTATATAAACCGGAGGGTGTAGTCCGGATGGCATACACACATTACCATAGTCATACAGGCTAGGCTTCTAGGGTTTAGCCATTACGATCTCGTGGTAGATCAACTCTTCTAATACTCATATTCATCAAGATCAATCAAACATGAAGTAGGGTATTACCTCCATAGAGAGGGCCCGAACCTGGGTAAACATCGTGTCCCCAGTCTCATGTAACCATCGACCTTAGACGCACAGTTCGGGACCCCATACCCGAGATCCGCCGGTTTTGACACCGACACCCACGGCCTTATAGCTTTACCATTGTACCCCTGGGGGGTTGACCTATAAAACCCCCCAGAAGGCCTCCATCCACAGGGGCGGGCAAGTTCACACAGAGAGAGAAAGAGAGTTCATTCACACACACACATACACCGATCCATCGGGGGAGAAGCAGCCTAAGACTTGGCTCGTCTTCCTTCCTCCTTCAAACAGCTCTAGGAGCAACTCTGTACTGCTACGTATACCCATACATAAAACACTCTGCAGGATTAGGGTGTTATCTCTCTGGAGAGCCCCGAACCTGGGTATGTCTTGTGTTCCACACTCGCTCATGCCAACCCTGCTTCTGGAGCCCACCGGTGCCCTCGAGGCTGTCCCTATCTTTAGCCATCCCTTGGCATTTGTCGTGCACCCACCACGACAGTTGGCGCTTGTCGTGGGGCAGTCTGAGGTCCCGGCCGGAAGCATGTTCCACACGGGGCTCATCATCATTCCCGACGAGTGTGTCGAGTGTCACGCCTTCCCCGAGCTTGGCGCGCTCCCACCCGACGTCGTCGATGCCCTCTCCGCCTCCTTTGCCGCGCTCTGATGTGTCCGCAGCCGACGAGTACCCCAGCGAGGTAATCGACGTCTTCGACTCCCCAGTCCCCCTCGGCAGCGGAGATTTCGCAGGGGCGGGAGATCGCTGCGTACGGGTGGGGGTGTTCACCACCGGCTATACTTCCACCTCGTCCAGCACCGCCAAGAAGGCCGCCGCCGCCAAAGCCACAGCGGAGCGCGCGGATCCGCCCAACCCGCTGCGCGCCACGCTGCAGAACCTCAGCATCCCCATCGCCACCGACGTCGACGCTACCCAGGTGAGGGCATGGCTCGACGAGGAGCGCGTGCGCCTGCTAGACTAGGACACATCGCTCACTGCTATGCAGCGCCAGCTGGAATCCGCTCAACGCGAGCACGACACGGCGTTCGGCTTCACGCCGGCCGCAGCCAAACCCAGTCGGGTGGCCGAGGTACGCACCAATGGAGAAGCCCTCGAGCGCGCACTAGGCATGACCCCCCCGGTCTACGACATCCCGGTCAAAAACATGCATGCTGCGGAGGCGGCCGCAGAGGGCCTGGAGCTCCTTCAGGGCGACAAGCTGCTCGAACGATAGCAACGCGTCCGGGATCTCCTCGCTATGGCCAACGCACAGCAGAGACGCCTCGACGACAAAGAAAAGGACAAGCGTTGCGACAACCCTGCTCCGTCCGGCTCGTGCCGATCGAAAGACCAGGCCGCACTCTGGGACACCCTCCAGGCATCCTCCCCGCACGATGATGAAGCCCAATCTGTGAGGTCCCCCGGTGCTCAACCCCGGTGGACCCAAGCCGGAAAGTTCGGCGGCGAGCTAGGCATGCCGACCCCCGATGACGGACGCCGACAGGCTGCCCCTCAACCCCAGCAAGATCGGTCGGGCCCGACCGGTCCGGCTCCCTGTGGCCCAGTCGCAAGCCAGCTGGGTCCGCGCGCCATCGATGACGCCGACGCTCGCCACCACCTCGACCAGCTCACTCTCTCCCTCGAGCTTGAAGAAGATAACGTGGTCGGGCCGGTTTGCTTTGGCCCGCACACCCGTGATGAGCCTTTCCACAAAGGGTTCACGCTCCCCCGCGATACCGCCAAGTACAACGGCTCCGTCAAGCCAGAAGACTGGCTCACCGATTACACCACCGCCATTGGAATAGCGTGCGGTAGCCGCCGCCTCGCCATATGGTACGCCCCACTCATTCTCCAGGGATCGGCCCGCACATGGTTGAACAGCCTGCCGGTCGGCAACATCAACGCATGGGTCGATTTCCAGCAAGCCTTCATCCACAACTTCAACGGCACCGACAAGCGCCCGGGCCGGCCCACCCAGCTCGCCATGTGCATTCAGGGGCCGGAGGAGACCGGACGCCAATACCTCGCTCGCTAGACCGAGCTCCGCAACAGCTGTGAGGGAGTCCATGAAGTCCAGGCGATCCAGTACTTCACCAGCGGATGCTGAGACGGCACCCTGCTCAAACACAAGCTCCTGCGGATAGAGCACACGACCCTGGCCAAGCTCATGGAGACGACAAACAAGTATGCCAACGCCGACTCCGCCATGAAGGTCCAGGTTGAGCTGGACACGGCCGGCAAGGCGATGCCGGCGTCGGTTGCCAAGCCGGCGGGCGAGAGCAGCTGCCAGCAGAACCATCAACAGAACAACAAGCGCAAGGCCGAGCAGACGGCTCCCGGCTACGACAACCACCAAGTCGCCACGGTCGAGCAGGCGCCGCGAGACGATCAAGGCAGCAGCCGGCGCCAGCGCGCCAGCTAGACCGCTTGGCAGCGTGCCATGAGCTTCGAGCAGATGCTCGACGCCCCCTGCAAGCTTCACAGCAGCGCGAAGCCAATCACGCATACGCTCCAACAATGCGCCATCACCAAGCGCATAATGAGGGGCGACATTCCGCCACCTCCGGCTCCGGCTCCAGGAGCGGGCCAGCCGGCTCCGCCTCCTCCTCCGCCGCCTCCGGCGGACGACGCCATGCTTGACGAAATCTTCCCCAACCAGACGCAAGCTACGTCATCTTCACCAGCCTCGGCGACGACAAACGATGCGAGCGCTTGCTCCGACAGGAGGTGAACACCATGGTCCCAGCCAAGCCAGACTACATGCATTGGTCGGATCGCCCGATCACCTGGAGCCGGGAGGACCATCCGACCGTCATGCCAAACCCCAGTGGCTACGTCCTCGTCCTGGACCCCACCATAGTCGGGACCAGCGCACCTGCAAGTTCTCCCGGGTTCTCATCGACGGAGGCAGCAACATCAACATCCTCTACCGAAGTACCATGACCAAACTCAGCCTCGAGGCCAAAGATTTGGAGCCAACGCGAATGATGTTCCATGGCACCGTGCCCGGTCTCTCCTGTTCCCCAATCGGCCGAATTAGGCTCGACGTCCTCTTCATCTCAAGCGAGCATTTCCGACGCGAGCCCATCTGGTTCGAGGTGGTGGACCTAACCAACGCGTACCACGCGTTGCTGGGCTGGCCTGCCCTTGCCAAGTTCATAGTGGTTCCCCACTACACCTACCTGAAGATGAAGATGTTGGGACCCAAGGGCCTCACCACCGTCGCCGGCGACTACCGCGGGTCCCTGGAGTGCGCTCAAACTGGCGCAAGGCTAGCCGGATCGCTAGTCATAGCCGAGGAGCGGCGCCAGCTCGACCGGCTGATGGGCCTCGAACCCCTCGTTGGTTACCCCAAGTGGAAGGTGTAAGATGCAGTAAGTAGAAGTGTTTTCCCCTAGCAAAGATGCCAAGGATCGAATCCCCTGAGACTCCTAGGTTCAACAGGTAGGTGTCAACTGCTAACGGCGCAATTAGCAATCAACGCGGACCTGCACACAGATACAAATAACTTTGCTCCCAACGAGTACAGAGAGGTTGTCAATCTCTCCGGCCTTGTAGTTCACAAAGGGTTAAAAGCAATATGATAGTAGTGATAGATAGTGTTTTGCAATAGTAAATAAAATAACGATAAGTAAATAGTGGATGTGATCAATGATGGTAATATGGACCGGAGTCTCATGATGTTCACTAGTGATGTCTCTCTCCCAAAAGACGATAAAACAGCTATGTGAGGTAAACAAATTACAGCTGGGCAATTGACAGGACCACGAACGCAAACCAATGCTGACTACATTGCAAGAAAGGTTGAGGTTCAAAGCATGGGCGGTACGCCAAAGTAAGTAGACCGAAATCCATCAATATCTACTACTAATCATCCACCTTGAGATATCTATCCAGAACATCTCGCTGGTATTAAGTTGCGAGTCCCACCCATAGTGTAAACTCAATGCAACAGACAACTGCTTTAAAAGAACTTTGCGTAAAGTAAACAATCCTTGCACCCGCGGGCACAAGCACCATTGTTTTCCCCCTTGTGGCAACAACACATCCCCTAGACTCATGTTTCTGTCACTCAAGCTAGTCATCGAGGGGCATGAACCCACAATCGAGCATAACGTTCCCTCTTGGAGTCACTACCTACTACTCGGCCAAAGCAATAAATAACAACGGAGAACATGCAAGAATTACTTATGAACTAAAATATAAAAGAGGTGAATCAAATATATTACTCAAGATCAATCTGAACATAATCTCATAATCCATCGGATCCCAGCAAACTCAACATAGCAACAGCATAAGGATTACATAGGTGCCTCGATCATGTAGGGCAGCTCACGAGGACTAATTAGTGAAGCACAAGAACGGGAGGAGAACATCACATAGCTACTGGTCATGGACTCATGGTCCAAGGGAGACTACTCACGAGTCATCCGGGAGGCGTCCATGGTGGTGGAGAAGCTCCCGGTGGTGATCCTCCCCTCCGGCAGGGTGCCGGGAAGAGTTCTCCTGGTGCTCCCGATCTTGGAAGCGGCGGCGGCGGCGGAACAGAGATGGGATCGCGAAAAGAAGTCCTGCTTCGAGGGTTTCGGAGAGTCCTTTAAATATATGCCAAAGTAGGGCACCGGGGGGCTCTCGGGGGGCCGAGGCGCCCCCCCGGCGCGGCCCAGGGGGGGCGCCCACAGGGCGCCTGGAGCCCCTGTGGCCCCCCCCCAGGCTGCCCTTCGGACGCAGTGTTGTTTCCGGTTCGCTGATTTTTTATATAATTTTTCTGGATTTTTCTGGGCAGTTCTCGAAACGTGAAAACCTGAAATACAAAAACAGCCAAAAACAGAAACTGGCACTCGGGTGCACTGGATTAGTAAGTTAGTCCAAATATGATCAAAAGTGTATGGAAGTGTATGAATATCATAGCAATATCACCCAAAAGTGGCATGGAGCAAGCAGAAATTATAGATACGTTTTGGACGTATCAACATCCCCAAGCTTAATTCCTGCTCGTCCTCGAGTAGGTAAATGATAACAAGAATAATTTCTGTGGTGACATGCTATTAACCATATAGGACTTTCTCATAGTCATATGACAAAAGCTTACTGAGACAATGATTCTATAGTAATTAAGTTGTCTCAAGAGAAAATCACAAATGACTGAAAGTTTTACAACATGAAACTGAAACATCAAAAAGATTTGCAATGAACATGATGTGCAAATATGATCAAGTGATATCTAGCTTGCCCCCTTTAGTGATGCAAAACATAAATGCAAGGGCACCTTCAAGGTTTAAGTGATGACTAGATACAATCATTTCAGAATAAACGATATCACAATCATGCAAAAGACAATGCTACTTTGGGACAATGCACATTACACTCAGAATGACAATCATGCTCTCAGTAGTTGGTGCTTGAAGTGCTAGAGCTTTTTATTTTGAAACATGGAAGCAATTGTGTCAATGGTAGTAGTACTTCATATGTGTCATGCATAAAACATCCTATAAGTTGCAAGCCTCATGCATCGAATACCAATAGTGCTCGCTCCTTGTCCTAATTAGCTCGGATCCCCATGGGTTATCATTGCATTGCACATGTTTTAACCGAGTGTCACAAAGGGGTACCTCTATGCCACCTGTACAAAGGTCCAAGGAGATAGATCGCATTTGATTTCTCGTTTTTGATAGATCTCAACTTGAGGACATCCATACCGGGACAACATAGAAAATAGATGATGGACTCCTCTTTAATGCATAAGCATATTCTCATGAGAGATTGAGGATCAAGGTCCAAGCTAAAACTTCCACCATGATGCATGGCTTTGGTTGGCGGCCCAATGTTCTTCTCTAACAATATGCATATTAATTCAACCCACGGTAAATCACCCTTACTTCAGACAAGACGAACATGCATAGCAACTCACATGATATTCAACAAAAGTGTGACAGTTGATGGCGTCCCCAGAAACATGGTTACCGCTCAGCAAGCAACTCATAAGAAATAAGATACATAGGCAACATATTCTTTACCACAATAGTTTTAAGGCTACTTTCCCAGGAGCTATGTATTGCATGGTTAATTTGCTTAGTGCAGGTGGAGGTTAGCAAAAGACTGGGAGCGACCAACTAAGAGAGCAATGACGGTCATAATCATGCAGAGCGACAAAGCAATATTGAATCAGGCATGGTAGTTATATCGCTACTTAGAAATAAAAGATCATCAAGGCTTGACAGACTTCCTTTACAGTCTTGAATATGCGTGAGCATACGCCAAGTCAATCAAAATAAATTCTCGAAGGAAGATATTACTAGACCATACCATATCATAGGCAAACAAACCAAGTTGGTATTCCAATAACACATTGGGAACCCCCCCCCCAGCTATTCGAGATTAACCAAAAGAAAACCTGAACTACTAAGCACCATCATGCAAGTAGCATCTTTATCATAGACACATTAACCAATGCAACGGAAGCAAACTCTCTTAATAAGGTGAGCATGGTAATTAAAGAGAGTTCAAGCAACCAACTAAATAAAAGCTCTTGAGAAGATAAGCATGAATAATAAGAGCAAAGTATGATAGTAGCTATTTAAAAGACAAAGAACACACACAGCATAGATAGACATGAAAATTCGATGTAATGTTCTAGGTAGAGGTGGAGCGTGTTTCTCTCCCACATAAAGGAATGTTGGGTTCCGACTCGTTATGAAAAACTAAAAAGAAAACTAAAAGCAAGACGCTCCAAGCATAGCACATAACACATGAAGTGATAAAAATATAGCGGAACGAAAGACGAACTGATAATGTTGATGGAGAAGGGGATGCACGGGGGCATCCCCAAGCTTAGACGCTTTAGTCTCCTTGAATATTTCTTGGGGGTGCACGGGGGCATCCCCAAGCTTGAGCGCTTGACACTCCTAAATCTTTTTATCATCTTCCCTCGCACACTTGAAAACTCCCTTCATACACAACTCATCATAATCTGATTAGCGAGGTTAGTACCCTTAATAAAATAATTATACCTTGCTGGAAATAAGGATATTCTTGAAGTTCTACTGTTTCTCAAGATTGCCAAAAGGTTTCTGCAAAGAAAAAGCAAGTTCTTAATTTGCAAAGTGAAGGTAAGGCAAAACAGGACAGAATCTGTGAAAAATATAACAGCAGGCAGTAATTGACCTGTTCGGGATACTTCTGCAACTCAAATCAAAAAACTCAGAACTGACGCACGAAAGAAAATTATATAGAGAACGCTGTCGAAAAAATTCAGACCAAAAAGATGATCTGGTGATTTTATACAAATTTTTCTATCCAAGGACAGAATCTGTTTCCTGGACAGCACCTCACAACTTTTGAACTTTCTAGCAATCAGAGGCTATACTTGGCACAAATATGAAAAGCAAAGATACAATGATGATGCTACAGCAGTAAACAACATCAAGACACAACAAAAGCAAAAAATTTATTCATGTGGGCTGCCTCCCAAAAGCGCTTTCTTTTATGCCTTTAAGCTAGGCATAATGCATAGAGGAATCAATAATCATCATAATAATCAGAGTTATAAATCGTTTCAAATGGTTCCTCGATAAGTTCATTCTTGTTCCTTCTAGGAAAGGGGTACACACCTTTTGCCTTCCCGCGTAAGCGGATTTGTCCCTTACCTATATCGATGAAGCCTTTAACTGCTCGGAGGAAGTCCCTTCCAAGCACTATATTTCCTTGGTTTGGCTCCACGATGAAGAAATCAATCATTGCAATCCCTTTAAGCAATTTAACTGGCACGTCTTTTATTTTGCCCTGGATTTCAGAAATATCTCCATTAGTATGTTCATGATAATATGGTAATCTATCCATGTTAAATTTTAAAGAATCATGAACAATTTTTGGCATAGTAGAAACCATAGATCCAATATCACAATAAGCAAGGAAGTCTTGATTAGCGATGCCAATCCTAACAAGAGGTTCCCAGTCATTATCTATTTCCAACATATCTCTCTTATTGAGTTTGGGTTTCTCTACCTTCATTAAGTCTAAAGCATCCATTCTCTTTTCAATAGTAGCAAGTCTATCTATGACAGTATCAAAATTATGATCATAAACAAAGTAACTAGATAGACCATGTATAGTTTCAGGAGCTCTAGCTTCATCACATTCTAGGAAATCTCCCTTGGCTATAATGTCAAGGGAGTGTTTACACCATTTAAAAAGACCATGGTAAAAATTTCTAAGCACAATTTTTATAGGTATCCAAGGCATAATTCTTCTATGTGCATCAGAAATTCTGTCCCATGCCTTCTTCATATTTTCTCCATCCCTTTGATGGAAATCTAGAACTTCTGATTCCCTCAAAGCACCAAATTCTAACATGTTTAACTAAACAGATAGGACTACTAACAAGAAGGTAAAATAATTTTTTTTGTAATTTTGTGATAAAGGATACTAAAGCAAGAACTGAAAGGTAAACTAACAAGACTAATAAGCAAAGGTAAAAGATAGCATGCAACTCCCCTATCCTGAAGAGTGGAGTCCCCGGCAACGGCGCCAGAAAATACTCCTTGATGTGCCTCGAACCCCTCGTTGGTTACCCCAAGTGGAAGGTGTAAGATGCAGTAAGTAGAAGTGTTTTCCCCTAGCAAAGATGCCAAGGATCGAATCCCCAGAGACTCCTAGGTTCAACAGGTAGGTGTCAACTGCTAACGGCGCAATTAGCAATCAACGCGGACCTGCACACAGATACAAATAACTTTGCTCCCAACGAGTACAGAGAGGTTGTCAATATCTCCGGCCTTGTAGTTCACAAAAGGTTAAAAGCAATATGATAGTAGTGATAGATAGTGTTTTGCAATAGTAAATAAAATAACGATAAGTAAATAGCGGATGTGATCAATGATGGTAATATGGACCGGAGTCTCATGATATTCACTAGTGATGTCTCTCTCCCAAAAGACGATAAAACAGCTATGTGAGGTAAACAAATTACAGCTGGGCAATTGACAGGACCACGAACGCAAACCAATGCTGACTACATTGCAAGAAAGGTTGAGGTTCAAAGCATGGGCGGTACGCCAAAGTAAGTAGACCGAAATCCATCAATATCTACTACTAATCATCCACCTTGAGATATCTATCCAGAACATCTCGCTGGTATTAAGTTGCGAGTCCCACCCATAGTGTAAACTCAATGCAACAGACAACTGCTTTAAAAGAACTTTGCGTAAAGTAAACAATCCTTGCACCCGCGGGCACAAGCACCATTGTTTTCCCCCTTGTGGCAACAGCACATCCCCTAGACTCATGTTTCTGTCACTCAAGCTAGTCATCGAGGGGCATGAACCCACAATCGAGCATAACGTTCCCTCTTGGAGTCACTACCTACTACTCGGCCAAATCAATAAATAACAACGGAGAACATGCAAGAATTACTTATGAACTAAAATATAAAATAGGTGAATCAAATATATTACTCAAGATCAATCTGAACATAATCTCATAATCCATCGGATCCCAGCAAACTCAACATAGCAACAACATAAGGATTACATAGGTGCCTCGATCATGTAGGGCAGCTCACGAGGACTAATTAGTGAAGCACAAGAACGGGAGGAGAACATCACATAGCTACTGGTCATGGACTCATGGTCCAAGGGAGACTACTCACGAGTCATCCGGGAGGCGTCCATGGTGGTGGAGAAGCTCCCGGTGGTGATCCTCCCCTCCGGCAAGGTGCCGGGAAGAGTTCTCCTGGTGCTCCCGATCTTGGAAGCGGCGGCGGCGGCGGAACAAAGATGGGATCGCGAAAAGAAGTCCTGTTTCAAGGGTTTCGGAGAGTCCTTTAAATATATGCCAAAGTAGGGCACCGGGGGGCTCTCGGGGGGCCGAGGCGCCCCCCCGGCGCGGCCTAGGGGGGGGCGCGCCCACAGGGCGCCTGGAGCCCCTGTGCCCCCCCCCCCCAGGCTGCCCTTCGGACGCAGTGTTGTTTCCGGTTCGCTGATTTTTTATATATTTTTTCTGGATTTTTCTGGGCAGTTCTCGAAACGTGAAATCCTGAAATACAAAAACAGCCGAAAACAGAAACTGGCACTGGGGTGCACTGGATTAGTAAGTTAGTCCAAATATGATCAAAAGTGTATTGAAGTGTATGAATATCATAGCAATATCACCCAAAAGTGGCATGGAGCAAGCAGAAATTATAGATACGTTTTGGACGTATCACTGGCTCATCGCGCTGGCCAACGAGATGCCAGCCACACCGGCTCCCGCCAAGGAAACGGCCGGTGAAGCTTCATTCCAGCCGTCCAAGGAAACCAAGAAGGTCAAGCTAAACCCAGAAGACCCCAACTGCAGCAAGTACGTTGTCATCGGAACCCGCCTCGACAACAAATAGGAAGGCGAGCTCGTCGACTTCCTCCGTGAGAATCGAGATATCTTTGCGTGGACCCCAAAGGACATGCCGGGAATCCCGAGGAGGTACGCGGAGCACAAACTTCACGTCTGTAAGGACGCCAACCCTATCCGTCAACCCCTACGCCACTTTTCCAAAGAGAAGAGAAGAACCATCGGTGAAGAGGTCACCAAGCTCCTCGCGGCCGGCTTCATCATGGAAGTGTTTCACCCCGAGTGGCTGGCCAACCCAATCCTCGTACTGAAGAAGAAGAAGAACACCTGGCGCATGTGCATAGACTACAACAGCCTGAACAAGGCTTGCCCCAAGGATCCTTTCACCCTCCCACGGATCGACCAAGTCATCGACTCGACCGCCGGCTGTGAGCTCCTGTCTTTCTTGGATGCTTACTCCGGCTACCACCAGATCAGGCTAGACCCCGGCGACGCTCTGAAGACGTCCTTCATCATGCCCTTCGGGGCTTATTGCTACATCACCTTGTCGTTCGGCTTCAAGAACGCCGGCACCACCTTCCAGCGCTGCATGCAGAAATGCATGTTGCCGTAACTCGGCCGCAACATCCACGTCTATGTGGACGACATCGTAGTGAAGACCAAGAAGCACCTCACACTCCTCGATGACCTGAAGGAGACCTTCGCCAACCTGCGCGAGTACCAGATCAAGCTCAACCCAGAGAAATGTGTCTTCGGCGTGACGCCTGGGAAGCTGATTGGTTTCGTCGTCTTGGAACACGGCATTGAGGCAAGCCCAGAGAAGATCAAGGCCATCGAACACATGTGCAAGCCGTCCCGGCTGCGCGATGTCCAGAAATTCACCGGCTGCTTGGCCTCGGTCAGTCGGTTCCTCAGCCGGCTGGGCGAGAGGGCCCTGCCCCTATATCAGCTGATGAAGAAGACGACTCCGTTCGAGTGGAACAACCAGGCGGACAAAGCATTCCGAGATCTCAAATGCATGCTCTGCACCACACCCGTCCTCGCCTCGCCGGCCGACAAGGAGTCGATGTTGCTATACATCGCGGCTACTTCGTGGTCGGTCAGCACGGTGTTGGTGGTTGAGCGGCCGGAGGAAGGCAAGATCCAGTCCGTCCAACGCTCGGTCTACTATCTGTGTGAGGTCCTTTCAGCCTCCAAGCAGAACTATCCGCACTACCAGAAGATGTGCTACGGTGTGTACTTGACCGCCAAGAAGCTGAAGCAGTCTTTCAAGAGCATGAGGTCACCGTAGTCAGCACGACCCCCATCGGCAAGATCATGGGATGCCGAGATGCCTCCGGTCGAGTTGCCAACTAGGCCATCAAGCTGGCCGGCCACTCCATCCTCTACGAACCTCGCACCACAATCAAGTCTCAAGAACTGGCGGATTTCCTCGACGACTGGACGGAAACCTAGTATCTGCCACTGCCTCTGGATTCAACACATTGGTGCATGCACTTTGACGGCTACAAGATGCATTCCGTCTTGGGAGCCGGCATCGTGTTGTCTTCCCGAAGGGCGACCGGCTCCGCTACGCGCTCCAAATCCACTATGCCGCCTCCAACAACGTTGCAGAATACGAAGCCCTTCTGCACGGCCTCCGGCTTGCCAAGGAACTCAGCATCCGCGGCATCCTATGCTTCGGCGACTCAGACCTCGTGGTCTAGCAGAGCTCTGGCGAATGAGACGCTCGAGGCTCCAACATGGCAAGCTACCGCTTCTTGGTCCAGCAGCTATCCGGCACTTTCGACGGCTGCAAGTTCCTCCACGTCCCGCATGCGGAGAACGAGGTTGCCGACACGCTGGCCAAGATTGGCGCTTCCCGGGAAGCCATTCTGTCCGGTGTCTCCCTCGAGTGCCTACGCAAGCCATCCGTCAAGCAGTCTCCGGACTCCGAGTCAATCTTTGTCTCCGACGACCCTGCAACGCCCCTACCCGACCCAAGGACTGCTGAACCCAGCCCGAGGATTGCGGAACCCGGCCCGGGGACTGCTACACTCATCCCGGCGACCATCACCCTTGACCCGGGGGTTGCCACCTCCGGCTCGGGGGCTACCATCAAAATGCATATCAGGATGTTCGGTTCCATCTCCTGCGTATGGATTAGCTAGTAGTTGTTCATACCCGAAGGAATTTCATAACCAATATTTCCAGTAGGTGTTGTAGGTTGAGGGGCAACTAATTGTGCTTCCGGTTGATGTGAAGATACCCCGAACAAACCCCTCAAAGGATGGTTTTTCATAGTAACAAGTGACAATAAATTTCAACACGTAGTCATACTTTTTCCTTACCAATTTCCACTTACCGAGAGCGCTTCACTCCCCGGCAATGGCGCCAGAAAAGAGCCTTGATGACCCACAAGTATAGGGGGTCAATCGTAGTCCTTTTGATAAGTAAGTGTGTTGAACCCAACGAGGAGCAGAAGAAAATGACAAGTGGTTTTCAGCAAGGTAATTTCTGCAAGCACTGAAATTGTCGGTAACAGGTAGTTTGATAGCAAGATAATTTGTAACGAGCAAGGAAGGGCAACGGTAAATAAAGTGTTGAAAGGTAGCCCAATCCTTTTTTGGCAAAGGACAGGCCAAAATAGTTTCCTATAATAGGCAAAGCGTTCTTGAGGGTGCACGGGAATTTCATCCAGACACTTTCATCATGTTGGTTTGATTTGTGTTCGCTACTTTGATAATTTGATATGTGGGTGGACCGGTGCTTGGGTGCTGTTAAAGTAAACCTCGCACTTATGATTAACCCCCTCGAAAGCATCCGCAACTACGAGAAAAGTATTAAGATAAAATCTAACCATAGCATTAAACATTTGGATCCAAATCGGTCCCTTACGAAGTAGCGCATAAACTAGGGTTTAAGCTTCTGTCACTCTAGCAACCCATCATCTAATAACTACTCCACAATGCATTCCCTTAGGCCCAAATATGGTGAAGTTTCATCTAGCCGACGTTCACATGACACCACTAAGGGAATCACAACATACATATCATCAAAATATCGAACACATATCAAGTTCACATGATTACTTGCAGCAAGATTTCTCTCGTGACCTCAAGAACAAAAGTAACTACTCACAAATGAAAATCATACACAAGATCAGAGAGCTATTAAATAGCATAATGGATCTGAACATATAATCTTCCACCAAATAAACCATATAGTAATCAACTACACGATGTAATCAACAGTCCCACTACCCATGTACCCTGCGCGTAAAAACCCTATTAGGGTAAAGGTATGGGACAAAATTTACCCATGGGTATATAAATAGGGAAATCTGAAACCCATTCGGTAGAGCGGGTACAGGTATGGGATTGTATAACCCATACCCACATACCAATGTACCCATATAAAAGTATATAAGTACGGCCATGTTATCCCTACGCTTTGTTGTGAACTCAAAATGATTTATTTTGATGTTTTGTTATTTACGAGAAGTGATGTTGCTTATCAAATGTGTTGTTGTTTAAGATGTGTTGTTCTTTATAAGTATGTGTTGTTGTTATAATGTCTTGTTGTTTATAGAATGTTATTATATGATGCTTTTTGTGACTGCGTTGTTCATTTTGATGCTTTGTAAACATGGCTAATTTTACCCGCGGGTGCCCATCTACCATGTAGGGTAACGGGTATGGGAAACAATTGTACCCATTGACGGGTATGGGTAAGGTTGATGGGTAAGCTCAAGGAGGATGGGTAAGGGTATGGGGTGTCTCCACCCTTACCCAAACCTTGCGGGTGCCATCCCTAATCAACACTACTAGTCAGCCACAGGTACCAGTCTGAGGTTCCGGTACAAAGATTGAACACAAGAGATGAACTAGGGTTTGAGAGGAGATGGTGATGTTGATTGGCCTAGCAAAGATGAGAGGGTTGTTGGTGATGATGATGGCCTCGTTTTCCCTCTCCGGGGGGTAGGTTCCCCCGGCGGAATCGCTCCACCGGAGGGCAAAAGTGCTCTTGTCCAAGTTCCTCCTTGAGACCACGGCGCTCCATCCCGAAAGTCCTCTCGTATTTTTTCTAGGTCAAAATTACTTATATACCATAAGATGGGCACCGGAGGTGGGCCAAGGAGGGCACAACCCACCAGGGCGCGCCTGGGGGCCCAGGCACGCCCTGGTGTCTTGTGCTCACCAGGGTGGCCCTCTCCGGTAATTATTTACTCCGGTATTTTTCATATATTCCAAAATAATTCTCCGTAAATTTTCAGCTCATTTGGAGATGTGCAGAATAGGTGGCCTGACGTAGCTTTTCTAGGTCCAGAATTCCAACTGTCGGTATTCTCCCTCTTTGTGTAAACCTTGCATATTATGAGAGAAAAGACATTAGAATTACTCCATAAAGCATTATTATGCATGAAAATATTATAAATAACAGTAGGAAAACATGATACAAAATGGACGTATCAGGTCTCTTATTGTCTAGAAAAATCATCAAAAAGTTTCATCTTGCTTGGACTTTTGTAGGTATGGATTTCTGAAAAACCAGAAACATGTAGAAAACAGGAACAGGCTGGGCACTAAGTTAATAGGTTAGTCCATAAAAATAACATAAATGACGTATAAAGCATACAGAAGTAACAATATAATAGCATGAAAAAAAATAGATAAGTTCGAGACGTATCAGCCACCCCCATTTCTCCGCTTGGGCAACCACATTTTTCATATTCAAAATCTCAAATCAATGCTAACACAAAATTAAAATCTCAAATCAATGAACATGCATGCTCGTGATCATTCGATCAACTTAGATGACAACCAATTCAACCATTCAAGATAGTCCAGAATAATTCACAATGAAAAAATCAGCAATTTATAAATCAATTCTCCTTATGGATATGCTTCTTTTTGTTGATCAACCATTTCTTCTAAGTTTTTTCTTATGATTAGGATTGGATAGGGTAGTTTTAGCATGGTGGGCGCAGTGCCCGGCATAAGTTCGAGAGAGATTTGTGCAACATGTTTTGATTTTTCGTTTGCAGCTTCCAAGATTTTCCTGTCACCAACCGTCGGATTATGTCCATATACTATTAGTACAACATATTTTATACTTCTTTTTTGTGGGAAATCACGTGTTGTACTTGTACTACTTGGAGTAAATTGCATCATATTTAAGGAGGACCAAACAATCAATTTCTAGTTTACCCACAACGTAAACACCCATACAACACAACCTAATAAAACAATGTGAATTATAATTCCTCCTAAAAATACAAAATACCATGGTTCTTAGTTTATAATTTGAAGAAATTCAGTTGGATCGATAGTTTTCAGAACTATTGAGCGCAAAGAAATTATCAAACAATGACGATTGACAAAGCCAAAAATAAATTTCACATCAGACTTTGCAGCGACCAAAATAAGAGCATCTCTAATAAAATTTGGCTAATGTGGCGTCCGTAGACAAGAGCCAGCCACCCCCATTTCTCCGCTTCGGCAACCATATTACTCTAATTCAAAAATCTCAAATCAGTGCCAACTGAAAAATATATATCTCAAATCAGTGCAAAGGCATGCACAAGATCATTCAATCAATATAGCAGACAACAAAGTCAATGATTCAACGATTCAAGATAGGTTATAATAATTCACCACGACAAATGCAACAATTTATAAATCAATTTTCCTGTTTGTGGTCGTTGCTCTCCTTTTGTTGATCAACCTTTTCTTTTATGTTTTTTAATTGGGATTGCATAGGATTATTTTAGCCTGGTAGGCCGAGATCCCCATGTAAGCTCAAGAGACTTTTGTGCAAGATGTTTCCATTTTCCTCTATAGTTTCTAATTACCAACAATGGTTGGATTAGTCCTTACGGGAAAACACGTCTTGTACTTCAACTGCTTCGAAATAAAATTAGCATCATATTTAGGGATGACCAAAAATTACTTCCTAATTTATCCGCAATGCAAACACCCTATAAATTGTCTGAATAATGAGAATTTTAGTCCATACTAAAAATACATGATATTAAAATATTTATAATATAATTCGAAGAGGTTCGGTTGGATCATGGTGCTCGGAACCATTGATTGCAAAGAAAAACGCAAACCAGTGATGATTGACAAAGCCTACAATAAATTTCAACATCAGACTTTGTAACGACCAATATAAGATCATCTCTCATAAAATTTGGCTAATGTGTTGTCCGCAGACAAGAACCGACCACCCCAATTTGTCCACTTGGGCTACCACATTCCTCATATGCAAAATCTCAAATCAAGGCCAACTCAAAAAAAACTCAAATCAATGCAAAGGCATGCACGAGGTCATTCAATCAATATAGTAGACACCCAATTCAATGATCAAGATAGGCTAGAATACCATGAATCTAAAAATTGTCCTGAAGTGTCAAAAGAAGAATTTTATAAATTGATTCATGATAGTTCCTTGAATGAAAAAGTATGATTCTAATGATCTTAGTATGAATTCCATGAATATCAATTGTGCTAAAGATATGCAAAGCTACAAGCTTGGGGATGATGAGCATGATATTTTTAGGCCCCCCTACTAATGAAGAAGTTATAAAAGAGAAATATGACAATCTTTATGATTCAAGTGATGAAGATGACACACTTGATATTGCTTTTTATGGGGACACTATGTCTATAGGCACTAGTGATGATGATTTTGCTATGCCTACTACTCATTGTAATGATCATGAAGACATGTATTTTTTTTCAGAAACACACCCCTATGTTCGCGTCTTCATACGTTGACAACAAAGAGCCAATGCCTGCAACAATTGTAATTAAAATCATGCAAAAAACATACATGATCAGTATAAAACCAGGTGCATGCAATGACCTGATAGGTTGTAATTTTTTCATTATTTTTTATATTTGTTTTACTGCAATGATTGAAGATGAATAGAATGAAAGTTTCTAAAAAAAGAGTTAGTTAGGGGACATTACCTAAGGATTAGCATGTTGAAATCTAATACTCGATCGCAACTGAGAATTTTAGACTGTGTGAGTACACCTGACCAGAGGGAGTAGTACTCCTACTACAAGTGCGCTATGGTATTTCCCGAAAGACAAATACTCCCTCCATTCGACAATGTAGTGTGCCCGCGCTTTCCAAAATTCAAGTTTGACGGTAAATTCAACTACCGAGACCGACTACGGCGGGAGCAAAAATTATACCACTAAATTCGTATTTTCGATATGAATTCAGTGATATAATTTTAGCTCCCGCTGCAGTCGGTCTCATTGGTTAAGTTTACAATCAAACTTTAATCTCAAAAAGCGCGGGCGCAGTACATTACGGAATGAAGGGAGTACTATACTACCAGCTGTATCAGGTACTCGGTCAAGTACGACGGCGTCGCGCTCTGTGGTGCGTGGCCGGCAGCGGCGACAGCCACAGGCGGCGCGGCCGCAGGGCGTCCAGCTAAGTGACCCCCGCGCCCCGTGCACCGATAAGCGAACAGGCCCTCGCAGCGACGTCTCACCCGGGATACTCTGCGCTTGGCGTGTTCACGAGAAAGATCCTGGAGTAATCAGCCTAGCTACCTAGGCAGGTCCTGCTAACACCAGCGCTACTGTAGTTCGGTCATCGCTAGGAGTACTGGGTTTGGCCGTGTCTACCGTATCACTGGCCTAGCTAGGGCGATCTGGGCGTGTTTAATGCATGGTCACCGAATATCACCCAAAATAATGGCGTCGGGTCTGTCTCCTGGTGTCACCGGCCGGAGGCACACTCGTCACGTGAGAGCTCGGTGATGTTTTCAGTTGCAATGGCGCGTCCCACACGCCAACGGTTCAGGCACACTGCACACACCTCTGGGTTGAGCAGATCCGGCAGGTTCCCTAAACTTCACGCCGTAGAGATGGTTGCCAAAATAGGGAAAACTCAGTTCCGGTAGATTCCTGAGTAGCTCTCTGTACCCTAAATACCTTAAAAGAAAAGAAAGAAAGAAAGTAGCCCTCCATCTCTAATAAGAAGGCCATTAAACACGTCCTTAGATTTTTACTCGTGGCACATGACTTAGCTAGCTTGGCTAGATTTTCTTCTCCAAAATTTTGATTCGTTTTGGCCCCTGAGGTTGTAATCCAATGTTTGTAAAAGCATGGTTAATAGTGTAGTGAATGACTAGCTATATAAAGATGACACGTCACTTGTAGCCAACCTAATAGCTCATTCATATAATAGTTAGATATACAAGTATGCTATATCATTAATATATGACCCATTTATTTCTCTCACAAAGTGTGTTGGAGCTAATGCTGCAACTGTAAGTTTGTAACCCTTTTTCCTTCTCATCCATTTCTTCTCTCCTCCACCTAGACACAAATCTAAGATGACATCTCTTATAGCCCACGTACATCACTCTATTATACTTTCTCTAAACACTGCAACTATTCTTGTGAATGATTGAAGGAGGTTTGAAGGGTAAAGTAAAGACCCGTATATCCGGGGGACGTCAGATTTAGAGGACCCATGGCGCAAAGCATTCATTCGCTTAGGGAGGGATGATCAAGTGAACCAAAACGTTCGGTGGGAGAACACGTCCAACGCGACCAAAAGGCCCGACAATCTATTTGGTGGGCCTCCTCCTAGTCTCATTACCAAAGGCAAAAAACATAGTCCAAAAACTAAAAATTGATTAAAAAAAGAATGAACAATTAAAAACAAATCTCGAACTGGGCTCTTTTTGCTTTTTCGAACAAAAGTTCAAGTAGTTCAGTGAAAAAACGGTCAAGCTTTCTTCCATCCTTCCTAGCTCCTCGAGTTTACACCCGCTCGGCGGCTTTTTCATTGATCGTTCTGAAGTGGATTCGAACTACTTTCTCCGTTTGGATTTTGAGTGCAAAAGGCCCGGCGATAGAGGATTTTCAGTTTGCCATCAAATCAAAAAACACATATATAGCATGAATTTTGCCAACTGTAAATAAAAAAAGACATGCATTTCCTTCTTCTTTAATTGCCATGACAGTATGAAAAACAAAAAATCATAAATTTAGCCCATGTCGCAAGCAACATATTTACCTACATTTACTTAAAAATGCAACAATTACAACATATGTAATATATAAACAACAAAGTTGCCATGATCCATGGAAAAAACTATATAAAAATTGAACACGAGATGCAACAAAATTGCCATGATTTTTCATTTGTGATGCCGTATGAATCAAATTTACCTAATTTTTTCATGTAAAAAAAGGAAAGTACAAGTAAGTTGTGAAAAAATGTCATGTGTTGGACATAAAAAATGTGAAATGTGAAATGTTTACCCATCTAAAACTCCCAAGGTGGCTCGTTCTCTAGACATAGAGAAAGATCCGTTCAGGACAAAGGATGATGGAGAAAAGATGTTGGGACCCGAGATTCCATATCTGAGTGTTGTTGGAGCGCTCATGTATCTTGTAAAATGCATGAGACATGATCCCGCCTTTGTAGTGAATCTACTTGCTAGACACAACACAACGCCCACCAAACGGTACTGGTCAAGAGTGAATAATGTATTTTGATATCTCCAAGGCACAAAGGATCTTGGCCTATTTTCCAGTTCTAGAGAAATCAGGGCTCTAATATGATTCAATACACATATGTTAGCTATATATGTGATCCCCATAATGGCATATCACATACCAGCTTTGTGTTCCTACATGGTGGACCTGCCATATCATGGAAATCTTTGAGACATATTCTTGTGGAAACATCTACCAATCATTCTGAAACAATTTCATCATATGATGCATCACACAAATGTGTGCGGCTTTGCGGAATGTTAAACTGCATACAACAGTCATCTGGAATTGATTATATGGATATGATGTGGCTTTTGTTGCACATATGCAAATAGGATACATCAAGAGCAATATCACTAAGCATATTGCTCCTAAGTTGCCTCCCCCCCCCCCCCCC
>LR738713.1:760033098-760184676 GCA_902687465.1 Secale cereale | reverse complement strand
GGGACATCATACACTCTCTCTTTCTGAGTTTTATGTTTCAGGTTCTCATCAAGGATTTTAATGAAGATTTTTTGTAGGAGAAACCTTTCAAGATGGTGGTGTTATCTCGACGATCTTCAAAATGATGATTCTACGATTCTACTAGGACAAGCATGTGAAATTCTACATGGACAAGCGTAGATCAGGGGAGTGTTAGAATAAATTGGCACTTGTTAACTAAAGGGAAACCTACCCTTTGTAATCGCAATTGCCGAGTTGGGAGGATCACATCCTTAACACTACCTGTTTAGTTGAAGGATGGAAAATTTTCCAACCTCCATATACAAACATATGCATCCATGCACGTACATGCCGAGGGTTTTTTCATGCATTTTCAAAAGGAGGAAAAGGAAGCAGCCTATCACACAACTAGCTAAAAACTTTCTTAGTAAGAATATCCATGAGATTTGCAATAGACCCAGTCGAATGAACAATGAAGAAGATGGGAAGGAGGCAATGAACTTCGATGACGAAAGAGATGAAGGCGGTGATGCGCCAGACTTGGCGTATGTTGGCATGGTGGCTTTGGATGCGACAGGGATGGCTCGGCCTCCGCCTCTCGGTGATGGTGAACCAGGCGGCGGCTCCTCGTCGACATCCACCTCCCGCCTTGGCCTTGTCCTAGTGTTCGGCGCGGCGAAGATCGTGAGGAGCAGGATGCGGCCGGCGCGGCGAAGAGTGTGAGGAGCAGGATGCGGTCGGCGCGGCGAAGAGCGTGAGAAGCAGGATGGCGGTGATGTGGGCGCGACGGAGCCATGGCGGTTGAGGAAGATTCACATGGGACTTGGACCAGGGAAGTTGGGGAGAAAATGAAGACAACAATGCGAGTGGGGCGTGACAGAGACTGAAGGGGGGTGGCGGGGGTGTTCGTTCCGAGTCAATTTTCAGAGAACGGGTTCTGAAGCTGACTTGTCTCCTCTGCGATGCTTTAAGATATGTACGTCCAATCGGACGCGTTCGCTCAAAAACATTAAAAAAATATGACGTAATATTTGTATCATTTTTAATAGTTTGGATTGTTTACCCCATGTGTCACTTGGTCACATTGTTATCATTTGGGTAATTTAACTCCTAAAAAAAGTGTATAATAGTATAGTATTCAACAATATGAAGACACTCAATAGTATCAATGGTGGTCGGAAGTTGGGACTATGGACCGCAAAGAAATTCTCAAACCAGCGAAAATTGACAAACCCTGAAATAAATTGCAACAACAGACTTTCCAACGCCCAAACTAATCCCTACGTGCTTTCCTTACAAAAGGCAAAGCACGTAGTACTCCCCAGTACACTACATAGACGGTACCAAAGAGAATACCATACTACCAGCTGTATCGAGTAGTACTCGGCCAACAAGTACGAAGGCGTCAACTGAAAAACCACGTACGAAGGCGTCGCGCTCCCCGTGTGGTGCGCGGCCGGCAGCAGCGACGGCCACAGACGGCGCGGCCGCAGGGCGTCCAGCTAACCGGCCTTGCTCCCTAAGCCAAAGCGAACGGGCCAGCGCAGCGACGTCCCACCCGGGATACTCTGCGCCCGGCGTGGTCACGAGGAAGATCCTGGAGTAAATTAGCCTAGCTACCTAGGGAGGTCCGCTGGTGTTACTGTAGTTGGGTCATCAACAGCCCGTCCTACTAGCACTAGCACTAGGGGTACTGGGTTTGGCCGTGTCTACGGTGTCGCTCATGCCCTTAATGCATGGTGGCCGAATATCGACGAAAAAATGGCGTCGGTGCTGCCCCCTGATGTCACCGGCCGGAGGCACACTCGTCACGTGAGGGAGAGCTCGGTGATGTTTTCGGTTGCAATGGCGCGTCCCACACGCCAACGGCTCACTCACGCTGCACACACCTGTGGGCTGAGCAGAGAGCTGAGCAAAACCGGCAGATTCCATAAACCTCGCGCTGTAGGAACAGTTGTCAAAATAAGGAAATTTCGCTCTGATAGATTCCCAAGTGGGCCTCCATTCCCTCAAAGATAAGGGAAAAAAAAGTGGTCACCCATGTCATAGGAGCAATTGTCACGGGGAAAAGCAACTATGTAGCACATGAATAAGGTAGTTTGGCTGGATTTTCTTCTCGTAATCTTTGATTATATTCGGCCCCTGCGAGCCTGTAATCCAATGCTTGTAAACGATGCAACTATTCTCGTGAATGAATGAAGGAGGCTTAACTTGCGTAAAAGAAAAGAATCTCTAACACCAACCAATTTGTCCTTGCAATTCAGAAAGATCAAAAAGAATATAGAGGGCAGTCTATGTTGGCGATTTTTTGTGGGAAGGAAATTCCAGCCACCGCCCAACCTCTCCTCCACTTGCCGCTCCTCTGGCCAAGTACCACCGTGGTGTTACCTTCACTCACTGAAACCGTTCGTCGAAGATCCCATCCCCTTTCTTCCATCGTCACGCCCCTAAAAAACACCCGCACGAATGTGACTTTGTCGCCACCATGGGCTACGCCGCCGACCTCGTCGGTATCCCCCGTCCTCAGGCTACTCTCCCCTCCTCCCTCTCTACACCCTCTCGATGATGCGATGCACACATCGTCACGATCGGCCCCGAGGTCAAAAGTTCGAAGAAGACACTGACATGGCGCGACGAAGCTCAAAAGGTCACGCTGAGGGTGGGGCTGGTGTCACCATTATCGACACGCATCTCCCGGCGAGTGAGATCGGCACGGTGTGGTTGAATGATGGGGGTGGTACGGAACAAGTGAAGGCAGGCACGTCAATGTAGTTCAGCAAAGGACATGGTAAAAGAAGAGTGTAGGCAGAAAAGATTATAGAGAGGTTCTTTTACCGTTTTAGGGAATCTGAAATAAGATGATTTTAGAGGCAGCCGTTTCTATTGATTCAGTCGGTGTGGCTCGTCGCGCAAATCACATAAATTTCGCGCGGGTCGCTGCTGCTCGGGGAAACTCCTCCCGTTCCCCTTCGCCGGACGAGCCCCCTCTCTCTATCTCGCTGCGTATGTTCATGACTGATACACTACATACAAAGCGTACTTGGCCTTGGCACCGAGAGAGACATGTCATACATACGGACGTGGTTTGAATGAATGAATGAATGAAAGTGAAATTACTTGTGCTGGCACCGACAACCAAACCGCGCATTGAAGCCGCGCTTTTCCCCCCTGGCCCCGTCGCGTCGTACCGTGTACGTACGTAGCTGGGGCACACCACACGCGCTGCTGTAGTAGGAGTACGAGTATTTGCGTTGGAACGGAGAGGGACCTCGCGGTGGTTGGTTGCCCCTGCTGCCACTAATACGTACCGCCCCGCTCGCCTACAGTACTTACCACTGTCGTGTAATGATGCCGCCGTCTGGTGTCGAGTTTTGTCATCGTCTCCGCGAAAGCCATTCAACACCGATCTATATCGGGGGAAGGATCGATCAGTATGAAGTGTCTTACTGAATTTTTCCCTTTGGAGTGCTAATCTCTTCTGTTATATTGGAAAACCTTTGTAGTGCTGATCAGTTGTGTTAATTTAGTAGCCTGGAGATGTGTGTGACGCGAGTCATGGGATGAGATGAGCACATTGTTATCCTCGGTACAAACGGATAAGCTGCAATAATCTAGCTCCGGTGACGTGTCCTCTTCGATCGACACATGGCCCGTCCCTTTGATTAATCAAGATAACACCGATGTCGTAAGGCTATTAATCAAGTGACGGCGACCTAAGCCGGGGCCCGGGGTCGACTTTGTACTGCCGTGGAGGACGCGTGACCGAGAAAAAAAAAAGAGTGAGCGGGGCGGTAATCAATCAAGCTTGGTGGATTGACGACTGATTAACAGCGGTACGCCGCGAGATGATCCATCATCTTTTCCCCTTGATGAAATGAATTAAATTAAACTCGGTCGACATGTCACCCATCAATCAAGGTCTAATCCATCAGTTAAGGTTGATAGCTCTCTCACCCGCCAAAACAAAAAGATTCATAGGTCTCTGCCATTCTGTATTTCAATTATCAGTCGCTTGATTCTATCTTGTCCGGAGTTTCTAGACGGTTCAGGAAGAAGTTAAGGCGAAGCTGAACCAAGAAAAGATCATGTACTCGAAGGAATAATTTTCCTCAAATTTATGGAGTACGTCACCCCCAAATCATGCACCGGAGGTATCATTTTCTTCTGATTTAATGGATAAATTCGCGATGATGCAATCGAGACCAACTGCTACAACATGAACTTAAAACCACTACTATTACTTAATAATACAGTCACGGTTATCCCTTCCACTCCTTTGTAGCGGATGTGAGAGGCGAAACCGTGGGTGATTACATCCCTCCCGTCGAGCGCCGGCGAGGCCGGTGGTTCCTCTCCCTTCTGCATGTTGTCGGTTAGGTTTTTCTGAGGCATCATTTGGGTGGCGTTGACGATGCTGCGTCGGAATAAGTTGATGTCGATCCACCTCTAACACGGCGTCTCTCAGGGGCAGCGTGAAGGATCTCACAGCTATGTGTCTATGCCTTCTCGTTGCTCGTGCGCGACGACGGGATTTGCCTCTCGTGGTCTTGATGCTTGGAGGATGGCGACGCTGATCCACTACGACTTCATTGATCCATACGAAGTCATCGGATCCTCAACATAGATTCCTATCATCCCATGGAGGTGGCTTGGTTAGGATGCCACCGCCGGTGGTGTGATCTGCTTGGGCAGGGATGAAACTCTTCTGAATTTGTGGGACTTCCGGCATCGAGGACTCTTTCTTTCGGGCAATGATCCGACCAAATCGGGGATCGACTTCCTATCCGCCACCAACGAGGGCATGCTAGCTCCGGCGGTGGAGCAGCGGCGGAGGCGCGCCACAAGGTCGTTTTGAAAGATGGAGGTGGTTGACTCGCTTTGGACCTTGTTGCAATTTTTTACTCCCTCCGTCTCATAATGTAAGATGTTTTTTGACACTACACTAGTGTCAAAAAACGGCTTACATTATGGAACGGATGGAGTATTTTATTGGTTTTGTTTGCATTGCTGGTGTTGCTAATAGATGAGGGGTTATTTGCAACAACAAAAAAACTTTAAAAAACTATTGACGCGTGTATGGATGGCCCATGGTTTTATTACTAGTTCGTTTTCAGCTTGTAGGTCCACCAGAATGTGGAAGCAAACCATCAACGAACCTTTATTTCCTTTCTGAAAACGAAACATCGATGTGTACGTGGACGCGATCACAGACACGTCTTGATTGATACAGTACAAAACTATTATAAAAAATAAACAAAATATCGTATGAGTACAAAGTCGTGCCGTACACGAGCACTGTAGTACGTCGTTTTCTGTCCCGCGCAGACGTGTGATTTATGCAGAACTTATTAATTATTATGAGAGCTATCCCTTTTCTCATCCATCCCGTACTGCATTCTGGTGGTCGAGCTAGTCCCTAGTTTGGACCCGGTGGTTGCAAGCCTGCAATCAGTGGTCGTGTCGAGTCCCCATGAGTGTCTCCATCGGATCATTAAGTGAGATCATCTGCTTATCTGATAGATTAACTACTCCCTCCGTTCTCAAATATAAATCTTTCTAGAAATTGCAACAACTTACTACATACGGAGGAAAAAAGTGAATCTACACCCTAAAATATGTCTACATGCATTCGTATGTTGTAGTCCATTTGAAATGTCTAAAAGAACTTATATTTATTTAGAAACGGACGGAGTAATTCGCAGCAGTATGTGTGTTCAGCGTGTGTGTGTGTGAGACCCGCATTTTTTTTAAACGAGTGTGTGTGGTGCACCGGCCGTGACTAGGGGGGAAACGGAGAGCATATTTGGAGCGCAGGGAGACGGGTCCTGGCGCTGGCGACGAACAGTGGGACGTCGGGTGCGTCCAAGGGAGTGTTTCGTGGGCATCAGGGCATGCGGCATCGCATGCATGCATGCCACCCTCTGTTCTCTGCGCACTGGCCTGTTGCTTGCTGCTCTCCCGGCAACAACAGTTCCGCTCCCGTCGCGTCTGGCGTGGGTGGCCGTGGGTCTCCCTCCTCCCCTTGTCTGTTCCGCGATAAGATTCCGGGAGCAGCACCGGCACGGCCAGGGTACACGCAGGGGCAGATAGATGGACCACGCACCACCCTAGACTAGACAAACACATCTCCGGCTCATCACTCGCCCGCACGCCCTCCTGCCTCCCTCATCCTTCAGATCAGGCCAGGTCAGGTCACGTTAGAATTAATTACAGGTCCGGTCGCCTAATAAGTAGCCTCTCATCAGGGGAGGGGCGTATGTCCGGTTCCCATCGAATTACTCTCGTGTCTTGTGGAGACCGACCGTGAACGTGAACGACGACGGGCCTGCTTCGACTTGAAGTTGTAGGCGGATTAGGCGAATACGTATGTGGGACCCAGCAGCGCGCGCGTATGGACCCCTTTTTTTCATCACGTATAGACCTATTTGATACGCTTGCATGTGATTACGACGCCCGTGCGCCCCGGAACAGCCTGCCACACGGGCGACGTGTAGGTATGAATGATGATGCACTTGCCTCCGTTTTGTCTACGGATAACCATAAGATCATCTCGTGGTACTCAAAAAATAAAAATCATGTCGTCAGAAACGGTTTAATCTTTGACTCTTGAGAGCATGTAGAGTTATTGATAAGAATATCTTATATTAAGCCTTGCTTGTAATTTAGAAATGACAATAAAAATATGTTTATAATGGGTTATCTCTTACTATTATTTAAAATAACTACTCCCTCCGTTCCAAATTACTCCCTCCGTCCGAAAATACTTGTCATCAAAATGGAAAAAAAATGATGTATCTAGAACTAAAATACATCTAGATACATCCTCTTTTATTCATTTTGATGACAAGTATTTCCGGACGAAGGGAGTAGATGACTCAACTCCCTCCGTTGGGTCATCTATTTTGCAACGGAGGGAGTAGCTATTTTTAGAAATGTGATGAGTCGTATTATGCTCATAGATGATCTCTTAAATAAATAAATAAAGCCTTTTTCTTAGTATTTCTCTCTCCCCTACCTCAGCATTTATCCAACGTGGCGTTTCTTAGATAGTACCATTGTACGTGCCTGAGCTGGTATCTACACAAGGAAGGAAAAAAGTGCTGTTAATGACGTGATTAGTGGTACTCCCTCTCTCTCAGTTTATAAGGCGTGCGCATACCCCTAGGTCGTCAATTTAACCAACTTAATAGAAGTCATATATTACATATAATATACCATTATAAACTTTAGATGTTCTATTTTCAAACGGTATAATTTTTGTGTCATATAATTTATATTACGATGATCAAATTGACAACTTAGGGGTACACACACGCCTTATAAACTGAAATGGAGGAAGTAGAAGATTTACTCCTTTCTCCTTCCCTATCTCGTTGAGATAATCAGGCTAGCAACGAACTGAAAACACGAGCAACCCCGGTGTCAGCACTGCTACTCCCATACACTCAGCAATCATCGCGGACGAGTTCCACAACCGTCGGTAGTTTAGTGGTAACAAAAATACGTTCATGAGGATGGTGTGCGTTAGTGGTGATGCATCCTCTAGCAACGAACTGAAAACACGAGCAACCCCGGTGTCAGCACCGGTATACCTGTTGTCATAGGGGTGTTTGGTTACCTGCACCGGTTTTTCATAGTTGCATGAAAAAAACAATAGCCAGACTGACTAGAGACTAGTTGACGAAATACTGTATAAAATACGATGTTTGCACCTTATTTGGTTGCTTTCATATAGGGTCTCCGCATCGTGAAAGCAATTTTCAACCCGTGTTTAATTGCCCGCATGCATGGTATATTAGAAGTTAATAACTACACTGAACATGAGGGTTACAGTAGAACATACACGTGACAACACGCGCACACGTGCCAGCACACCAACACGTTCGCAATGAACAACACACGCACATGCGCACGTTCACATGAATAACACACAACGTGACAACACTCTCACAAGTTTGAAGCACCGGTGTACATTACACCGGCGAGATTAGAAGAGACTACTGAGATGTACATGTATTTGTCTATGACCATTGAAATAGAATACATACAATACAAAGTTGTATGTAACGGAGAGATGAAGCTAATGAAAATTTCAAACGATCAACCGTGCGCGATGAATTCATTGAAAAATGGTTCAAACGTAAACACGAATTGAACATCTACAGTCAATGAAACCACGAACCAGTTGTATGAATGGAAACACAGCGTCGCCGTGTATCTTTTTCATGTACCACTTATGTCGAATCAAAGCACGGTTGTGTAGATTCGAAGAGACTAGTGAACGAGATTAGCGGTGAAGGAGATTAGAAGGGTGACATGCATATAACAATACACTAATCATATGTGTAGATCTACTCACCTAGTCACCTATGGTTTTGGAAACGGAAAATAAACAATATGAAAGTCCTGTCAGACATGGAGATGAAGCTACTCATGAAAGGAAACTTCAAATGGTCTATCGTGTGCCACGAATTTTTCAAATTTCGTCCAAAAAGGATCCAAATACGAACACGAAGTTCAACCTATACACTGAACGAAACTATGATCCGATCGCCTGAATGGAATCACAACATTGAGGTACATCTTTTTCCTGTATGACTTATCTCGAATCGAAGCACGGTTGTGTAGAAAAGAGAGGCAAAATGAAGAAGATTAAAGAGGTAATTACATGTAAACACGTACAAACAGAGCCACCCATGTGCTCTTCAGAGCATCGCTCAGGCCTGGCTCGCTGGAAACTGCCGATTTGGGAGTTCCCAGCAATACAGGTCTAGAGGTGCTTTAAGAACCATGATATGTAGGTCCAACAGTGTTTGCATGTAACCAAACCGTCCGACACAAAAAATATGCCACATACAACATGCATGGTTGAGCTTTTGTGGGCAACCAAATGCGCCCATAATCTTCTGTTAGGTGTACCGTCTCAGACAAGACACTTCGCCAGGAATCCAATGGTTCACGTCACTCCTCCCTACATCTTGCATCTCCACCGCAGGATCATCTGTATTGTTATATAGTAACCTAATGTTTGGCTTCAACTTTCACTCCAATGGTGGGTAATTAACCTGCCTATATAAGTCGGGTTGTGGCAAGGGATTTGGTCGATATGGCAGGAACTTGATACTAATAGCCCATTTACTAAATTCGCCCATGTGATCTAGCCTTATATTACCTATACTTGTTGATTTCCTTCTAAATTCCTTTTTTGATTGAGCGATAGATCGGCCAGAACCTGACAAATTGGTATTTAGAGCTAGAAATTCATCGCTGGTGTACTTCGATTTGGTGGTTCTCCTCGTCGGGGAGGTAAAATCCTACCCAAAGCACTCCCTCTTATCGCGGCGGTGATGGTTGACTTGTGGTGCTGTGTGGCGACGGTGGCTTGGTTTTCGGTGGCGGTGATCGTCTAGGTGTAGATCAGTAGTGCGTAGTGGTTTCTTGGGATCATTCCTTAGCGGTAAAATTCCACGTACTTCGCTGATACGTGCACCATCAGTGGCGAGGATCGTTTGCGATGGCAGGATATGAGCACATGTATGGGTTGTGGTTCTCCGGTGGTAAAGTTCCTCACCTATTTCTCAGAACAAGGCGATAGGCTGAATGAATAAATCATGGATGAGGCGGATATCACGAAGTTCTCTCGGTGATGGGTGAATTCATGGCATTTCAGAAGGAATCTGCAACTTTGCGTACCAATGTCTTAGAAATGCAAGTAGAAGTTCAGTCTATCAGCTCCAAGCAAGGTGGTATATCTCTACTAGTAGATGTAGGGGAATGTGCTACACATCAATTTTATTACCGTACATGATGACACGCAAGAACACTATGAAGATGCGTGATATGGTTGATCTCACCTACTGAAACGTAGCAAAATCAATTTAGATTATTGGTGAGCAGCTAGGTTATACCTCCCAATCGCAAAAATTACTCCGAAAGATTGTTGATATAGAGTTGAAGCAGACAACTCCTCCGAGGTATCCACGCATACCAAATTAGATGTTCCGCAACACTTCATGAAACAACACAAAGATTTACCGAAAGAACTAGAGGGAGAGACAACCTAACGACGTACATGTCTTGTTCAACTAGACGAGAGAGAGAGAGAGAGAGAGAGAGAGAGAGAGAGAGAGAGAGAGAGAGAGAGAGAGAGAGAACTAGGCGCATGTGTAGCAGGGGTGTGGGCGCTCCAAGGGATTGGTGTGTCCTAACACGTACGAAACAAATTGTTTTTTGCTGGGCGTGTTAGGATTAGAATGGAATGCAAGTTGATTCTATGAAATGTCATCACATGGGCTATGTTGGTAGCTAGAAAGATGAAAAAGGCCCAAATAAATGACACCATGACAATTGTTCCGCTAGGAAAATATAACGAACAAGTACCTCCTCCAAGATAAGGATGCCCTAAAGAGCAAACAGTGTCACAGGGCACGCATCTGCTTATCATCGACGTGTAGTTGTTGGTCTCTTGCCGAGACAACACATCCTCGACGACGCAACCTTTGTCTAACTGTAGTGCGTGCCGCGATAGCCATAATTAGGTCAGTTACACTAGTTTTAGCACAATGCAGAAGAACATATTCCCGTATGCCTACTATTCCGAACATGCTACGTGTCTAACTCCTATATCCTAAGTGCCACTATTTCCTGTTCCTTGTAAGACTCGACATGTGACAGAGTTATGAGTGAATGGACTGGGAAGAAGAGCACGAGACAAATAGATTGGTATATATCGAGTTGAGTGAAGGCAGCGAGGACCTAATATTTATAAAATGAGAACAAAAGTTGGTGTGGTAGTTGTGCATTAAATAAATATTTGCAAAGCCCAATTTAAGATCATACTATCTTTTGGTAAAATAAAATAAAAACATATCTAAATTGTCCTACTATTATTAACAATATTGAAGCGTAAACATGATCCATTTTAGAAATGTGGTTGCTTCCTTTCCCAATGATTTCCCTCGGGTTATTGGTTGTGTTCACTCTCTGCCAGTGGCGTAGCTAGCGGGTAGCACGGGTGTGGCACATCCATAATTCTGAGAATTATTTATTTATCATGTATGTTTTGTAGATTATGAGTTATGACAATGTGTTTTTTGGCTGAACATAAGATGGCGTGTCCGCGGGTGTTTAGGGGGTCAGATTTGGTAAGTCAGGCTGTAGATGCTCTAAGCGTCTAGATGTGATGGTAATAAGGACACGAGTTTTACCCAGATTATGGCTCTCCGAAGAGGAAAACCCTACGCCCTGCACGGTCCCTGACCCTCGGTTTGTATAGATATCGGGGGTGCTAGGGTTACATTTTTCCGGTCAACTATGCATGAGGAAATAGTGTCTACGGTCATCTGGTGTCTTGGGAGTACACAACAAATCTTCATGAGCCTTCTATTGATACACCATGGGTCGTTTAGCATGGCCCACTCCTGAACCGACATAGCGGTTTTCGTACCGGCCCACTTGATCGGGAGACGATGTGGTGAGCGACCCCTTAGCCGGGACACCATCATGTAGTACCTCAAATGTAGTGTGAATAGTTGTTCACATTACTATGTTGTGCCTATGAGTGTGTGCCGGTAACAAAAGGTTAGCACATCGCCTATCTTGCATGTAACCAAACAATAGCACATGCATCTGGGTAGCATATGCTTGCAGCCAAACGGCGAGCATGTGGTTCACCTCTAATGGAGACTCGGATTTGTGGGCAATCAAACTAAGTACAAAATATGATTTTACCTTGCGCTAGCTTAGTCTCTGTGAACGCAAGGAGGTCAAAAATAATGCACGTAACGAACACGCCCTGGACCCATCATCACTTCCTGCACATCAGTGGTAACGATGTCACCACCGTCCACCGTTGAGCCATACTTTAGTACCGGTAGTAGTGAATTCTCTTGTTGCCAAAGCTCGATCGCCAATTGGGAACTATTTTCTGTTACAGCGAACCTCTCAGGTTTTCCATATATATGAAAACCATTTCAGATTTTCATTTCGACAAAACCGATATCTGATACAGTAGCAGTCTTCTTTCAGACACACCCGAAGATGATGCATCCATGATCCATGGCGCCATGAAGCCAAACTTTTCTTCCATGAGAAAGCATTACACTTTTCAGGACGACGTGAGGGCCGGGGACGCGGGGATTTAGCGGACAGGCAGCAGCAGCACATAATGCAGCGCGCAGAGCTTTGGCGTTAAGCGGCGTGTGTGCGTGTGCAGTGCAGCGCGTACGATCTTGCTAGGTCAATTAAGGGGAACTGGCAATCAATTAAGGAGGGCCCCGTCTCGGGAGAGCTCACATCAGCTGTTACTTCCGCGGAAAAGCAACGAGGCAGTGGCGGGCGACTGCTCCCCCTTCTCGTCAACAACTATGGCGATTGATGTGTGCTGCTGTCCTCCTCGACTTCAAGGCCGATGGACATTGCCACAATGATTGTATTTTCGACGTCGACATGCATGGTTTGTTGGGAGACAGAAACCAAATGAAATTATGGTGGATTAACATGGTTTATTAATCTCAGTGGCGGACACCAAACAACACAACAATTGGGTAATTGGAAAAGAATGATGCGTTGATGTAGCCTGCCCAGGCTCTCACGGCCAAGTTATTCTACTCGAGTGCAAGGGTGAGGAGGCCTCTCGCTTTCTCCTAGCTAGGCTTTTACCACCAGCCTTTGGTTTTTCCCTGGTTAAAAAAGGATGAGACGTGTCCCGAGTGATGGTTTTTACTGTTTGTCCTGCCAATAATCAAATGAGGCATCATTTCACATTTCAGTGTCACAATAAATAACCACTCCGTATGGTAGAGAGGGACAATTAAAGGGGCCCAAAAGGCTGGACCCAGTAGCTAGGCCAGTAGCCTCACTACTACTCGGTGTGCTACCTGAAACCTTCACTTTAGCTAGGTGCAATATCTTGGCACCGTAAGAAAGCAATGGCTTTGGTGCCATGTGTCTGGACGGATTAAGAAACCAAGTGTGGTGCTTAACTAGTGGTTGACGGAGTAGGGGTTTTGGCGGTGGTTGAGGTGAACAGGGTTTGCTTGTGTCGAACTTCATCATTTGTGTCGTCCCTCCCTTTCTTCGGTCGTGTCCGAGCGAGCTGGTTGCGAGTGCCTCCCTTTCTTTTCATAATCTTATCGAAAGATTGACACGGCGACCTAACTCTGTGTTTTTCGTACAATAATAAGCGTCTAGCTAGAACTTGAAATGTACTCCTAAATAGGTAGTTAGGGGAGGAGAGACGATCGATCCATCGATCCGCGAGCCGTCCCTTGCATCATTTTGCTATGTGACCATTTTTAGTAGCATGAGCAGTGGTATGCAGAAAGGTTAGCGCTTACGGCTAAGAACATCGGTGCAAGAGGAAATGGAATAAAGCTGAAGCAAACTACTACGTAGCTTGTTGTGGTAACCTTGCTGCATGCGTGCTGAAAGGGGTTGCACCACCATGCTGCTCCTCTGAATGATCTCTCACTTGCACCGGAGAAGCAAAGGTTAAAGGGGCCGGGCATGTGCACGCAGCACCGATGGCTTATGAGTGAATGCTTTGCGTCCCTCGCTCCCATTGGGCCGGAGCCCTTCGAAATGATGCACATGCTGCACGCCGCTGCTTCTCCTCCTCGGGTCTTTCTGTTCATCTTTAATCTCCTCTGAATATCACCGAGAAAATGAGCATCGCGTGATCGGGCGAACCACAGCACACATGCGATGGGAGGGTCCACGTTGTTGCCCTGTGATCGCAGACAGGAAAGGAACTTGAGCTACACAAGTGAAGTGACAGTGCTGTACATGGAGGCCAACGGGCAAATTTACGTCCGCCGTGACGTCAATTGCGAGCTCGATGTCTCGGAGAGGGACTGCGGGGAAGCTTAGGGGGCTCCGGCATCGGCATTGCATGCGCGGCGCGTGACTGGATGACGGCGACCCAGTCCGGCCAGGTTAGCTGCACCGTGGGGTTGTGGTTGCGAGACGACACTGCACGGCATTGTGCCGCGTCGCTACTTGCTCTTCTGGCTGGACTGGCACTGGAGAGCGACGTGCCCGCCACGACCTAGTGTTTTTTCCCCTCGTGGACCTGTATTCCTTTTTCCGATTGAAACTTTCGTGGGCCTCTACCCAGTTTAAGATAAGAAACATATGGATAAATATCGGGCCATGCGGCGAACAAAACGAGGTTGCAAGATAGGCCGGCAGCACGGCCATGAAATATCGGTCAGAGCTATGTCTTGCTCTTTTTTTTTAAGTCTAAACACACTTTATTAATCAACAATATTCATAGGGATACAATGAAGGTCTGGAGGGTTTAAGGCATCTGCAACGGCGACCCGCAGATTTCCTCCCGCATCCTCCTGCGGACAGGGCGGGCAGTTCGCGGACACGAATATACGGGGCAGTTATTTAACCGTAGCCGCATATATTCAAAACATCTGGCTAAATTAACCTACTAAAATCACTAAGCAAGCGCTAAGAAGGCTACTAAGCACACCACCATGGCGAAAACTAACTTTTTGCGAAATCTAAGTATGACATGGAATGGTGGAAGGCAACCTTCCACCAAATGATATGAGCACCTTCTGCCAAATCTAAGCATACCATACAACGGCAGAAGCCAACCTTCCGCCAAATGATATGAGCACCTTCCGCCAAATCTAAGCATGCCATGCAATAGCGGAAGCCAACCTTCCGCCAAATGATATGAGCACCTTGGTCAAATGACTGGCTAATTTGCTTAATGAAAAATATTAATTAGCACCTTCCGTCAAAATGAAATACATTATTCGTTACTACTTTCCGCTAGATTCCCAGCTGTCTGCTGCAATTAGCACAATGCATTCTGCTAAATACTAGTCATCGTGGGCAGACGCATAGTACAAACGGTACATGGCGGCTTTTGTTGGTCATGTAGATGTCCAGACTTACGCAAAACTCCTCCGGGTTTGGCGCGGACCGATACATGCCCGCGTTGGATGGCTTTCATGGTCCGGACAGCGCGGTCCGGACGTGTGTCGGAGGTTTGAGGGTCGGCATTGGAGATGCCCTGAGAAGCCAAGGATGACCGGAATCCAGACCGGAAGCGTGTTTAGCGAGGCTATAAGCCTTAATATTCGCGCCTCTTCCTTCGAAGATGAAAGGGCAATGATCAAACTAGCTAATAGTAGATCTAACCTCTCCAAATATGACATGTGTGACTCTGTGTTCTTATGAATGTCATTTACCATGCCCCGGCAGTCCGACATAGGTTGGTTGTAGCAATATGTAGGTTGCCTCGCGTCACACACCTGCTTAAATGGGTTGGCTCAGCGCACCAAGCATTTAAAAATATTAAATGTGTATAGAGAAAACGTTTCTCACGTATACGAAAAATGTATACAATAAATATATAATGTACATTTGAAAATCCGATCATTTATTTACAAAATGTTAAGAAAGTATTTGAAAATGTTAATTAAGCATTTGAAAACGCTAAATTTGTATAAAAAATAATGGACATGTATACCAAAAGCTTATACCAAAAAACATACTATGTGTATGGAAAAATATTGATCATGTATTTAAAAAAAAAGTTAAATCTGTATTTAAAAAATTCCTGCTGTATACTGTATCCGCAAAATGTACGTTGTGTGTCCAAAATGTTTATTTCCATTAGAAAATGTTCGCTGTGTATGAGAAAATGTTGAACATGTATAAAAATAATTGTACTTGAAACAAATTAAGCATCTATAGAAAAAATGTATTAGATACTCCCTCCGTCCGAAAAAACTTGTCATCAAAATGAACAAAAAGGGATGTATCTAGAAGTAAGATACGTCTAGATACATCCCCTTTTCTTCATTTTGATGACAAGTATTTCTGGACGGAGGGAGTATATACCAATGTGTATGTAAATTAATTAGACGTAAAATAACCAGTTCAAAATACGCTAATCATGTATTTTAAAATTGGTAAACGTATATATGAAATATGTTTCTGACGTATAAGAAAAATGTACAATGTTTACTGAAAAAATTGTCATGTGTTGAACAAATAGAAACCAAATTAAATCGACAAATAAAAAAAGAAATCTAATAAACCAAAAAAGAGAATGAAAACCGAAGAAAATCAATAAAAATAATGAAAGAGTCAAAACCAGAAAATAAAAAAGAACAAAAACGGGATGAATACCAACAAAACAAGAAAATTGAAGAACAAAAAAGAAAATAGGAAAGAAAAGAAGAATGTTGACCACGTATATAAAATGTTCCTGATGCATAGAGAAAATGTATATGGTGTGGGAAAGAATGTTTATTGTCATTAATATTTTTATCGTGTATTTGAAAAATATTGACCATCTATTAAAAAAGTGTACAAATCTGGTATTTAAGAAACAATGTACGTAGTGTATTTAAAAAATGTTCAACATGGGTCAAAAAAAAATGTTTACGTGTACACTAAAAACGTACATTGTACAGAAAAATAGCCATGTGATGAAAACAAATCAACCAAAACCAACAAAGAAAACCAACGAAAGCCAAAAATGAAACAAAGGAAGCAAAGATTAAGAAAAGAAGGAAAACAGAAGAATGCCAGTGAAAAAAGGAAAAGAGACCAACTAAACAAAAAAAAACAGAGGAAACTATAAAAAGGCAAAGAAAGGTGAAGAAAAGAAAAAAAATCGAGAAGGAAACGAAATAATGAAGACAATGATTTTTTTGAAAAATAAAATAAAAGAAAACCAATGCAACAACATTGCAAACAGTACAAATGAGAAAAAAAAACTAAGAACCGGGAAAAACTAAGAAAAGCCGAAGAAAAGCGAAGAAAAAGCAAACGAAAAAGGGGAAAAAGATGAAAAACCGCAGAATACCAACTAATGAATCCGAGGATACACGAGCAAGGGTGCAAACGTTACACGGATCTAACACTCCCTTAAGATTCTCACTCGATCTAGCCAAGGTTCGATGCAAACTGAAGAACAACAAGAAGGGGATTCGAGAAGTAGAGCCGGTAGGTGGTAGAGGGGATTACCACGGGCGACCGGTCTAGGGCTCTGATCTTGATCGATACCCCAGCGCACAGAAACACCACCTACTTAACACTCACTTCGCCCACATCGGGCCTGGGTAGCATGGGTTGGCATGACGGTTCCTCCTGGGCTGGGTGGGCTTTTCCTGGGCCTTCGAGTTATTGCGGTCCACGTATGTCCCCGTGACTAGAACGAGCGAGTCCTTATCGTATGAAAAATAAACCGGGCCATCGCAATACCTACACGCGGGAGAGAAGCTTCACGCGAGGTGAGCATGTATCTCGCTATAAGCTAGATATAACTCCCACGAGACCTAGGTGCTCTCAGTAAGGAGCCCCCTAAATGTGCTAGCCCAGGTGCACGAAGGGCCACAACCTCGCTTTTTCTATTTTTCATGTTTTTTTCTTCTGTTTTCCGTTTTTGTTTCTTTATTTCATCTATACTTCAAAATGCTCTAAATAAATATGCTACAAAAACACTTCATATAAAAGATTGAAAAAAAATGCTAACCAAGCATTTAAAAATGTTAAATGTGTATAAAGAAAATATTTTTGCTGTATATGAAAATTGTATATCAGAAATATACAATGTGTGTGACAAAAGTGATCATGTATTTTTAAAAAATTAATCAAGTGTTTGAAAATTTGTTAAACAAGTATTTGAAAAATGTTAATCAACAATTTGACAAATGTGAAATATGTATAAAAAATATTGACCTGTATTTAAAAAATGTTTAACATGCACCCAAGTAGTGATCTAAATGGTGCTCTATATATTTATAGAGGGAGTGTTGAAAATTATTAATGAAGCCTTTGAAAATAAGTTTATGTGTATAGAAAAAATGTTGACCATGAATTCAAACAATGTACGTTGTATTGTATTAAAAATGTCTGACTTGTATTTCGAAAATGTTAATCAACCATACGAAAACTGTTAAATGTATACAGAATTAGTTTTATCATGTATTTGACAATTATTCATATGGCCTTTTTAAAAAATGTTAATGAAGCATTAGAAAAATGTTAAACGAGTATAGAAAAATATTGAGCATGCATGAGGAAAATGTTAATCAAGCATTTGACAATGTAAACATGTGTATAGAAAAATGATGACCATGTCTGCCAGAAATGCCAATCTTGTATTTAAAAATATTAATGAAGTTTTTGAAAAATGTTTAAATCGTGCACAGCGAAGTAGTTGACCATGCATTCAACAATTGAGAAAGAATTAAAGAATACGAAAACCGATGAATACCAAGAAATGAATAAAAGAAAAGTGAAAAGGAAAGAAAAGCAAACAAAAACCATGAAACCGAGAAAGAAAAAGAAAAGGGAAAAAGGAAAAATTAGTAAAAACCATGCAAGAAACAAAGAAAACCAATAAAACAACAAAGAAAAACATAGGGTTGAAGAAAACTAGTGAAGAAACCGAGGAAACATGTAGGGAAATTAAAGAAAGAAAAAAAATAGAAAAAACGAAAGAAAAAAGTACATCAACTGCCATGAGCGATCTTCTCAATCGATAACAGCGAATGGAAAAATATACAAAAAAAGGGCCGGGCGAAAATGCTTCATGAGAGACTGAAGGAACACTTGCAATAAGCAAGATATAGCATCTGCAAGAAATGTCGGAAATCGAAATGGTCTACGCCGGTCTGCGAGTAGGTAGCGGTCCATCAAGTTTTTTTTTTCTTTTCACTTCTTTCCAGGTGCGCTCTCTCGGAGCAGCCGGTCGTTTATATTTTCTGTTTCCCCTACCGTATTGGAACGCTTGTAGTGGTCCATCAAGTTTTCTTTTTGTTTCTTTTACGTATGTTTTATTATTGGGTTTACCTGGTTTTAAGCTTTTGTTTTATTGTATTTTACCTGTATTGGGTTTCTTTAAAAAAATCCATTCTATTGTTTCCTTTTTCATTTTTAACCATTTTCTCAAATACATGTCAGACTTTTTCTGATACATTCTCCTTATAAACATGAAAATAGTTTTCAGATACATCTGGAATATTTTTTCAAATGAATGTTAAACATTTCATCCGAATACAGTATTAAAATGCACATTGAAAAAAAATTGTATACAGGTTGAACATTTTTCAAATACACATTGAACTTATTTCTGAAATAATGTTGAACATTTGTCAAATGCACATTGAACATTTTTAAAATATGCCGTGAACACTTTTTAGCACACGTTTAACATTACAAAGGACATTTGTTTGAGTGTTAGGGATATTTGTTAAGTGCCACGTTGTTTTCTTTGACTTATACACAACATTATTACAAAATTCACCATTTTTTACTTTATATAATCAGTTCTTCATTTTTTTACAAATATTTCTTTAAAAAGCCACAAAGTTTTCTTTTATTGGTACCGTATTTTTCCTAAATGTACATGAACATTTTTTTGAAAAATATATAACCAGTTCTTAAAACTTTTACATGAAATATATTGTATAAACAATTATAAAAAAATAATCTATTTTCTAAACTGTGATGAATAATTTTTCATATCATCTGACCAAAAGTGTGCACGCCAATTTTGTTTTTTTCTAAATTGCGCTGGGTTACACGCAAACTTACAGCCACCGCTCGCCCAGTGAGGGTTTCTCAGCTGGCCCATGAGCGGTGCGAGACGACCTCGGTTTTTTTTTTAAATGCTGTGCTTTTTTTCTTTTCCCTTTTGGGATTTTATTCTTTAAAATATTTGTTTAATTAATAAATTTTCAATTTGGATAAAAAATGTGAATTTCTGAAAATATTGTACACATACTTTAATAAATGAATTTTAAAATATTTATGAACTAAAAATGATTTTTAATTTCGGCAATTGTACGGAAATCGTAAAATATATGTGGCTTAAGAGAATATTCGTCGGAAACATGTTTACATATTCAACAAGATTCATAAATTTTAAAAATTTCAAGATTCGAACAATATTAGTTATTTCTATAATTATTCATGAATTTCGAAAATATTTCGTGAGTTTAGAAAATTTTCACGATGTTGGTATTTTTCTAACAAATACAGAAAATGACAGGAACTTGGAAAAATATTTACATGACTACAAAAATTGTTCACGAATTGGAAATATTTTGTCGGTTCAAAAATTGTTCACAAATTTCAAAAACAATGTTCACCAAATTAAATAGAATAACTGGGGTTATATATAATAAGAAAAGACAAAAAAGAGGTTGGAAAAAATACCGGGCAACAAAACAAAATCAAAACAGAAAATCGGTTCAGCAAAGGATCTAGAACATTCCCAAAACCGGTGGCAAAATCCTGGATGGGCCGGCCCATCTGACGACGTGGTGCATAGGGAAGGCCACATGAATTAGGGGGAGCAACTAGTTGGCGGGCACTCCTTCAGGAGCCTCCCAAGGATCAGCGCCAATTGGCACACTCTCAGCCGTCACCATGTGTCACGCTCTGAACGCTTCCTTCAGATTTTTATTTTATTTAATTTTTCTGCACGTGTTTTCGCCTTTTTAACGGGTTTTTTCTTCACTTCTTTGGTTTTTCAACGGCCTTTCTTAGCTTTTGGATAAATTTATTTCGGAAAAAACGCGAAAAACACGTTTTTTTTTCATCCACGAGATGCACATTTTTGCTTCCACGAGAGGCATGGCCGTGCCTCTCGAAAACGAAAAAAAAACGCGTTTTTTGTTTTTTTTTTCGCAAGAGGCACATTTTTGCTTCCGCAAGAGGCGCGTTTTTGTTTCCACGAGAGGCATGGCCGTGCCTCTTGGAAACGAAAAAAATGCGTTTTCTATTTTTTTTTCCTTCCGTGAGATGCACGTTTTTGTTTTCGCGAGAGGCACGACCGTGCCTTTCAGAAACGAAAAAAAATTCGTTGGGTGCAAATATTTGCTTTTGTGTGTGTAGGTGCTTGGTGCTTCCATTGGTTTGATAACCTTGGTTCTCACTGGGGGAAATACTTATCTTTACTATACTGCTTCACCCCTCCTCTTCGGGAAAATCCCAACGCAGTTTACAAGTAGCAGGATTTTTTTTGGCGTTGTTGGTGGGGAGACATCATCAAATTCTCGTCAGGTTACTACATACAAACTATCAACTACTTGCCTTACTATACTGCTTCACCCCTCCTCTTCGGGAAAATCTCAACGTAGTTTACAAGTAGCAGGAATTTTTTTTGGCGTCGTTGGCGGGGAGACATCACCAAATTCTCGTCAGGTTCCTACATACAAACTATCATCTACTTGCTCTACTTTTTATTTGCCTCTTTTTTTCATCTCACTCAACTTCTCTAAAAAGAAAAACAAAAAATATTTTATTGTGTTTGCTTGCTTGCTTGCTTTGCCGCTATGGCTAGTTCTTCTCTTGACATGCCTTTTCCTCCTTACTTAGGAGAGGGCTGTGGGATTTTGGACTTTGAACAATTAAGTGACGAATCTTTAAAAGAAGCTTGAGATAGATTATTGAAGATACAAATGAGAGCTAATCTTAAGAGTCATATCAAGTTGCTTCTTAGGAGCTTCTATGTTGGTTTATCTTTTGTTCATAGACATGTCTTGGATTCTATGTTTGAAAAGTATTTCCTTGGAAATAATGGTTTTGACACCTATGAAAAGATGAAAAGTGTGTTTGGACAACCAAAAATAGAAATTGTTGAACCCACCATACTAGTAAGCTACCGCCAAGTGGAGTTAATAAAAGGAACTAAAGCTAGTATAGAATCTAACTTTAAAGGGTTATACAACTTTTCCAATAACATAAATGGTAATGTGGTGTTGCAGAATAAGAGATTTGATACTTCAGAACAGAAGATTGATACCAACACTCACCCTCCTCTTCTACTTCATATTGAGTTACATCACATTTATGATCAACTAATTTTTTATCTTCTCAATACATTTGTCACTTATCAGCATGTGATGGTTTCATTGGACTGATTATGTGGGCAATTCCTTGTGCCCATATTGCATACTTGATCATCTTTCTGCTTCTTGATAATGTAGACATGATCAGCATACATACATGAAATCTTTGATTTTACAACTTTGTTAACTAAGTCTATGGAATCTGTATCACAATTACGAGGCCTCAGTCCATCACTTAGTATTTTCCAAGGAACTATCCATTACACACTTAGTTTAGTGTTGGATAACGTAGTATTAAAAAAAATCCTACGATCACGCAAGATCTATCTAGGAGAAGCATAGCAACGAGCGGGGAGAGTGTGTGTCCACATACCCTCGTAGACCGAAAGCGGAAGCGTTTAGTAACGCGGTTGATGTAGTCGAACGTCTTCGCGATCCAACCGATCAAGTACCGAAAGCACGGCACCTCCGCGATCTGCACACGTTCAGCTCGGTGACGTCCCTCGAACTCTTGATCCAGTTGGGGCCAAGGGAAAATTTCGTCGGCACGACGGCGTGGTGACGGTGTTGATGAAGTTACCGACGCAGGGCTTCGCCTAAGCACTGCGACAATATGATCGAGGTGTATAACTGTGGAGGGGGGCACCGCATACGGCTAAGAAATCAACTTGTGTGTCTATCAGGTGCCCCCTCCCCCGTATATAGAGGAGTGGAGGAGGGGGCCGGCCGGCCTCATAGGGCGCGCCCCAAGGGGGGAATCTTACTCCTACTAGGAATAGGTTCCCCCCTTTCCTAGTCCAACTAGGAGGGGAAGGAAAGAGGAAGAGGGAGAGAAGGAAAGCCCCCCCCCCCAATTCGGATTGGGCTTGGGGGGACGCCTCCACCTGGCCGCATCCTCCTCTTTTCCATTAAGGCCCATGAAGGCCCATTAACCCCTCGGGGGGTTCCGGTAACCCCCCGGTACTCCGGAAAATGCCCGAACTTATCTGAAACCTTTACGGTGTCCAAACAAAACCTTCCAATATATGAATCTTTATGTCTCGAGCATTTCAAGACTCCTCGTCATGTCCGTGATCTCATCCGGGACTCTGAACAACCTTCGGTACATCAAATCACATAAACTCATAATACCAATCGTCATCGAACGTTAAGCGTGCGGACCCTACGGGTTCAAGAACTATGTAGACATGACCGAGACTCATCTTCGGTCAATAACCAATAGCGGAACCTGGATGCTCATATTGGTTCCTACATATTCTACGAAGATCTTTATCGGTCAAACTGCACAACAACCTACGTTGTTCCCTTTGTCATCGGTATGTTACTTGCCCGAGATTCGATCGTTGATATCATCATACCTAGTTCAATCTCGTTACCGACAAGTCTCTTTACTCGTTCCGTAATACATTATGTTGTGACTAACTAATTAGTCATTAGCTTGCGAGGCTTATTATGATGTGTATTACCGAGAGGGCCCAGAGATACCTCTGTCGGTGTCAAAACCGACATATCTCGGGTAGGGGGGGCCCAAGCTATGCGTTTAGAGGATCAATGGTAACAGGAGGCTGGGGACACGATGTTTACCCAGGTTCAGGCCCTCTCGGTCGAGGTAATACCCTACTTCCTGCTATATTAATATGGATGAATATGAATACAAGAGTTGATCTACCTCGAGATCGTAATGGCTAAACCCTAAAGTCTAGCCTATGAGGCTATTGTGATGTTGATGATCCCCTCTACAGACTAAACCCCCCGGCTTATATACACGCCAGAGGGGACCTAGGGTTACAAGGGTGACTTGGGGAGGAAGTAATTGATACATCTGAACTCTACACTTTCCTTTCTACGTACATAGGAGTCTTGACCGAACGCGGGGGAGGGTCTTCTGCTTCTTCTTTACGTGGCCCACCAATACGGCCCAGTTTCAACGACTCGGATGCCTGAGGACCCCTAAATACAGGACTCCCTCAGTAGCCCCCGGACTTGCCTTCAAGGACGAGATTGTGTCCGGCTTCATGTCTTCGATCTTGCAAGGTGAGTCCTCCTGGATGATAGTTCGGCTTCTTTAAATATTGTATTTCGTTGATTCCTCACCGTCGTCGCCTTGGCTTCCACGTGTCCAACGAATGCGAACCATCTGGGAAGTTTTACAAATACCCCCTTGACTGTGCAGAGAAGGCGTCTATATAAGAGAATAGATCCCAGTTGCCTCTCCATCCCATTCCACGCGAAAGAAACCCTAGTGCCTGCAAAAAAACTTCAAACATGGCTAGCGCCCCAAGCTCTTCCTCGCGCCCTCATGGCCCTCGTGCAGGAGATTGGAAAAGTTGCTCTGTGTCCCATGTGCATCCGAGGACACTTCAAGTGCAGGGATATCTCCCTCCAGAGGATCTAGTCCCCATCCGGGCCGGACTAACTTCTATCGACAATCAGGCCTTGGCAGAGAGCTTTCCCAACCCCTCCGATGGAGAGCGGGTATGTTTTGTCCCCTTCCTTTTAAGAGGCATAGGGTTCCCCGTCCACCCCTTTCTTAGGGGACTCCTGGAGTTCTATGGTGTCCAACTGCACGATCTTACGTCGGGGTCTATCCAGCATATTGCGGGTTTTGTCACTTTATGCGAACTGTTCTTGGGCTGCGAGCCTCACTTTGAGCTGTGGAGAAAGTACTTCTGCCTTGTCCCTCGATCGGAAAAAGGATCCATATTTGAAGTTGGGGGCGCCAAAGTATGGCGCATAGCCGGGACAGGCTATCTGCCCGGTACTCCGAAGAAAGCATCCGAAGAGTGGCCTTCGGAGTGGTTTTACATTGAGGACGTTGCTCTGCCGGATTCAGTTCGGCGAGGCCTCGCCAAATATTCCATTGCTCCGCCAAGGAAGCTTTTCAACTGGTGTCCCTGCAGTCCCTTGGAAGAAGAGAGGGCGGAGGTTAGCAGACTGGCTGACAAGATCAAATTGCTCGCCAGTTTAGGGTTATCTATAATCGAAGTGATGGCCATTTCAATAAAGCGATGCGTGCAGTCGCTTCAAGCTAGAGGATTTCCAATGTGGCACTATAATGGCCAAGATGATGCCTCGCGCTGTTTACGCCTAGGTCTGGATGACCCTGCCGCTCTAGACGCTATCCTGGAAGGTCTTTATAAGGGAGAGAAGCAAGACTTCATTCGTTTAACGTGCTGGGAGGGTTTTTCTATGTACAATCCTTCTGACTGGGTAAGTTTCTCTCTTGACCGCCCACTTTTTCTTCGCTATGATGTATTGACCGAACTAAACTCGGTTTTCTCCCTACAGGAGTGGAGGAAGGTGATCGAGGGGATTAATAGTCCCGCCCCTCAGCCAGAGGACCGATTCCAAAATGCGGGCCCCGGATATGATGAAGATCCGGACATAGGCATAGAGCTAGAAGAGGGAGTCTTCTATCAGGCCTGCCGTGAGGGCACCCTGGTGGCTATAGTAGCCGATTACCCAATCCTCATTCGTTCTTCCCGTGTAAGTACTTTAGGACATATCTCATCAAAGAGAAGATTCCCAGTGCGCCTTACCCACCGTATTTTATCATACTTGAATAGGGACGACGCTCCTCACGCTGAACTATGCGAAGACCATCAACCCAGAGAGTGACGCGTGCGTCGGGTGAGGCCTCGAAGCGAAAGAGGACCGCGAACCCCAGCGGACCTTCAAAGAGGTATGTTTATTTTAACATGCGTTGGGTGGTGAAATCGATATTACAACTTTCCGCTTTATTTTTTCCTTTTAGGAGGAATACACGTCGAACTGTCTCCAGAGACAATGCAGACCAAGCTCCAGCCAATCCGGCATCAGGCCCGTCAAGGGTTAATGCTGATTCAATGGCGGATTGTCCTCTCCAGGAGGATTCGGATGGAATGTCTGTTACCAATTCCGAAGTGGAGGTTGCGATGGTTCATCGGCGGCGGAAAGCAGCCATGCGTGACCCTGCTTTTTCCGAGGAGGCGTTTAACGCCCTCAGCCCTGCAGATGCCTATATCCGAGCCGCTCAAGACGGACTCGCTGGAGCCACTCACCGGCTTTCAAAAGATATGCGGGTGAGTTTATATTTTGGTGTTCCCATAACAGTAGCCCCGAGACTTAAAGTAGTTGATACAACTGATTTGAGGATCGCTGTGTTTTTGTAGGTGCTTCAATAAAATAATAACTCCTTATCCAAGGAGCTTGAAGAGTGCCGGACCCATCTTGCCGAATTAAAAAATTCGAAGGAATCCGAAAAGGATGCTGGTGGTAAGAAAAATGGTGTTCGGGTAATATGATAGTTGTGCTGATCACTAGGATGTTATGTATATACTAATTTATAATACAGCAACAGGGTCGACCGACCAACTGGAGAGGGAGCTAAGATCTGCTTTGGCGGACAAAAAATTTGCCGAAGGGGAAACAGCCGCTGTCAAGCGCGTATTGACGCAAGCCATAGAGAAAAGAAACCAAGCGCATGATAAAGGTGTTAGGTTGGAACATGAGCTAAAGGGTGTAAGTGCCCAGCTTTCAAGTACCCTAAAAGGTGGCATGTTCAGTATGTCCCTTATACCTAGCTCTCCCTAGCTCTCCTTGTAGTCTCTTATTTTGGAAGTTACTTATAAATCTTTTCCTACATGTTTGTTAACTGGGCAACCCGAAGGGGGAGTGTCCGGTTTTGAAGGTGACGTGCTGCAAGAGCTTTCCAGGGTCCATGAGCGGGCTCAGAAGGCCACGAAGAGTATGGCCAGGGCTTTATGGCCGGGCGACTCACCTCCAGAAACTATCGAGGATTTGGCGGACTTTTTCAAAGGGGCTCGACGCTGCTTCGAACTGTGGAAAGCATAAGCATGTCGCATGGGTGCTCGAGAAGCCTGTGCCATGGTGAAGACGCACTACACTCGTCTTGATCCAAATCATATGGCCCGCGTGGGACCTCGAGGGTCCGATGGACAAGAAATTCCCCCGCATTTGGTATATGACCAAGTAGAGATAGCTGCCAAGCTTTCCCAGCAGGACTGTAAGCTAGACAGCATTATAGAGGGAATAGAAAATGAGTAGTCGTTTGATTCTATGTATTAATGTACTCTAACCATCAAACTTATCTCTGGCCGGATTTATAAAAAAGGTTGTCATGGCCAACCATCTGCTTTAACCTCCATAAACCCAAAGGCTGGAGTGCTTCCGAATACTATATATGTGGTGAACACGTGATACGTTCTGAAACCAAGCAATCCGGTCATAATTGCTTGAACAGACAAACTGTGTTCGGGGAGTTATGTTATATTACTGTTTAACATAAGAAACATCTTCCAGAGAGAATAGTTCCGTTAGGGGTTCCTTTCTGGGTCGGCGTGCATACAAATGCGGGCCTAGGCTTTTAATCCTATGAAAAGGATTGTAGGATGCCATATCATGTGGTAGTTTCAAATACGCTTTAGAATGCGATATGTCGTGTATCCGCCAACCGATTATTCCCTTAAGAGCGCTAGCTTTTAGCTTCACCCATTCTGAGGTACATATCCGGATTACCCGGTTGTAACAATCGCAGAGGTGCTCCCTTTACACCCTAGCCGAACAATCAATAACGTAGGGGTAAGCATAGGAGCCAGGCAACCCAGCTTGGCCAGAACTTAAGTCATATTGGTGCATACAATGGCAATGATGGACTGTAAAAAACAGATGACATTTTAAGCAATAAGCTTTATTGGTAATTGATACGTCTCAAACGTATCTACTTTTCCAAACACTTTTGATATTGTTTTGACCTCATTTTTGCATGATTTGGACTAAACTAACCCGGACTGACGCTGTTTTCAGCAGAGCTGCCTGTATGGTTTATTTGTGTGTAGGAAAACGGATTTTTAAGTATCTCAGAAAAATCCACGAAAATCACAGGAAATCCACGCACCCAAAGGAACCAAGTGCCAGAAGTGGGACCAGAGGGGGGCCAGGGGGTGCCCAGGCGCCCTGTGGGCGCCCCCCTGGGCCACGCCGGGGGGGGGGGGCGCCTGGGTGGGGTGTTGGGGAATGTAGCATAAATCAAAAAAATTCTACGTCTTCACCAAGATCCAACTATGGAGACATCTAGCAACGAGCAACTAAGAGTGCATCTACATACCGTTATGAAGATTGCGTGCGGAAGCTTTCAACGAAGCAAGGATGAAGTAGTCGTACTCTTCACGTTCTTCGTTACCGATGACCTAGCGCCGAACGGACGGCACCTCCGCGTTCAACACACGTACGGTGCAGCAACGTCACCTCCTTCTTGATCCAGCAAGGGGGGAGGAGAAGTCGTCAGAGATCCGGCAGCACGACGGCGTGATGACGGATGCAGTGGAGATCGCAGCAGGGCTTCGCCGGGCGCCCTGCGTGGGAGTTGGGAGGTGTGACGGGAGGGGGAGAGGCGCCAGGGCTTGGGTGCGGCTGCCCTCTCCCCCCCCACATATATATAGGGGCCAGGGGGGGCGCCTGGACCCCATGCAGATCCAATCTGCAAGGGGGCGGCGGCCAAGGGGGGTTCCTTGCCCCCCAAGGCAAGTGGAGCCCCCCTCCCCTTTAGGGTTTGAACCCTAGGCGCAGGGGAGGTGGGCCTCCCTTAGTGGTGCGCCAGCCCAGAGGGCTGGACACATCCCCTTGCGGCCTAGGGGCCCCACCGGGATGGGTGGCCCCACCCGGTGGACCCCCGGGGCCCCTCCGGTGGTCCCGGGACGCTCCCGGTGACCCCCGGAGATCACCCGTTGGCCGAAACTGGACTTCCCATATATCAATCTTTACCTCCGGACCATTCCGGAACTCCTCGTGATGTCCGGGATCTCATCCGGGACTCCGAACAACTTTTGGGTTTCCACGCATTAATCTCTATGACCCTAGCGTTACCGAACCTTAAGTGTGTAGACCCTACGGGTTCGGGAGACACGTAGACATGACCGAGACCACTCTCCGGTCAATAACCAACAGCGGGATCTGGATACCCATGTTGGTTCCCACGTGTTCCTCGATGATCTTCATCGGATGAACCACTGTGTCAAGGATTCACTCAATCCCGTATGTTATTCCCTTTGTCCATCGGTACGGTACTTGCCCGAGATTCGATCGTCGGTATTCCCGATACCTTGTTCAATCTTGTTATGGCAAGTCTCTTTACTCGATCCGTAATTCATCATCCCGTGACTAACTACTTAGTCACATTGAGCTCATTATGATGATGACTTACCGAGTGGGCCCAGAGGTACCTCTCCGTCATACGGAGTGACAACATCCCAGTCTCGGTTCGTACCAACTCAACAGACACTTTCGGAGATACCCGATGCGTACCTTTATAGCCACCCAGTTACGTTGTGACGGTTGGCACACCCAAAGCACTCCTACGGTATCCAGGAGTTGTACAACCTCATGGTCTAAGGAATAAATACTTGACACCGAAAAGCTTATGCATTACGAACTATACGATCTCGTGTTATGCTCAAGTTTGGGTCTTGTCCATCACATCATTCTCCTAATGATGTGATCCCGTTATCACTGACATCTCATGTCCATGGTCAGGAAACCGTGACCATCTGTTGATCAACGAGCTGGTAACTAGAGGCCTACCAGTGACTCATTGTGATCTGTGTATTCACACATGTATCGATGTTTCCGTACAATACAATTCAAGCATGAATAACAGACAATTATCATGAACAAGGAGATATAATAATAATGCTTTTATTATTGCCTCTAGGGCATATCTCCAACAGTCTCCCACTTGCACTAGAGTCAATAATCTAGTTACATTGTGATGAATCGAACACCCATAGAGTTCTGGTGTTGATCATGTTTTGCCCGTGAAAGAGGTTTAGTCAACGGGTCTGCGACATTCAGATCCGTATGCACTTTACAAATATCTATGTCTCCATCCTGAACATAATTCCGGATGGAGTTGAAACGGCGCTTGATGTGCTTGGTCTTCTTGTGAAACCTGGGCTCCTTGGTAATAGCAATAGCACCAGTGTTGTCACAGAAGAGAGTCATCGGGCTTGACGCACTTGGAATGACTCCTAAGTCGGTGATGAACTCCTTCATCCAGACTCCTTCCTGCGCTGCTTCAGAAGCAGCTATGTACTCCGCTTCACATGTAGATGCTGCCACCACGCTTTGCTTGCAACTGCACCAGCTGACTGCCCCTCCATTCAAAATATACACGTATCCGGTTTGTGACTTAGAGTCATCCAGATCTGTGTCGAAGCTAGCATCGACGTAACCCTTTACGACGAGCTCTTCGTCACCTCCATAAACGAGAAACATATCCTTAGTCCTTTTCAGGTACTTCAGGATGTTTTTGACCGCTGTCCAGTGTTCCGTACCGGGATCACTTTGGTACCTCCCTACCAAACTTATGGCAAGGTTCACATCAGGTCTGGTATACAGCATGGCATACATGATAGAACCTATGGCCGAGGCATAGGGAATGACACTCATCTTTTCTCTATCTTCTGCCGTGGTCGGCGACTGAGTTTTACTCAATCTCATACCTTGCAAAACAGGCAAGAATCCTTTCTTTGACTGATCCATATTGAACTTCTTCAATATTTTGTCAAGGTATGTACTTTGTGAAAGACCAATGAGGCGTCTCAATCTATCTCTATAGATTTTGATACCTAATATGTAAGCAGCTTCTCCAAGGTCCTTCATTGAAAAACTTTTATTCAAGTAGGCCTTTACATTTTCCAAGAATTCTATATCATTTCCCATCAGCAATATGTCATCCACATATAATATGAGAAATGCCACAGAGCTCCCACTCACTTTCTTGTAAATACAGGCTTCTCCATAAGTCTGTATAAAGCCAAACGCTTTGATCACCTCATCAAAGCGAATATTCCAACTCCGAGATGCTTGCACCAGCCCGTAAATCGAGCGCTGGAGCTTGCATACCTTGTTAGCGTTCTCTGGATCGACAAAACCTTCCGGTTGCATCATATACAACTCTTCCTTGAGGAAGCCATTAAGAAATGCTGTTTTGACGTCCATTTGCCATATCTCATAATCATAGAATGCGGCAATAGCTAACATGATTCTGACTGACTTCAGCATCGCTACGGGAGAGAAAGTCTCGTCGTAGTCAATCCCTTGAACTTGTCGATAACCCTTAGCAACAAGCCGAGCCTTATAGATGGTCACATTTACCATCCGCGTCTGTCTTCTTCTTAAATATCCATTTGTTTTCTATGGCGTGCCTGTCATCAGGCAAGTCCACCAAAGTCCATACTTTGTTTTCATACATGGATTCTATCTCGGATTTCATGGCTTCAAGCCATTTATTGGAATCTGGGCCCGCCATCGCTTCTTCATAGTTCAAAGGTTCACCGTTGTCTAACAACATGATTTCCAGTACAGGGTTGCCGTACCACTCTGGTGCGGAACGTGCCCTTGTGGACCTTCGAAGTTCAGTAGTAACTTGATCAGTTTCTTCATGATCATTATCATTATCTTCCTCCCTTGTCGGTGCAGGCACCTCAGGAACAGTTTCCTGCGCTGCGCTACTTTCCGGTGCAGGAGGGGTGACTGTCACCTCATCAAGTTCTACTTTCCTCCCACTCACTTCTTTCGAGAGAAACTCTTTCTCCAGAAAGCATCCATTCTTGGCAACAAAGACTTTGCCTTCGGATCTGTGGTAGAAGGTGTACCCAATTGTTTCCTTTGGGTATCCTATGAAGACGCATTTTTCCGATTTGGGTTCGAGCTTTTCAGGTTGAAGTTTCTTGACATAAGCATCACAACCCCAAACTTTCAGAAACGACAGCTTCGGTTTCTTGCCAAACCAAAGTTCATACGGAGTCGTCTCAACGGATTTCGACGGAGCCCTATTTAAAGTGAATGTGGCAGTCTCTAAAGCATAACCCCAAAAAGATAGCGGTAAATCGGTGAGGGACATCATAGATCGCACCATGTCCAACAGAGTACGATTTCGACGTTCGGACACACCGTTACGTTGAGGTGTTCCGGGCGGTGTCAATTGTGAAACAATTCCACAGCTTCTAAGGTGTGTGCCAAATTCATGACTTAAATATTCACCCCCACGATCCGATCGCAAGAACTTTATTTTTCTGTCACGTTGATTCTCAACCTCATTCTGAAATTCCTTGAACTTTTCAAAGGTCTCAGACTTGTGTTTCATCAAATAGATATACCCATATCTACTCAAGTCATCTGTGAGGGTGAGAACATAACGGTAGCCTCCGCGAGCTTCAACACTCATTGGACCGCACACATTGGTATGTATGATTTCCAACAAGTTGGTTGCTCGCTCCATTGTTCCGTAGAACGGAGTCTTGGTCATCTTGCCCAAGAGGCATGGTTCGCACGTGTCAAATGATTCATAATCAAGAGACTCTAGAAGTCCATCCGAATGGAGCTTCTTCATACGTTTGACACCAATATGACCAAGTCGGCAATGCCACAAGTATGTGGGACTATCATTATCAACTTTACATCTTTTGGCATCTACACTATGAATATGTGTATCACTACGTTCGAGATTCATCAAAAATAAACCATTGACCAGCGGGGCATGACCATAAAACATATCTCTCAAATAAATAGAACAACCATTATTCTCTGATTTGAAAGAATATCCATCTCGCATAAGACGAGATCCAGAAACAATGTTCATGCTCAAAGCTGGTACTAAATAACAATTATTGAGGTTTAAAACTATTCCCGAGGGTAGATGTAGAGGCAGCGTGCCGACGGCGATCACATCGACCTTGGAACCATTCCCGACGCGCATCGTCACCTCATCCTTTGCCAGTCTCCGTTTATTCCGCAGCTCCTGTTTTGAGTTACAAATGTGAGCAACTGCACCGGTATCGAATACCCAGGAGCTACTACGAGTGCTGGTAAGGTACACATCAATAACATGTATATCATATATACCTTTGACGTTGCCGGCCTTCTTGTCTGCTAAGTATTTGGGGCAGTTCCGCTTCCAGTGACCCGTTCCCTTGCAATAAAAGCACTCTGTTTCAGGCTTGGGTCCATACTTTGGCTTCTTCCCGGTAACAGGCTTACCAGGCGCGGCAACTTGCTTGCCGTCCTTCTTGAAGTTCTTCTTACCCTTGCCTTTCTTGAACTTAGTGGTTTTATTGACCATCAACACTTGATGTTCTTTCTTGATGTCAACCTCCGCTGATTTCAGCATTGAATACACCTCGGGAATGGACTTCTCCATCCCCTGCATATTGAAGTTCAACACGAAGCTCTTGAAGCTTGGTGGGAGCGACTGGAGGATTCTGTCAACGACCGCTTCATCTGGGAGATTCATTCCCAGCTGAGACAAGCGGTTGTGCAATCCTGAAATCTTGAGGATGTGCTCACTGACAGAACTGTTCTCCTCCATCTTACAGCTGTAGAATGCGTCAGAGACATCATATCTCTTGACTCGGGCATGATCTTGGAAAACCATTTTCAGCTCTTCGAACATCTCATATGCTCCATGGTGCTCAAAACGCTTTTGGAGCCCCGATTCTAAACTGTAAAGCATGCCGCACTGAACCAGGGAGTAATCATCACTACACGACTGCCAGACGTTCAAAACGTCTTGGTCAGCATCGGGAGCAGGTGCATCACCTAGCGGTGCTTCTAGGACATATGATCTCTTGGCAGCTATGAGGATGATCCTCAGGTTACGGACCCAATCCGTATAGTTGCTACCATCGTCTTTCAGCTTGGTTTTCTCTAGGAACGCGTTGAAGTTGAGGGAAACTGGAGCGTGGGCCATTTGATCTACAAGAGATATTGTAAAGAATTTAGACTAAGTTCATGATAATTAAGTTCATCTTAATCAAATTTTAATGAACTCCCACTCAGAATGACATCTCTCTAGTCATCTTAAGTGATACACGATCCGAATTGGGTAGTCCGTGTCCGATCATCACGTGAGACGGACTAGTCAAAAACGGTGAACATCTTCATGTTGATCGTATCTTCTATACGACTCGTGTTCGACCTTTCGGTCTTCCGTGTTCCGAGGCCATGTCTGTACATGCTAGGCTCGTCAAGTGAACCCTAAGTGTATCGCGTGTGTAAATCTGTCTTACACCCGTTGTATGTGAACGTTAGAACCTATCACACCCGATCATCACGTGGTGCTTCGGAGCAACGAACTTTAGCAACGGTGCACAGTTAGGGGAAACACATTACTTGAAATTTTAGTGAGAGATCATCTTATTTACTACCGTCGTTCTAAGTAAACAAGATGCAAAAACATGATAAACATCACATGCAATCAATTATAGTGACATGATATGGCCAATATCATCTTGCTCCTTGGATCTCCATCTTCGGGGCACCATGATCATCTTGTCACCGGCTCGACACCATGATCTTCATCATCATGATCTCCATCATCGTGTCTTGAAGAAGTTGTCACGCCAACTATTACTTCTACTACTATAGCTAACGTTTAGCAATGAAGTAAAGTAATTACATGGCGTTATTCAGTGACACGCAGGTCATACAATAATAAAGACAACTCCTATGGCTCCTGCCGGTTGTCAAGTTCATCGACATGCAAGTCGTGATTTCCTATTACAAAAACATGATCAATCTCATACATCACATATATCATTCATCACATCTTCGTTCTTGGCCATACCACGTCACAAAACACATGCTGCAAAAACAAGTTAGACATCCTCTAATTGTTGTTGCAAGTTTTACGTGGCTTCTATAGGATTTCTAGCAAGAACGTTTCTTACCTACGCCAAAACCACAATGTGATTTGTCAACTTCTATTTACCCTTCATAAGGACCCTTTTCATCGAATCCGATCCGACTAAAGTAGGAGAGACAGACACCCCCCAGCCACCTTATGCATCTAGTGCATGTCTGTCGGTGGAACCAGTCTCACGTAAGCGTACGTGTAAGGTCGGTCCGGGCCGCTTCATCCCACAATACCGCCGAATCAAGATTGACTAGTAACGGTAAGAAAGTTGAACAAGATCATACGCCCACAACTGCTTTGTGTTCTACTCGTGCAAGATGCTACGCATAAAACCTAGGCTCAGATGCCACTGTTGGGGAACGTAGCATAAATCAAAAAAATTCTACGTCTTCACCAAGATCCAACTATGGAGACATCTAGCAACGAGCAACTAAGAGTGCATCTACATACCGTTATGAAGATTGCATGCGGAAGCTTTCAACGAAGCAAGGATGAAGTAGTCGTACTCTTCACGTTCTTCGTTATCGATGACCTAGCGCCGAACGGACGGCACCTCCGCGTTCAACACACGTACGGTGCAGCAACGTCACCTCCTTCTTGATCCAGCAAGGGGGGAGGAGAAGTTGTCAGAGATCCGGCAGCACGACAGCGTGATGACGGATGCAGTGGAGATCGCAGCAGGGCTTCGCCGGGCGCCCTGCGTGGGAGTTGGGAGGTGTGACGGGAGGGGGAGAGGCGCCAGGGCTTGGGTGCGGCTGCCCTCTCCCCCCCCACATATATATAGGGGCCAGGGGGGGGCGCCTGGACCCCCTGCAGATCCAATCTGCAAGGGGGCGGCGGCCAAGGGGGGTTCCTTGCCCCCCAAGGCAAGTGGAGCCCCCCTCCCCTTTAGGGTTTGAACCCTAGGCGCAGGGGAGGTGGGCCTCCCTTAGTGGTGCGCCAGCCCAGAGGGCTGGACACATCCCCTTGCGGCCTAGGTGCCCCACCGGGATGGGTGGCCCCACCCGGTGGACCCCCGGGGCCCCTCCGGTGGTCCCGGGACGCTCCCGGTGACCCCCGGAGATCACCCGTTGGCCGAAACTGGACTTCCCATATATCAATCTTTACCTCCGGACCATTCCGGAACTCCTCGTGACGTCCGGGATCTCATCCGGGACTCCGAACAACTTTCGGGTTTCCACGCGCATTAATCTCTACGACCCTAGCGTTACCGAACCTTAAGTGTGTAGACCCTACGGGTTCGGGAGACACGTAGACATGACCGAGACCACTCTCTGGTCAATAACCAACAGCGGGATCTGGATACCCATGTTGGTTCCCACGTGTTCCTCGATGATCTTCATCGGATGAACCACTGTGTCAAGGATTCACTCAATCCCGTATGTTATTCCCTTTGTCCATCGGTACGGTACTTGCCCGAGATTCGATCGTCGGTATTCCCGATACCTTGTTCAATCTCGTTATGGCAAGTCTCTTTACTCGATCCGTAATTCATCATCCCGTGACTAACTACTTAGTCACATTGAGCTCATTATGATGATGACTTACCGAGTGGGCCCAGAGGTACCTCTCCGTCATACGGAGTGACAACATCCCAGTCTCGGTTCGTACCAACTCAACATACACTTTCGGAGATACCCGATGCGTACCTTTATAGCCACCCAGTTACGTTGTGACGGTTGGCACACCCAAAGCACTCCTACGGTATCCGGGAGTTGTACAACCTCATGGTCTAAGGAATAAATACTTGACACCGAAAAGCTTATGCATTACGAACTATACGATCTCGTGTTATGCTCAAGTTTGGGTCTTGTCCATCACATCATTCTCCTAATGATGTGATCCCGTTATCACTGACATCTCATGTCCATGGTCAGGAAACCGTGACCATCTGTTGATCAACGAGCTGGTAACTAGAGGCCTACCAGGGACTCATTGTGATCTGTGTATTCACACATGTATCGCTGTTTCCGTACAATACAATTCAAGCATGAATAACAGACAATTATCATGAACAAGGAGATATAATAATAATGCTTTTATTATTGCCTCTAGGGCATATCTCCAACATGGGGCCCACACCCCCTGGTGCCCTACTTTATCCCGTATTTTTACTCCCGACGCAAAAAAACCCAGATCATAAGTTCTTTCGCAGTTTTTCGTCGCGGAGCCGCCGCCACCCTCTGTTCTTCCTCGGGAGGGCTAATCTGGAGGCTGATTTGGCCTCCGGAGAGGGGAGATCGTCGCCATCGTCATCATCATCACCACTCCATCATCCCTCCATGACTTCCCCCTTCATGTGTGAGTAATTCCCCTGCTGTAGGCGAAGGGGATGGTAGGGATTGGATGAGTTAGATCATGTAATAGTTCGTCAGATCGTTGGGGGCATGTTGCCTATCATCTACTATGGTGTTTATCATCTTTGCTTCAACTTGTTATTCTTAATGCTTGACACTTAGGGCCCGAGTGCCATGATTTCAGATCTGAACCATATGTGTTTGTATGAATATATTTGTGTTTGTGATCCTATCTATGAGTTGTTTGCACCTGTTACGGTTCGGAACCGGCGATCCCAAAAGTGACAGCTTGGGACACCAAAGGGGATGGTCCGTAGTTTGAGGATTACATGTATCCATTGAGTTCATTGCTTTGTTCCGGTGCTCTTTGACAGGAGCACCTTAATATCCATTAGTTCCTTTTGGCCCCGTTCGTAGCGGGATGGTAGGACAAAAGATGTTGTGCAAGTTCTTATTGCAAGCACGTACAACTACCTACGGGATACATGCCTAATGTTTGATATTTGCCTAGATGATCATTACTTTTCCGTGTGCCGTGCCCCAAGTTAGAATCTATCTCATCCATGCAGCGCCCAACCATCCATCTCCCTAGCCTACAGTGTTTTAAACCTTGCTTGTCACTAGTTGCTACTTTTGCCATTTACTACTGCTATTTACTTTTGCTGTTTACTTTTACTATTACTATCATCACTATCATATCACTGTTACCACTTATCTTTTGTTGCAAGTAAGTATATTTCAGGTGCGGTTGAATTGACAACTCAACTGTTAAAGCTTATAAATACTCTTTGGCTCCCCGTGTGTCGAATCAATAAATTGGGTTATTCTTACCCGCGAAGACTATCTCGATCCCTTACGGTTGAGGGTTATCAGTAATGGGCTTCGTTAAAGAAGCCCCCGGGTATATTTGAGGTAGATACATTCGAAGATGTACTTATCCTGTGGCAGTTCGGGCGAGCCGAATGCTTGCCAATGAGAGAAAAATGTAAAAAGAAAAGGAGAAACTATAAAAAGTAAAAGACAAGACCTCACTTATAAGGAGGAACAAATTGCTACCGAACTATCCATAAAATCGTCGGAGCCTCACAGCGTTCCACGGGTTCGGCTCAAGGCGGTTGTCCTGTGCATTACGAAGGCGATAGGCTCCACCGGTGAGTACTTCGTCGATAATGAAGGGGCCCTCCCATTTTGGTTTGAGCTTGTCCTTTTTCTTCTCCGGGAGGCGTAAAACGAGTTCGCCGACGTTGTATGTCTTGGCCCGCACTTTTCTGCTCTGGTATCGCCTAGCCTGTTGTTGATAAAATGCGGAACGGGCTTGCGCTGTATCACGCTCCTCTTCAAGTCCATCTAGGTCATCCTGCCGATGTAGGTCGGCTTCTCTCTCCTCGTACATGCGCACTCGAGGTGAGTCATGAATAATGTCGTAGGGCAGAATGGCCTCTGCGCCGTACACCATGAAAAAAAGGTGTATATCCGGTCGTACGATTGGGTGTGGTCCGCAACCCCCAGAGTACGGAGTCAAGCTCTTCGACCCAGTGTTTATCAGACTCCCGTAGGGAGCGCACTAGTCGGGGTTTAATGCCGCTGATTATCAGACCATGGGCTCTTTCGACTTGACCGTTTGTTTGAGGATGGTATACAGAAGCATAGTCAAGTTTAATACCTAACTTTGCGCACCAATTTTTTACCTCATCAGCTGTGAAGTTGGAGCCATTATCTGTGATAATACTGTGTAGGGACACCATAACGGTGTACTACGTCAGACATAAAATCTATCACAGGCCCTGCCTCAGCTGTTTTTACTGGCTTGGATTCTATCCATTTAGTGAATTTATCTACCATCACCAGTAAGTATTAATTTTTATGGCTTCCCCCTTTAAGAGGTCAGACCATATCAAGCCCCCAGACCGCAAAAGGCCAAGTAATGGGGATTGTTCTCAGAGCGGTGGGAGGCATGTGACTTTGATTTGCAAAGAGCTAGTAGCCAACGCAGTGTTGGACTAAGGTCTGGGCATCTACTCGGGCAGTGGGCCAGTAAAATCCAGCTCTTAAAGCTTTGCCTACGAGCGCCCGGGCTGCGGCATGGTGGCCGCCCATTCCAGCGTGTATTTAAGTGAGAATTTGCCTTCCCTCCTCTTCGGAGATGCACCTCTATAGAATACCAGTTGTGCTTTTCTTATATAATTCACCTTCGTGAACTTTGTAGGCTTTAGAATGCCGGACTATGCGGCGGGCCTCATTTTGGTCATCAGGGAGTTCTTGCCTTTTAAGGTAAGCTAGGAAGGGCTCCGTCCAGGAGGCTATGACAGCCATGATTTCGTGAGCCGAGGGAGTTTTCTCCATGTTTGAGTCTCCGATGACGTCTTGGTTAAGTTCGGCCGGGGGTGTGTTCGGATCCGAATTCGTATCGCTGCTGGCGTCCTGCCATGTTACTGATGGCTTAAATAGCCTTTCCACAAATGTGTTAGGTGGGACGGGGTCACGTTTATGTAAGTGCATCTAGTGCCCCTTAGTGATTTTGATGTATTGAAGACTTATAGGTTAAGGGACTGATGTGTTTATGAGTGTACACAGGTCTATAAGTCTATGAGGAGTTTGATATTTACAGAGAAAGTCGACCCCTAAAAATGAAGTTCTTCGACTGAAGACTTTGGATTTCTGATGACTTTATGAAGACTTTGAAAGTGAAGAAGTTGGTGTGACCCTGAAGACTTGGTATTCATTTGAGGAACATGAAGCGTGAAGACTTTTGTTTTTGTAGTTTCATTTTCTCTTTCTTGAGTCATAGGAAACACCATACTGTTAAAGGGGGTCGAGGAAATACTAAGGGAAAATTTCCATGTGATGCTCAACTCAAAATCCTACACCTACCAATCCCTTCGAGTGAAGCCATTGGAAATCTCATACAGTTCAGTCATATTCTTCAGTGACAGAGACGAAGTTCTTCTGGTCTCTCAAGAATTTGTTCTGACTGAGGAGTTAGGAATTCGCCAGTGCGGATTACCTACACAGTGAGGAACATGATAGCCCTGAGGAATTTGATACTCAAATTTCCGATCGTTGTTGTGCTATGCGCCAGCTGTCCCAAAATATCTACCTACCTAATGGTCATATCATTAAAGGCCATTTATGTCTTATCATGTCGGGCTGCTCCCTAGGCTATAAATAGCCGCCCCCTACAACCACTAGCTGGTTGGCTGCTCCGAGATAAACTGACACTTGTCATAAGAGCAACCCACCCTCCGAGGACTTTGAGCGAAAATCATCAAGTGAGGAAAAACCCAAAACGAAACCCAAAACACCTTCAAACCCAAAAGTGATTGAGCATCACTGAAGAGATTGATCCTGTGTGGATCCGACGCTTGTTACCTTTGAAGACTGTGCTTCTTCCAGACGGTTAGGCGTCACGGTCTAGAGCATCCAAGAGGAATTGTGGATCGCCGAGTGACCAAGTCTGTGAAGGTTCGGAAGTCACCTGAAGACTTACCACTAGTGATTGGGCGAGGTCTGTGTGACCTTATCTCAAGGGGAATACGGTGAGGACTTGGTGTCTTGGACTGTGTGTCCTTGACTGGGTGTCCAGGACTGTGTGTCCTCAGGTTTAAATACCTAGCCGCCCTAACCAGATGTACAACTGAGACATCAGTTGGAACTGGTCTAACAAATCATTGTCTTCACCAAGTTTACTGGTTCTATTTCCTCAAATCTTTCATTTCCTCATACTTTGTGTTGTGTGCTTGTTCATATCTGTTTGAAGACTTTGACTGAAGACTTTCTCAATTTCCTCAGTTCAATTTCTTCAGTCTGTTTGTCTTCATCTTGTGCTATCCTGTGTTTACGCTTTCTGTACTATGTGTTTGTCTTCATATCTTCATGATAACCATGCTTGTATTCTGTTATGTTTACTTATGAGTACTTATTCTGCTGCAAGTAGTTCTTCGCTAAGGAATTTCCTCAACAGCAAATTCCTTAGTGAAGAATTCATAAAAATCGCCTATTCACCCCCCTCTAGTCAATATAACGCACTTTCAGTTTAGCGCCCATTCGAGGGAGTACGTCAGCGGCCTGGTTATTATCCCGGGCTATGTGATGGAATTCCAACCCCTCGAATCGAGCCGACATTTTCAATATAGCATTGCGATAAGCTGCCATTTTTGAATCCTTCGCATCAAAATCTCCATTAATTTGGGAGATAGCGAGGTTTGAGTCTCCGCGTACCTCATGGCATTGTATGCCCATGGATACAGCTAGGCGTAGACCATGTAATAGGGCCTCATACTCGGCCGCATTATTCAAGTCCGTGTACATAATTTGCAGGATGTACTGGACTTTATCCCCAGTTAGAGATATCAATATTACGCCGGTCCCCAATCCGGCTAGCATTTTGGAACCGTCGAAGTACATTGTCCAGTGGGAATATGAGCCGTACTCTTTAGGGAGTTCGGCTTCCGTCCATTCTGCGACAAAATCGGCCAATGTCTAGATTTTAATAGTCCGGCGTGGTTTATAAGATATTTTGAACGGTAAGAGCTCGATGGCCCATTTGGCTATGCGTCCCGTGGCGTCTTTATTGTTGATAATATCGTTGAGTGGTACCTCGGATGCCACTGTGATCGAACACTCTTGAAAGTAGTGTCGGAGGTTACGAGATGACATGAAGACCGCATAGGCAATTTTCTGATAGCGGGGGTACCGTGATTTGCATGATGTCAGAACCTCGGATACATAGTATACGGGTTTTTGAACGGGGAATTTATGTCCCTCTTCGGCTCGTTCGACGACAAGCACGGCACTCACTACCTGGTGAGTGGCTGATATATACAGCAGCATTGGTCCGCCAACACCGAGGGCGGCTAGGATTGGGTTGCTCGCTAGTAGAGTTTTTATTTCTTCCAATCCAGCTGTGGCCGCATCCGTCCATTTGAAATTGCCAGTATGTCGCAGCAATCTGTAAAGTGGCAATGCTTTTTCTCCTAATGTGGAGATGAAGCGGCTTAAAGCCGCTACGCAGCCTGCTAGTTTTTGCACTTGCTTGAGGTCGGTTGGTATTTTGAGCTCTGACAAGGCCCGGATTTTGGCTGGGTTAGCTTTGATTCATCTATGGGATACGATGAACCCTAATAGCTTTCCGGCTGGAACGCCGAAAACACATTTTTCCGGGTTGAGCCTTATATCATATTCCCGAAGGTTGGCAAACGTAAGGCGGAGATCTTCCACCAAGGTCTTGACGTGTTTGGTCCTAACAACTACGTCGTCAACATATGCCTCCACTGTTTTGCCAATTTGTTTTTCTAAGCATGTTTGAATCATGCGTTGATATGTGGCGCGAGCGTTTTTAAGTCCAAAGGGCATAGTGTTGAAACAAAACGGGTCGTACGGGGTGATAAATGCCGTTGCGGCCTGATCGGATTCATTCATTTTTATTTGATGGTATCCGGAGTAAGCATCAAGGAAGCACAACGAGTCGTGTTCGGCCATTGCATCGATAATTTGATCGATGCGGGGCAAAGGAAAGGGATCCTTTGGACATGCCTTATTTAGGTCTGTGAAGTCGACTGATACGTCTCTGTCGTATCTATAATTTTTGATTGTTCCATGTCAATATTCTACAACTTTCATATACCTTTGGCAACTTTTTATACTATTTTTTGGGACTAACATATTTATCCAGTGCCCAGTGCCAGTTCCTGTTTGTTGCATGTTTTTTATTTCGCAGAATATCCATATCAAACGGAGTCCAAACGGACGGAGATTTTTTTTGGAATATAGGTGAATTTTGGGAAGCGGAACCAACATGATGAAGGAAATATGCCCTAGAGTAAATAATAAAGTTATTATTTATTTCCATATATCATGATAAATGTTTATTATTCATGCTAGAATTGTATTAACCGGAAACTTAGTACATGTGTGAATGCATAGACAAAACAGAGTGTCCCTAGTATGCCTCTACTAGACTGGCTCATTGATCAAAGATGGTTATGTTTCCTAACCATAGACATGAGTTTTCATTTGATCAACGGGATCACATCATTAGGAGAATGATGTGATGGACAAGACCCATCCGTTAGCTTAGCACTATGATCGTTTAGTTTTACTGCTATTGCTTTTTTCATGACTTATACATGTTCCTATGACTATGAGATTATGCAACTCCCGAATACCGTAGGAACACCTTGTGTGCTATCAAACGTCACAACATAACTGGGTGATCATAAAGATGCTCTACAGGTGTCTCCGAAAGTATTCGTGGTGTTGGCATAGATCAAGACTAGGATTTGTCACTCCGAGTGTCGGAGAGATATCTCTGGGCCCTCTCGGTAATGCACATCATAATAAGCCTTGCAAGCAAATGACTAATGAGTTAGTCACGAGATGATGCATTACGGAACGAGTAAAGAGACTTGCCGGTAACGAGATTGAACTAGGTATAGAGATACCGACGATCGAATCTCGGGCAAGTAACATACCGATGACAAAAGGAACAACGTATGTTGTTATGCGGTTTGACCGATAAAGATCTTCGTAGAATATGTAGGAGCCAATATGAGCACCCAGGTTCCGCTATTGGTTATTGACCGGAGATGAGTCTCGGTCATGTCTACATAGTTCTCGAACCCGTAGGGTCCGCACGCTTAACGTTTGATGACGATCGGTATTATGAGTTTATGAGTTTTGATGTACCGAAGGAGTTCGGAGTCCCGGATAAGACCGGGGACATGACGAGGAATCTTGAAATGGTCGAGACGTAAAGACCAATATATTGGACGACTATATTCGGACATCGGAAAGGTTCCGAGTGATTCGGGTATTATTCAGAGTATATGGGCCTTATTGGGCCATACGGGAATAGAGGAGAAAGGCCAAAAGGAAGGAGGCGCGCGCCCCCCCTCTGGTCCGAATTGGACAAGGGGTGCAGCCCCCTTTTCCTTCTCCCTCTCCACCTCTTTCCTTCTCTCCTACTCCGGAAAGGAAAGGGGAATCCTACTAGGACTTGGGAGTCCTAGTAGGACTCCCCACACTTGGCGCGCCCCCTCTAGGGCCGGCCTCTCCCTTGCTCCTTTATATACGGGGGCAGGGGGGCACCCTAGGACACACAAGTTGAATTGTTTTAGCCGTGTGCGGTGCCCCTCTCCACAGAAACACACCTCGGTCATACCGTTGCAGTGCTTAGGCGAAGCCCTGCGCCGGTAGATACATCATATCTGTCACCACGCCGTCGTGCTGGCGAAACTCTTCCGTGAAGCTCAACTGGATTAAGAGCTCGTGGGACGTCATCAAGCTGAATGTGTGCTGAACGCGGAGGTGCCGTACGTTCGGTGCTTGATCGGTTGGATCGCGAAGAAGTTCGACTACATCAACCGCGTCACTTGACGCTTCCGCTCCCGGTCTACGAGGGTACGTAGACACACTCTCCCCCTCGTTGCTATGCATCTAGTAGATAGATCTTGCGTGATCGTAGGAAAATTTTGAAAATACTACGTTTCCCAACAGTGGCATCATGAGCCAGGTCTATGCGTAGATGATATGCACAAGTAGAACACAATGAGTTGTGGGCGATACTAGTCATACTGCTTACCAGCATGTCATACTTTGCTTCGGCGGTATTGTGAGATGAAGCGGCCCGGACCAATATTACGCGTACGCTTACACGAGACTGGTTTCACCGTTATGAGCACTCGTTGCTTAAAGGTGACTGGCAGGTGTCTGTCTCTCTCACTTTAGCTGAATCAAGTGTGGCTACGCCCGGTCCTTGTGAAGGTTAAAACAGCACATACTTGACGAAACATCGTTGTGGTTTTGTATGCGTAGGTAAGAACGGTTCTTGCTAAGCCCGTAGCAGCCACGTAAAAACTTGCAACAACAAAGTAGAGGACGTCTAACTTGTTTTTGAAGGGCATGTTGTGATGTGATATGGTCAAGACATGATGCGATATACGGTTTTGTATGAGATGATCATGTTTTGTAAAGTTATCGGCAACTGGCAGGAGCCATATGGTTGTCGCTTTATTGTATGAAATGCAATCGCCATGTAATTGCTTTACTTTATCACTAAGCGGTAGCGATAGTCGTGGAAGCAATAGTTGGCGAGACGACAACGATGCTACGATGGAGATCAAGGTGTCGCGCCGGTGACGAAGGTGATCATTACGGTGCTTTGGAGATGGAGATCAAAAGCACAAGATGATGATGGCCATATCATGTCACATATTTTGATTGCATATGATGTTTATCTTATTATGCTTCTTATTTTGCTTAGAACGACGGTAGCATTATAAGATGATCCCTTACTAAAATTTCAAGGTATAAGTGTTCTCCCTGAGTATGCACCGTTGCGAAAGTTCGTCGTACCGAGACACCACGTGATGATCGGGTGTGATAAGCTCAACGTTCAAATACAACAGGTGTAAGCCAGTTTTGTACACGCAGAATACTCGGGTTAAACTTGACGAGCCTAGCATATGCAGATATGGCCTTGGAACACTGGAGACCGAAAGGTCGAGCGTGAATCATATAGTAGATATGATCAACATAAGATGTTCACCATTGAAACTACTCCATCTCACGTGATGATCGGACATGGTTTAGTTGATTTGGATCACGTGATCATTTAGATGACTAGAGGGATGTCTATCTAAGTGGGAGTTCTTAAGTAATATGATTAAATTGAACTTTAATTAATCATGAACTTAGTCCTGGTAGTATTAGCATATCTATGTTGTAGATCAATAGCTCGTGGTGTTGCTCCGCGTTTAATTTTTATGTTCCTAGAGAAAACTAAGTTGAAAGATGTTAGTAGCAATGATGCGGAATTGTTCCGTGATCTGAGGATTATCCTCATTTCTGCACAGAAGAATTATGTCCTTGATGCACCGCTAGGTGACAAACCTATTGCAGGAGCAGATGGAGATGTTATGAACGTTTTGACAAAAGCTTGGTATGATGACTACTTGATAGTTTAAGTGCACCATGCTTTACGGCTTAGAACTGGGACTTCAAAAACGTTTTGAACGCCACGGAGCATATAAGATGTTCCAAGAGTTGAAATTAGTATTTCATACTCATGCCCGTGTCGAGAGGTATGAGACCTCTGACAGTACTTTGCCTACAAGATGGAGGAGAATAGCTCAACCAGTGAGCATGTGCTCAGATTGTCTGGGTACTGCAATTGCTTGAATCAAGTGGGAGTTAATCTTCCAGATAAGATAGTAATTGATAAAGTTCTCTAGTCACTATCACCAAGTTAGTAGAACTTCGTGATGAACTATAATATGCAAGGGATGAAGAAAGTAATTCCCGAGCTCTTCGCGATGCTGAAATCGGCGAAGGTAGAAATCAAGAAAGAGCATCAAGTGTTGATGGTTAACAAGACCACTTGTTTCAAGTAAAGGGCAAAGGGATAGAAGGGGAACTTCAAGAAGAATGACAAGCAAGTCGGCACTCCCATGAAGAAACCCAAAGCTAAACTCAAGCCTGAAACTAAGTGCTTCTACTGCAAAGGAAATGGTCACTGGAAGTGGAACTGCCCTAGATACTTGGCGGATAAGAAGGATGGCAACGTGAACAAAGGTATATTTGATATACAGATTATTGATGTGTATTTTACTAGTGTTCATAGCAACCCCTCGGTATTTGATACTGGTTTAGTTGCTAAAGAGTTGTAACTTGAAATGGGAGTTGCATAATGAACAGAAACTAGTTAAAGGATGAAGTGACGATGTGTATTGGAAGTAGTTCCAAGATTGATATGATCATCATCGCACACTCCCTATACTTTTGGGATTAGTGTTGAACCTAAATAAGTGTTATTTGGTGTTTGTGTTGAACATGAATATGATTTGATCATGTTTATTGCAATACGGTTATTCATGTAATTTAGAGAATAATTGTTGTTCTGTTTACTTGAATAAAACCTTCTATGGTCATACACCCAATGAAAATGGTTTGTTGGATCTCGATCGTGTGATACACATATTCATAATATTGAAGCCAAAAGATGCACGGTTAATAATGATAGTGCAACTTATTTGTGGCACTGTCGTTTAGGTCATATTGGTGTAAAGCGCATGAAGAAACTCCATAGTGATGGACTTTTGGAATCACTTGATTATGAATCACTTGGTGCTTGCGAACCATGCCTCATGGGCAAGATGACTAAAACTCCGTTCTTCGGAACTATGGAGCGAGCAACAGAGTTGTTGGAAATCATACATACTGATGTATGCGGACCAATGAGTGTTGAAGCTCGCGGCGGGTATCGTTATTTTCTGACCTTCACTGATGATTTGAGCAGATATGGGTATATCTACTTAATGAAGCACAAGTCTGAAACATTTGAAAAGTTCAAAGAATTTCAGAGTGAAGTGGAGAATCATTGTAACAGAAAATAAGAGTTTCTACGATATGATCGTAGAGGTAAAATATTTGAGTTAGCGAGTTTGGCCTTCAGTAAAAACAATGTGAAATAGTTTCACTACTCACGCCACCTGGAACACCACAGTGTAATGGTGTGTCCGAACGTCATAACCGTACTTTATTAGATATGGTGCGATCGATGATGTCTCTTACCGATCCACCACTATCGCTTTTGGGGTTATGCATTAGAGACAACTACATTCACGTTAAATAGGGCACCATCTAAATCCGTGGAGATGACACCATATGAACTGTGGTTTGACGAGAAACCTAAGCTGTCATTTTTTTAAGTTTGGGACTGCGATGCTTATGTGAAAAAGTTTCAACATGATAAGCTCGAACCCACATCGGAGAAGTAAATCTTCATAGGATACCCAAAAGAAACTGTTGGGTACACCTTCTATCACAGATCCGAAGGCAAGGTCTTTGTTGCTAAGAGTGGATCCTTTCTGGAGAAGGAGTTTCTCTCGAAAGAAGTGAGTGGGAGGAAAGTAGAACTTGATGAGGTAATTGTACCTTCTCCCGAATTGGAAAGTGGAACATCACAGAAACTAGTTCCAGTGATTCCTACACCAATTAGTGAGGAAGCTAATGATGATGATCATGAAACTTCAGATCAAGTTTCTGCTGAACGTCGTAGATCAACGAGAGTACGTTCCACACCAGAGTGGTACGGCAACCCAGTTCTGGAAGTCATGTTACTAGACCATGATGAACCTGCGAACTATGAGGAAGCGATGATGAGCCCAGATTCCGCAAAATGGCTTAAGGCCATGAAATCTGAGATGGGATCCATGTATGAGAACAAAGTGTGGACTTTGGTTGACTTGCCCGATGATCGACAAGCCATCGAAAATAAATGGATCTTCAAGAGGAAGACCGACGCTGACGGTAATGTTACTGTTTACAAACCTCGACTTGTTGCGAAAGGTTTTCGACAAGTTCAAGGAGTTGACTACGATGAGACTTTCTCACCCGTAGCGATGCTTAAGTCTGTCCGAATCATGTTAGCAATTGCCGCATTTTATGAAATCTGGCAAATGGATAACAAAACTGCATTCTTTAATGGATTTGTTAAAGAAGAATTGTATATGATGCAACCAGAAGGTTTTGTCAATCCTAAAGGTGCTAACAAAATGTGCAAGCTCCAGCGATCCATCTATGGACTGGTGCAAGCATCTCGGAGTTGGAGTATACGCTTTGATAAGTTGATCAAAGCATATAGATTTATACAGACTTGCGGTGAAGCCTGTATTTACAAGAAAGTGAGTGGGAGCACTACAACCTTTCTGAAAAGTATATGTGAATGACATATTGTCGATCAGAAATGATTTAGAATTTTTCTGGAAAGCATAAAGGAGTGTTTGAAAGGAGTTTTTCAAAGAAATACCTTGGTGAAGCTGCTTACATATTGGGCATCAAGATCTATAGAGATAGATCAAGACGCTTGATAAGACTTTCGATGAGTACATACCTTGATAAGATTTTGAAGTAGTTCAAAATGGATCAGTCAAAGAAGGAGTTCTTGCCTGACTTGTAAGGTGTAAAGTTGAGTAAGACTCAAAGCCAGATCACGGCAGAAAAATATAGAGAGAATGAAAGTCATTCACTATGCCTCAACCATAGGTTCTATAAAGTATGCCATGCTGTGTACCAAACCTGTTGTGTACCTTACCATGAGTTTGGAAAGGAGGTACAAAAGGGATCCAGGAGTAGATCACTGGACAGCGGTCAAAATTATCCTTAGTTACTGGATGACTAAGGAAATGTTTTCTCGATTATGGAGGTGATAAAGAGTTCGTCGTAAAGAGTTACGCCGATGCAAGCTTTACACTAATCCAGATGACTCTAAGTATCAATCTGGATACATATTGGAAGTGGGAGCAATTAGCTAGAGTAGCTCCATGCAGAGCATTGTAGACATAGAAATTTGCGAAATACATACGGATCTGTATGTAACAGACCCGTTGACTAAACTTCTCTCACAAGCAAAACATGATCACACCTTATTACTCTTGGGTATTAATCACGTAGCGATGTGAACTAGATTATTGACTCTAGTAAGCCCTTTGGGTGTTGGTCACATGGCGATGTGAACAATGGGTGTTTTTCACATAACGATGTGAACTATCGGTATTAAATCACATGGAGATGTGAACTAGATTATTGACTCTAGTGCAAGTGGGAGACTGAAGGAAATATTCCCTAGAGGCAATAATAAAGTTATTATGTATTTCCTTATATCATGATAAATGTTTATTATTCATGCTAGAATTGTATTAACCGGAAACTTAGTACATGTGTGAATGCATAGACAAAAAAGAGTGTCCCTAGTATGCCTCCACTAGACTAGCTCACTGATCAAAGATGGTTATGTTTCCTAACCATAGACATGAGTTGTCATTTGATCAACGGGATCACATCATTAGGAGAATGATGTGATGGACAAGACCCATCCGTTAGCTTAGCACTATGATCGTTTAGTTTTACTGCTATTGCTTTCTTCATGACTTATACATGTTCCTATGACTATGAGATTATGCAACTCCCAAATACCGTAGGAACACCTTGTGTGCTATCAAACGTCACAACGTAACTGGGTGATCATAAAGATGCTCTACAGGTGTCTCCGAAAGTATTCGTGGTGTTGGCATAGATCAAGACTAGGATTTGTCACTCCGAGTGTCGGAGAGGTATCTCTGGGCCCTCTCGGTAATGCACATCATAATAAGCCTTGCAAGCAAATGACTAATGAGTTAGTCACGAGATGATGTATTACGGAACGAGTAAAGAGACTTGCCGGTAACGAGATTGAACTAGGTATAGAGATACCGACGATCGAATCTCGGGCAAGTAACATACCGATGACAAAAGGAACAACGTATGTTATTATGCGGTTTGATCGATAAAGATCTTCGTAGAATATGTAGGAGCCAATATGAGCATCCAGGTTCCGCTATTGGTTATTGACCGGAGATGAGTCTCGGTCATGTCTACATAGTTCTCGAACCCGTACGGTCCGCACACTTAACGTTTGATGACGATCGGTATTATGAGTTTATGAGTTTTGATGTACCGAAGGAGTTTGGAGTCCCGGATGAGAACGGGGACATGACGAGGAGTCTCAAAATGATCAAGACGTAAAGATTGATATATTGGATGACTATATTCGGACATCGGAAAGGTTCCGAGTGATTCGGGTATTTTTCAGAGTATATGGGCCTTATTGGGCCATACGGGAATAGATGAGAAAGGCCAAAAGGAAGGAGGCGCGCGCCCCCCCTCTAGTCCGAATTGGACAGGGGGTGCAGCCCCCTTTTCCTTCTCCCTCTCCACCTCATTCCTTCTCTCCTACTCCGGAAAGGAAAGGGGAATCCTACTAGGACTTGGGAATCCTAATAGGACTCCCCACACTTGGCGCGTCCCCTCTAGGGCCGGCCTCTCCCTTGCTCCTTTATATACGGGGGCAGGGGGCACCCTAGGACACACAAGTTGAATTGTTTTAGCCGTGTGCGGTACCCCTCTCCACAGAAACACACCTCGGTCATACCGTTGCAGTGCTTAGGCGAAGCCCTGCGCCTGTAGATACATCATATCTGTCACCACGCCGTCGTGCTGGCAAAACTCTCCCGTGAAGCTCAACTGGATTAAGAGCTCGTGGGACGTCATCAAGCTGAACGTGTGCTGAACGCGGAGGTGCCGTACGTTCGGTGCTTGATCGGTTGGATCACGAAGAAGTTCGACTACATCAACCGCGTCACTTGACGCTTCCGCTCCCGGTCTACGAGGGTACGTAGACACACTCTCCCCCTCGTTGCTATGCATCTAGTAGATAGATCTTGCGTGATCGTAGGAAAATTTTGAAAATACTACGTTTCCCAACAAATGAGACGATGCCCGAGTGGGCCACGAGGCAGGGGCCGCGCCCACCAGGGGCAGGCACGCCCTGGGCCCTCGTGGACACACCGTAAGGCGGTTGATGCCCTTATTTCGCCGCAAGAAAGCTAATGTCCGGATAAAAATCGTGTCACAAAATCAGCCCAATCGGAGTTACGGATCTCTGGGAATATAAGAAAGGGTGAAGGGCCAGAATCTGGGAACGGAGAAACAGAGAGAGACAAAGAGACAGATCCAATCTCGGATGGGCTCTCGCCCATCCCACGCCATGGAGACCATGGACCAGAGGGGAAACCCTTCTCCCACCTAGGGAGAAGGTCAAGGAAGAATAAGGAGGAGGGGGCTCTCTCCCCCTCGCTTCCGATGGCATCGGAGTGCCGCCGGGGCCATCATCGTGTCACGGCGATCTACACCAACACCTCCGTCATCTTCACCAACATCTCCATCACCTTCCCCCATCTATCTACAGCGGTCCACTCTCCCGCAACCCGTTGTACCCTCTACTAGAACATGGTGCTTTATGCTTCATATTATTATCCAATGATGTATTGCCATCCTATGATGTCTGAGTAGATTATCGTTGTCCTATCGGTGATTGGTGAATTGCTATGATTGATTTAATTTGCTTGTGGTTATGTTGCTGTCCTTTGGTGCCCATCATATGAGTGCGCGCGTGGATCACACCACAGGGTTAGTTGTATGTTCATAGGACTACGTATTGGAGGGCAAGAGTGATAGAAGATTCAACCTAGCATAGAAATTGATGCATATGGGATTGAAGGGGGACCAATATATCTTAATGCTATGGTTGGGTTTTACCTTAATGAACCTTAGTAGTTGCGGATGCTTGCTAATAGTTCCAATCATAAGTGCATAGAATTCCAAGTAAGGGATGACATGCTAGCAGGGGCCTCTCCCACATAAAACTTGCTATCGGTCTAGTAACGTAGTCAATTGCTTAGGGGCAATTTCGCAACTCCTACCACCACTTTTTCACACTCGCTGTCACTAACTTTATTGCTTCTTTATCTTAACAGCCCCTAGTTTATATTTATGTGCTCTTTATATTCTTGCAAACCTATCCCACAAAAACTACAAAGTACTTCTAGTTTCATACTTGTTCTAGGTAAAGTAAATGTTAAGCGTGCGTGGAGTTGTATCGATGGTCGATAGAACTTGAGGGAATATTTTTTCTGCCTTTAGCTCCTCGTTGGGTTCGACACTCTTACTTATCGAAAGCGGCTACAACTGATCCCGTACACTTGTGGGTTATCAAGACCTTTTTCTGGCGCCGTTGCCGGGGAGCAATAGCGTGGGGTGAATATTCTCGTGTGTGCTTGATTGCTTTATCACTAAGTAGATTTTATTTGCTATTCTAAGTTGTTTTATATCTTTAGTTATGGGTAGGAAATGCAAAATACCAAAAAAATAGTGGTACCTACTGATCCAATGGTTGAAGAACCACTCAAAATCTATCACACTACTGAAGCTTATTACTTGGATCATCTTTGATCCCTATGTGCTCGGGCTGAAACCCCAACTAGCTTAGTTGAGGGAAAAAACTTTAGATGAGCATGCTTGTTATGTGCGACACCGCATATCTGAAAAAGGGAAACTTTTACTGGATCAAATTCATCATTTGCAATGCTATGCTTGGAATTTATGTGAAATTTATGATTTTACTTGTTGTTCTGAAGACCCTACGAAACACCTTCCCTACCAATGTGAGTTTAGTGATAATGGAATCGTATCTTTGTATGCTAAGGGTGTTTATAGTTACTATGATGTTCAACAAATTGAAGAATTGGTTGCTTTTAAGGGTGCTTATGAAATTGCTTCTTTGATTGAAAAGTATGATGTTACTCTTTACAAATCTGAAATTTTTGCCATATTTAAATATTGTTATATGATAATTATGCTTCTAATGCCTATGTTAAACTATATATTGAGGACTCCTCCGCTGTCCAAGAAGAGACTAATATTTTACAGGAGTCTATGGAAGAGGAAATTAATGACATTCTGAGCTCATTGGATGAAAAAGATGACGAGGAGAGCGAAGAACAAAAGGAGGAAGAGCGGATTAGCTACCCATGCCCACCTTCTAATGAGAGTAACTCTTCAACCCATACATTGTTTAATTTACCTTCGTGCTTACCGAAGGATGAATGCTATGATGATTGCTATGATCCTGTTGATTCTTTTGAAATATACCTTTTTGATGATGCTTGCTATGCTTGTGGCCAAGATGCCAATATGAATTATGCTTATGGAGATGAACTTGCTATAGTTCCTTATGTTAAACATGAGATAGTTTCTATTGCACCCACACATGATAGTCCTATTATCTTTTTGAGTTCTCCAAACTACACTATATCGGAGAAGTTTGCACTTATTAAGGATCATATTGATGGGTTGCCTTTTTCCGTTACACATGATGATTTTGATGAATATAATATGCATGTGCTTGCTGCTCCTACTTGCAATTATTATGAGAGAGGAACTACATCTCCGCCTCTCTATGTTTCCAATACGATAAAATTGCAAGAAACTGCTTATACTATGCATTGGCCTTTACTTGATGTGCATCAATTGTTCTTATATGACATTCCTATGCATAGGAAGAGAGTTAGACTTCGTTTTTGCATGACACTTATCACTTTGTGCTCACTACTAAATGCCAAATCATTTCTAATTAAAATTGGCTTTGATATACCTTGGGATCCGGGTGGTTCCATTACTTGAGCACTATATGCCTAGCTTAATGGCTTTAAAGAAAGCGCTGCCAGGGAGACAACCCGGAAGTTTTAGAGAGTCATTTATTTTTGTTGTGTGCTTTTATAAAGTTTAAAAACAAAAAATAAATAAAGAGGGGAACCTAAAACTTTTTCAAAAAGAAAAGTGAAAGTAAGAAGGACGAGCACCATTGAAATGGGGGAGCTCCTTGAACTTTGTTCATGCCCATGGAAACTTTGCAAATCTTGAATTACAGAAACTTTTCAATAAAAATAATTATCCCCTTGTACAATTCCATTGTATTATAAAAATAATGTGCCAAGAGTTTCCTTTGGGATGATTAAACTGCTTGTTGGTTTCTGCGGTGCAAAAACAGAAACTTTGGCTGTAGTGCGTGATTTTACATTTTTTACTGGAACGTCGAAAGCATCTGAAACTTTTTGAAAAGTCTTTCTATACAAATTGTTGATTTTTCCTAATTTTACCATAATTTTTAGGGTTACAGAAGTATGGTTAATGTTCAGATTACTACAGGCTATCCTTTTCACGGATTGCTGTTATAGCTTCATTATTTGCATATGTTTGAATTCTTGTTGATGCCTCCTTGACTTGGGGCCATATAATTATGATATCATACAGTGGGTAATGTTTGTTTATAATTATACAATAATGTTAGAGCAATACATGATGGGATTTTATTGATCATATGCACTAACCCCGCCACTAAAAGTTCGGTTAAGTTTTGTGTGGATGAAGTGTTCGAAGATCGAGGAGGTCTCGATATGAGGAGAAGGAGGAGAGGAAAGAGCTCAAGCTTGGGGATGCCCGAGGCACCCCAAGTAAATATTCAAGGAGACTCAAGCATCTAAGCTTGGGGATGCCCCGGAAGGCATCCCATCTTTCTTCAACAAGTATTGGTATGTTTTCGGATTCGTTTCATTCACATGATATGCGTAAACTCTTGGAGCGTCGTGTGTTTTTTATTTTTATTTTAATAAATGCACCATGCTGGTATGAGATAGTCCTTGGTTAATGTATAGAATGCTCTTTGCAATTCACTTATATCGTTTGAGTATGGCTTTATAGAATGCTTCATGTGCTTCACTTATATCATTTGAAGTTTGGATTGCCTGTTTCTCTTCACATAGAAAACCGCCATTTGTAGAATGCTCTTTTGCTTCACTTATAATTGTTAGAGCTTGGGCATAACTTTTGTAGAAAGAATTAAAACTCTCTTGCTTCACTTATATCTATTTAGAGAGTTGACAGGAATTGGTCATTCACATGGTTAGTCATAAAATCCTACATAAACTTTTAAATCGCTGAATATGATATGTTTGATCCCTTGCAATAGTTTTGCGATATAGAGATGCTAATATGTGGGAGGAACTAGTGAATTATTATGGCTTAGTTAAAATATTGGTGATAAGGTTTGTGATTCCCGAAGCATGCACACATGGTCTCCTAACTATGTAACCAAATTGGCGCGCATTGTATTTTGATTGTTTATCTTTGCGTGAAGGTCGGGGGCGCGCGATGGTTAACTCCTACCAACCTCCCCCCTAGTAGCATGCGTCGTAGTATTTTTGCTTCGAGGGCTAATAGACTTTTCGTAATAAGTATGTGAGTTCTTTATGACTAATGTTGAGTCCATGGATTATACGCACTCTCACCCTTCCACCATTGCTAGCCTCTCTTGTACCACGCAACTTTCGCCGGTACCATACACCCACCATATACCTTCCTCAAAACAGCCACCATACCTACCTATCATGGCATTTCCATAGCCATTCCGAGATATATTGCCATGTAACTCCACCGTTCCGTTTATTATGACACGCACCATCATTGTCATATTGCCTTGCATGATCGTAAGATAGCTAGCATGATGTTTCCATGGCTTGTCCGTTTTTTGATATCATTGCTACGCTAGATCATTGCACATCCCGGTACACTGCCGGAGGCATTCATATAGAGTCATATTTTTGTACTAGTATCGAGTTGTAATATCGAGTTGTAAGTAAATAGAAGTGTGATGATCATCATTATTAGAGCATTGTCCCTTGAAAAAAAATGAAAAAAAGAAAGGCCAAAAGAAAAAAAGGCCGAAAAGAGAGAAAGGCCAAATAAAAAAGGAAGGCCCAAAAAAAAGAAAAAGAAAAAAGGGGACAATGCTACTATCTTTTTTTCCACACTTGTGCTTTAAAGTAGCACCATGATCTTCATAATAAAGAGTCTCTTGTTTTGTCACTTTCATATACTAGTGGGAATTTTTCGTTATAGTACTTGGCTTGTATATTCCAACGATGGGCTTACTCAAATGCCCTAGGTCTTCATGAGCAAGCAAGTTGATGCACACCCGCTAGTTTTCTTTTGAGCTTTCATACACTTATAGCTCTAGTGCATCCGTTACATGGCAATCCCTACTCACTCACATTGATATCTATTGATGGGCATCTCCATAGCCCATTGATACGCCTAGTTGATGTGAGACTTTCTCCCTCCTTTTGTCTACTACCACATTCTATTCCACCCATAATGCTATGTCCATGGCTCACGCTCATGTATTGCATGAAGAGTTGAAAAGGTTCAAAAAAGTAAAGTATGAAAATAATTGCTTGGATGACACCGGGATAGGCATGAGGGGTACCTTGTGTTAAGAAAAGGGAGCATAAAATACTATATGATTTTGTAGGGATAACGTTCTTTAGCATTGATATTTTGAAAGACTTGATTGTTTGTTGGGATGCCCGAGTATTAAATTCTTTTATGTCAAAGATAGACTATTGATTTGAATCACTCGTGTCTTAATATTCATGCCATGATTAGATTACATGATCAAGATTATGCTAGGTAGCATTCCACATCAAACATTATCTTTTTTATCATTTACCTACTCGAGGACGACCAGGAATTAAGCTTGGGGATGATGATACGTCTCCGTCATATCTATAATTTTTTATTGTTCCATGCCAATATTGTACAACTTTCATATACTTTTGGAAACTTTTTATACTATTTTTTGGGACTAACATATTGATCCAGTGCCCAGTGCCAGTTCCTGTTTGTTGCATGTTTTTTGTTTCGCATAATATCCATATCAAACGGAGTCCAAACGGAATAAAAACGGACGGGGATATTTTTTGGAATATATGTGAATTTTGGGAAGCGGAACCAACATGAGACGATGCCCGAGTGGGCCACGAGGCAGGCGGGCGCGCCCACCAGGGGCAGGCGCGCCCTGGGCCCTCGAGGCCACACCGTAAGGCGGTTGAGGCCCTTCTTTCGCCGCAAGAAAGCTAATATCCGGATAAAAATCATGTCAAAAAATCAGCCCAATCGGAGTTACGGATCTCCGGGAATATAAGAAACGGTGAAGGGCCAGAATCTGGGAACGCAGAAACAGAGAGAGACAGAGAGACATATCCAATCTCGGAGGGGCTCTCGCCCCTCCCACGCCATGGAGACCATGGACCAGAGGGGAAACCCTTCTCCCACCTAGGGAGAAGGTCAAGGAAGAAGAAGAAGGAGGGGGGCTCTCTCCCCCTCGCTTCCGGTGGCACCGGAGTGCCACCGGGGCCATCATCGTGTGACAGCGATCTACACCAACACCTCCGTCAACTTCACCAACATCTCCATCACCTTCCCCCATCTATCTACATCGGTCCACTCTCCCTCAACCCGCTGTACCCTCTACTTGAACATGGTGCTTTATGATACGTCCATTTTGCATCATGCTTATATGTTGATATTTATTGAATTATGGGATGTTCTTACATGTTTTGTCACAATACTTATGCCTTTTCTATCTTATTTTACAAGGCTTACATGCAGAGGGAGAATGCCGGCAGCTGGAATTCTGGGCTGGAAAAGGAGCAAACTCTGGAAACCTATTGTGCACAACTCCAAAAGCCCTGAAACTCAACAGAACGTCGTTTCAGAAAATATAAAAAATATCTGGCGAAAGAAGTCCACGAGGGGGGTCACCGGCTGCCCACGAGGGTGGGGGGCGCGCCCCCCTGCCTCGTGTGCCAGCCGGAAGGCCCCCGATGCCCATCTTCTCCTATATGAGGTGTTTTGACCTGGAAAAAATCAGAAGGAAGCTTTCGGGACCAGACGCGCCGTCTTGAGGCGGAACTGAGGCGCAAACCAATCTAGGGCTCCGGCAGAGCTGTTCTGCCGGGGATACTTCCCTCTGGGAGGGAGAAATCGTCACCGTCGTCATCACCAACAACTCTCCCATCTTGGGGAGGGCTATCTTCATCAACATATTCAGCAGCACCATCTCCTCTCAAACCCTAGTTCATCTCTTGTATCCAATCTTTGTACCCAAACCTCAGATTGGTACCTGTGGGTTGCTAGTAGTGTTGATTACTCCTTGTAGTTGATGCTAGTTGGTTTATTTGGTGGAAGATCATATGTTCAGATCCATTATGCATATTAATACCCCTCTGATCATGAACAATATTATGTCTTGTGAGTAGTTGATTTTGTTCCTGAGGACATGGGAGAAGTCTTGCTATTAGTAGTCATGTGAATTTGGTCTTCGTTTGATATTTTGATGAGATGTATGTTGTCTCTCCTCTAGTGGTGTCATGTGAACGTCGACTACATGACACTTCACCATTATTTGGACCTAGAGGAAGGCATTGGGAAGTAATAAGTAGATGATGGGTTGCTAGAGTGACAGAAGCTTAAACCCTAGTTTATGTGTTGCTTCGTAAGGGGCTGATTTGGATCCATATGTTTCAGGCTATGGTTAGGTTTACCTTAATACTTCTTTTGTAGTTGCGGATGCTTGCATTAGAGGTTAATCATAAGTGGGAGGCTTGTCCAAGTAAGGGCACCACCCAAGCACCGATCCACCCACATACCAAATTATCAAAGTACCGAACGTGAATCAGATAATCGTGATGAAAACTAGCTTGACGATAATTCCCATGTGTCCTCGAGAGCGCTTTCCTTTATATAAGAGTTTGTCCAGGCTTGTCCTTTGCTACAAAAAGGATTGGGCCACCTTGCTGCACCATATTTACTTTTACCTTTTGTCACTTGTGTCGGGGAAACTGGTCGCCCACGAACACCTATGGGACCGGAGCCCCTTTTCGGTACGGCAAGGGGGCGGAGGATGCACAAAGAGCGGATCGAAGCGTGCACGCGAGCAGTTTACCCAGGTTCGGGCCGCACGGAAGCGTAAAACCCTACTCCTGCCTTGGTTTGTATTGTGTTCTTGGCTCGGGAGCGAGAAGGGTTACAATGCTTATCGCTAGCAACACCGAGCGTGAGAGTGATCAAAGATCGGAACCTGCTCTACGTTGCGCATGGGCCTCCTTTTATAGGTCGAAGGGGTCACCGACAGGTGGCAACGCAGATGAGGGTAAAAGTGTAAAAATGGTGGTAGTTGGAACAGTGTATGCATAGTGCTCTATACCTAACCCTGACGGCAGGGGACAAGGGCATTAAATGCCCATTGCCGTCGCCCCAAACAGTGCAAAAAAAAAGCGTCCGTCAGGGCGTCTCCGTTCGCCACGATGGTGGCCTCGTCATCGCGGCTTGCCACCGTGTCCCCCAGGCTGCACAGCCTTCCGCCACGTGCACCTGGAAGGGCCCCAGGGCGACGCGTGGCCGGATGAGCTGGAGCGCGGGCACGTAGTGGAAGCTTGCCGCGGCTTGCACCTTGCCGCGGTTGTTAACTTGTCGCGCCCGGGGGCTTGTCGCTCTCCGGGCCTTGCCGGGGCGCGCGATGTGCCACGACAAGTCTCCTGAAATGTCATGTTTTTGGCCTTCCTGGCAAGCTTCTCTTGCCAGGGTCTTGTGCCAAAGGGGTGGTTTTGAGCCTGGAGCGGTCTTCCCGGCAAGCTCCTCTTGCCGGGGTCTTGTTTCTTTAACTTGAATACTTTGTTCTTGAATGGCTCCAAAGGAACCATAGTGGGCCTTGGCGGGCGCATGGCAAGCCCTGCCACGGGACGCTGCTACTGCCCGTGCACAAGTTGGGATACTAAGGTACCCCTACTTTAGTACACCGACAGGATCCCCCGGGCCTGGGCCACACACGGTGCCGAGCGCTGTTGGGCCAGGCCCAAAACAGTGCACGGGCACACGCGGCCCACGGCGCGCCGCATCCCACTCCGTATCCGCCGCGCCTCTCCCTAACGGCACGCGTCGATTGCGGCGTCGTGGGAGAGATCGTGGCCTGTTTCTTTAATGGAGAAAATGCGGAACGTCCCCCTCGCCCCCCTTAAAAGCAGGGGAAACAGGGGCAGTTCCTTCCATTCGCTCATTGCTTCTTCAACCTCCAGAAACCCTCGCTGCTCCCCTCCTCCCCGAAGGTTGAAAGAGAGCAGCGCTTCGCCCTTCCTCCGCCGCCGCGAGCCTCCCCAGCGCCGTCGACTTCCCTCGTTGTCCCCGCCATGGCCCCGAAGGGCGACAAGGTGAAAGCCGCGAAGACTGCCAGGGCACTGAAGCTAGCAGCAATGCAGAAGAAGATGGCGGTGTTCCCGCCGAGGCTCGGCGCGAGGGAGCTGAAGGACTCCTTCTACCTCTTCTGGTCGAGGGAGACAAAAGCGCACCCGCGCACCAAGGTACTCCCCGCTGAGGCCTGCGACATGTTTCCGGGAGGATACGCCTTTTTTGCTCTGTTCTTCTATTGCGGACTCTTCCCACCATACTCCGAATTCTTCTGCGATATTATGAATACCTACGGGTTTCATCTCCTTGATTTCACCCCAAACGTCGTCTTGACCATGGCCGTTTTTGCACATCTGTGCGAGAACTTTGTCGGAGTCTACCCCAATGTAGCTCTTTTCCGGCATTACTTTACGCCTCGAGTAGAGTCTGGGTCCCCTCTGTCCGGTGGGATTTCTTGGATCTTTAGGCTTCATAAGAAAGAGGCTTACTTGACTGGGGAACTCCGCGGCAAGTGGGAGGAGTGGAGGGCCAACTGGTGCTGGATCATGGAGGATGAACCCCAACAGTTCACTTCCCTGCGCCAAGTTGCAATAGTGCGCGGCAATGACTGGAGTGACCTGGCCCCTGAGGACGACAAGCTGAAGATAGCCATCACTAGGATTCTTCGCCTCCGGCAAGCCAGGCTCACTGTAGGGGCTGTCGGAGCAGATTTCCTTCGCCGCCGCATCGCTCCCTTGCAGGAGAGGAAGAGGCCTGCTTGGGAGTTTGGTAACGCGGCAGACTTTATGAGGCTGCGCCCAGGCCTCAACTACAATTTCACTGTCATGGAGCTCAACGGAATGCTCCATGAGTTGTTCAAGCACGACCCCAAACATCCAGAGTGGTTCGCACTGCCGCGGGGCGTAGTTCTGCTATGCAACAATTCGTCGCTCAGCGCTATTCGCGCAGCGATGCCATGGTGTGACTCCCATGGGATTGACCCCACTTGGCGGGAGCCTTCTGACGAAGCCGTGCAAACGTTCTTCGACAACTTGGTGGAGCAGCCAATCAATCCCGACGAGAAGAAAGGCCTCACCCGCGACACCACCGACCAGGAGATGGCTTATATTGCCACCAGGTTGGAAGAGGCAGCCGCAGCCGCGGCCGCGAGCGAGTTTGGGTATACCTTGGAGGAGGCGGATGCAGCGGAGGTGGTAAGTCGGGCCGAGGAGGAAGAGCTCCTCAAAGTGATAAAGCCTGCCGGGCAGCCCGCTGGGACAAGCGAGGCCGCCGAGCAAGGCACAGAGTCGAGCGGGCCCGCCGATCAGGGCGCTGGATCAAGCGATTCCGCCAAAGACTCAGGCGGGTCTCTGAATCTGAACTCTTCTTCTTCATCCTCGGGTAGTTCACCTCCACCGGCAAGTCCTCCGGCTCCAGCGAGGAGGCGCCTCCGCAAAGCCGCAGACGCGGCGGGGCAGCCGGTGGGCCAGCAGCCGCAGCGCCGTTCGACACGCGCCACCGCGGCGGGCAAGGCCGCCAAGGGAGTGCCCCGCGCTTCAGCAGCGGCTGGAGGAGGGTTTCCCCGGGCTGGGGCTAACGCTCCTGCCGCCCATCGTGCCTCGGCGACAACTGGAGCGGGGTCTTCTCAAACCACCGTCCCTGCTCCCGCCAAGCGGCCGAGGGAGCCTACTCCTCCAGCTCCTCGTGCCGGGACGCGCGAGGCGGATTTTGATTTCTCCGTGCTCAGCTCTGACGAGGAGGAGGAAGAGTAAGTACTGGCAACTCTTGTTTCCTTCGATTTTTGTTGCTCTTGTCTTGAACTTTCTTTGTCTGACTCTGATTTTGTCTGTCTTCCAGGACCCTGGCCCAGAGGGCGGCGAAGAGGGCCAAGATCCCAGTGGTCGACCTTGAGGACGAGCCCGTCGCAGCAGCAGGGGATGCGCCTGCGACAAGCTTGCCGGACCAGGCAGCTGCTCCGCAGAGCAGCCCCCAGCGCAGCCCCCAGCGTAAGTCTTCTGTCCAGTCTCCGCTTGTCGGGCGCGCGTGGGCTTTTCATCCTTGTTAATGTTTTGTTTGTTCGTTGACTTATGCAGAAGAAGAGCAGCAGCCTCAGGAGCGCCAAGAGATTGTTCCCGACGAGCCACGCGTCTCGAACTCTCCGCCAAGGAGGAGCTCCCCGGCGAGGGAGGGTACTCCGCCAAGGGCGAGTACCCCGCCAAGGGCGAGCACCCCGCCAAGGGAATGCGCCGGCGGAGGGGCTACCACTACGCCGCCGAGGGAAGACTCCCCGGCAAGGAACCCCGTTAAAGAAGAGGCCCGCGCAGGTAACCCTTGTACTTCTCTTCTCTTCAATTTCTCTTTTTTGGATATTTGCTAGACAATTATTTTCTTCTTTCTTCTTCTTTTCTTGTCTTCAGACTCGTCCGCTCCAGAGCCTATGGAGACGGAGGCCGCCACCGAGGAGGCCGCGCGCGGCAACGCTGGTGACGCCGCGGCCACCGAAGAGGCGATCGGTACCGACGAGCCCGCCGTCGAAGAGGCAGCCAGGGCCGCCGACGCGGCAGCTGAGGAGGGGACCGGCGGTCGCACTAATGGCCCTGAGGCCGCAGGAGCGTCCGACGCTGCGCCGACCGCCGACCCTGCTGCTGCCGCGGCCGAAACTGGCGCCTACCTGGAGGCTGGAAACGGGGTCTTCATTCAGCTCCCGTGGGCATCTACGTCAAGGGCGCCCGCGGAGGGAGAGGTCTTCGATGGGGAAGTCCTTGCCTCCGCCGGGTTGAAGTTTGTCGACGCGCCCGGCAGCAGTAGCGAGCCCGAGGAGGAGCAGCTTCTGCGGAGGCTCCTGGCCCTGTACCGCGCCAGGCAGGCCAAGCTGGAGTCCCAAGAGGCTCTGGCCGCCAAGGCGGGCGTCAACTTGGAGAAGCGCACCGAAGATCTCCGGGCCGCCAACCAGGCGGCCCTCCGATCCTTGGCGGAGGAGCGGGAGGAGCTCGCCGAGGCGCATCAGGCGTTCATACTTGAAAAGGCTGAAGCAGAAGAGCAGCAATGGCTCGCCGCCGAAGAGCTGTCTCGGCGGGAAGGTGAGCTGACGCAGCGGAAGGTCGACCTCGATAGCCACGAGGACGACCTTGCCGCGCGCGAACAGTCCCTTGGCGGAGCTCTGCAGGAAGCGAGGGACGCCGCTGCAGCTGCAGAGACCGCCAAGAGAGACTTGGAGGCGAGGGTGGCGCAACTGGAGATCCACTTGAAGACGAGCGAGGAGAAGGTTGCTGCGCTCACATCGGAGAGGGAGAAGGACGCCCACAGCCACTCTGAGCTGCAGGTCCGTCTCTCCGACAAGGGCAAGGAGCTCGCCATCGCCAAGGATTCCGTTGCAGACTTGGAGTTGAAGTTGTCCACCCTCACCGCATCACTTGACAGCGCCAGAAATCGGGAGACGAAGCTGAAGGAGGACCTCAGGGCTGAGAGGGCACTGTTGGATAGCGCCGCCCTCTCCCAAAACAACTTCAGGCTGACGGTGGAGCACTGGACCGAGGGGCTTGTCGCCGTCGCCGCCGCCGCTGATATCGACATGGAGTTGGCGGGGCTAGGGACGGAGCACCTCGGCTACTCCACCGACGAGAACCTCCCTCACAGCGCCAAGCTAAGCTTGTTCTTCAGAGGAGTGGCGCCGGCCCTTCAGCAGCTCCGGGAGAGGATCCCCACGCAGCTGGCGAACGAGGCGCGCAGGCTTTGCACAGGAGTCATGGAGAGGGTGCTGATGAAGATAGCCTACCGCAACCCAGGACTCAACCTCGATAACGTCCTCAGGACCTTGCCGCCCGACGCCGACCAGGAGGCGCTCAAGACCCTCGTCGCACCCATCGTGGCCAAGGTGGGCAAGATCAAGAGAGTCGACGGCGACCGCGCAGACTAGGTTGTTTTCCTTCTTGCTTCCTTTGCCGCTGCCAATCATGTTATGGACAATAGTTTGTTAGAACAGCGACAAGTCATCTTGTAATATAACTTTATTTTGGGTAGTTGACGCAATGTTATTTCCTTTACTCGACTTCTTTACTTTGTATGCTTTTACCCTACGCTTTTAGGGAACTTGCCAGCAAAGGGACCTTTGCCGCGAGCGCTGAGTGCGGAACTTCAGCAACCTGCTGGCAATGCCGCTACCGGCAAGAAACCTCGCCGCAGCTAGTCGCAGCACACTTAGGTTGTTGAGCGAACTCGAAAACGAAGTAAGGGCGCGACACTTGTCGCAGCACACTTAAGCCGTTGAGCGTGCTCGAAACAAAGTAAGGGCGCGGCTAGCTACGAGTAGGTTCCTCCGCGCACAGGTTTTCCATACAAAGTGCGATCGTTCAAGGAAGATAACTTTAAAATTTAGAAATTTGAATGCTCAAACTTTGGCGACTTAGCTTTCGTGTCGTCTGCTTCCCGGCAAGGCGAGGCTTTCTTGAACGGTACTTGGTCCATACCACTGTCTCCTCCCCCCCCGGCAAACTTGTGCGCGAGGAAAAACTTCTTCTGCTTGAGAGAAAAAGAAAAAGGGAGGAAACATATATATGGAGCCTTACGGCTCGTTATTGCTTACCGGGGGTGCGTGCTGCACAAAGTGTCAGATAATACATGCAAGAAAAACGAAAAGGCATGAAACGACAAGTTGTGCGAGGCACATAAGTTTTGCTGATGCACGGGGTCTGCGCCTGGCTTTGTACAAAGGTTTACATGCAACAGCGGCAAGACTTGTACAAAAAGTGGTTGCCGGAACGGATCACGGCAACCGCGCCTTATGGGTGAAACTTGCGAAGATGCTCAATGTTCCAGGAGTTGCTCACCGGTAAGCCTTCTTCGGTCTCAAGGCGGACAGCGCCGGGCCTTGTGACTTGTCTCACCCGATAAGGGCCTTCCCACTTCGGCGTCAACTTGTTGGAATTCTTGGCGGACTGAACGCGCCGAAGAACAAGGTCGCCTTCCTCGAGACTTCTGGCTTTAACTTTGCGGCTATGGTAGCGGCGCAAAGCTTGCTGGTATCGAGCAGCTCGTACAGTAGCCTGAAGACGGTCCTCCTCAAGGAGCAGTGCGTCGTCTTGCCGCAGCTGCTCTTGCTCGAGCTCATCGTAAGCGAGCACTCGAGGCGACCCGTATACGAGTTCCGTGGGGAGAACCGCCTCTGCTCCATAGACAAGAGCAAAGGGTGTCTGTCCAGTGGCTCGATTTGGTGTCGTCCTGATTGACCAAAGAGCCACCGGCAACTCCTCAATCCAGTTTCTTCCGCATTTGTGCAGCCTGTCGAAAGTTCTTGTCTTGAGCCCGCACAACACTTCATCATTTGCCCTCTCCGCTTGACCATTGCTCCTTGGGTGAGCAACAGAAGCGAAGCAGACCTTGGCGCCAAGGTCTTGGACGTATTGCATGAAGGTGCGACTTGTGAATTGTGTGCCATTGTCGATGATGATCCTGTTAGGGATTCCGAAACGGCAAACAATTGACCTGAAGAACTTGACTGCTGACTGTGCGGTCACCTTTCTCACTGGTTCCACTTCCGGCCACTTTGTGAACTTGTCGATGGCGACGTACAAGCACTCAAAGCCCCCGGCTGCGCGGGGAAAAGGGCCGAGGATGTCGAGCCCCCAGACCGAAAATGGCCAGGACAAAGGGATCGTCTGGAGAGCTTGAGCTGGCTGATGTATTTGCTTGGCATGGAACTGGCACGCTTCACACTTGGTTACTTGTGCAGTTGCATCCTGGAGGGCTTCTGGCCAAAAGAAACCTTGCCGGAACGCCTTGCCGGCAAGTGCTCTTGCGCCGATGTGGTGGCCACATATGCCTCCATGTATCTCTGCCAACAGCTTTTGCCCATCTTCCCGGGGAATGCACTTCAGTCTAACACCGTTGAGTCTTCTTCTGTACAATTCATCGCCGACAAACTGATACATACTTGACTGTCGGGTTATTCTTTCTGCTTCTTCTGGCTCTTCGGGAAGTTCTCCAGTTTGAAGAAAACGGACAATTTGCTGCGCCCATGCTGGAGCCTGAGGCTCAACAACAAGGACTAAAGGCATCAGTGCTGCTGCGGGAACGTCAGCTTCTACGGCCAGAACCTATGGCTCGGCCGAAGCTGGACGTTCCCCGGCAAGCTTGCCGGGGCAAAACTTGTCGGGAACGCCTACTTCAACTGTACGAACCCTAGGGTCCGCAGGAGCAGACTGTTCCTCAGCAACTTTGTCGTTGGTCTTGGGGACCTTGGCGGCGGCTTCAGGAAGTTCTGCTGGCAAGTAGTCACCAGAGACCAACTTTCTCTTCTTACTTTGTCCAATTGATGGTGTAACGGATGGTTGAGTTAACTTGAGCACAAAGATCCCTGGTTCCACAGGTAGCTTTAGTGCAGCACACTTTGACAGGCCGTCTGCGATGTCATTTTGAGCTCTTGGAACGTGCTCCATCTGTAGGCCTTCAAAGTGCTCTTCAAGCTTTCTCACTTCGTCGACGTAAGCTTCCATCAATGGACTCTGGTAGCTCTTGTTCACTTGGCGGACAACCAACTGCGAATCACGCCGCACAATCAGCTTCTTGATCCCAAGCTCTGTTGCGATTTTGAGGCCGACAAGCAAACCCTCATACTCTGCAGTATTATTCGTTGCTTGCTCCTTGGGAAAGTGCATCTGGACGACGTACTTGAGGTGCTCGCCGGTGGGCGCGACAAGCAGCACGCCAGCGCCCGCGCCTTGCAGCGAGAAGGCACCATCGAAGTACATTATCCATTCTTTGCTCGCTTCTTTGACGGGGATGCTTGTCTCCGGAATTTCTTCATCTGGCGTTGGTGTCCATTCCGCTATGAACTCTGCCAATGCTCTGCTCTGGATAGTAGAAGTACTTTCAAACTTGAGGCCAAAGCTTGACAGCTCCAGTGCCCACTCGACAATCCTGCCTGTTGCTTCTGGATTTTGCAATATCCTTTTTAGCGGAAAGCGAGTGACCACCGTTATCTCATGCGCTTGGAAGTAGTGGCGCAGCTTTCTCGAGGCCATGAGGAGGCCGAAAAGCAGCTTCTGCACCCCAGAGTATCTTGACCTAGCCCCCTGCAAGAGGGAACTGACAAAATAAACTGGGCGCTGCACCATCTTCTTCCGCACCCCTTCTTGCATCTGCGCAGACTCATCCTTATCGGGGCCAGAGCTCGTCGGGGAAGCCTCCTGCTTGTCGCTGGATGTGTTTGCCGGGGCTGTGGGCTCCTCATCTACCTCCCTTTCCGCTACTAACGCAGCACTAACCACCTGATTGGTTGCTGCTAAGTACAGCAGCAACTTCTCTTGTGGCCTAGGTGCGACAAGTATTGGAGTGGAGGATAGGTACCCTTTCAAGTCTCGCAGCGCTGCCTCCGCTTCCGGAGTCCATTTCATTGGGCCTGCCTTTTTCAAGATTTTGAAAAACGGCAGGGCGCGTTCTGCAGACTTAGAAATGAACCTGCTGAGAGCAGCCACACAACCGGCAAGCCTTCGTACATCCTTGACGCGCTTCGGAGCTTCGATCTGTTCAATGGCTTTGATCTTGTCGGGATTGGCTTCAATCCCTCTTTGGGACACAAAGAACCCAAGAAGCTTGCCGGAGGGGACTCTGAACACGCACTTCTCGGGGTTAAGCTTGAGTTGTATTTTGCGCAGATTCGCAAAAGTTTCATCTAGATCTTGAATCAGGGTATCCTTGTCCTTGCTCTTGACCACTATATCATCCATGTAAGCATCTACATTCCTGTGTATCTGTGGCTCAAAAGCAGTGTGGACTACCCTCGCAAACGTTGAACCGGCATTCTTCAATCCAAAGGGCATGCGTATGAAGCAGTAAGTGCCACATGGAGTAATGAACGTGGTCTTCTCTTCATCTTCTTCAGCCATAAATATCTGATGGTATCCTGAGTATGCATCAAGAAATGAAAGCAACTCACATCCCGCCGTGGAGTCAACGATCTGGTCAATGCGCGGCAAGGGAAATGGATCTTTGGGACAAGCTTTATTCACATCGGTGAAGTCTATACAAAGCCTCCACTTCCCATTCGCTTTGCGCACGACAACAGGGTTGGCCAGCCACGTGGGATGAAGTACACCTCTGACAAGGCCTGCCGCTTCCAGCTTCTTGATTTCTTCTGCAATAAACTCTTGGCGCTCCACCGCTTGCTTCCTGACCTTCTGCTTGACGGGCCGCGTGTGAGGACAAACGGCAAGCTTACGCTCAATCACTTTCCTGGGAACGCCGGGGATGTCAGACGGTTGCCATGCAAACACGTCGACATTCGCCCGAAGGAAAGCAACGAGCGCGCTTTCCTATTTAGGATCGAGCGTGGCACTGATGGTGAAAGTACCACCAGTGCCGTCCTCCTTGGCGGACACCTTCTTGGTTGCAGGCGGAGCTGCCATTCCCTTCTTGCACTTGCCGGTGGAGCTCGATGGTGCGTCCTCGACGGCAGTGCAGCACTCCGAAGAGGTGCATTTGCCGGAGTGGGCCCCAGAGCTCTTGCCGGACTTGGTCTTGTTCTTCCCCCCGGGAGCTTCAGCGGCAAGTGTCTCGCTGTCTGTTGCGGCTGCTGCGTCCCGGTAAATCTTGTCGGCGCAGATAAGCGCATCCTTCTTGTCGCCGGGGACAGAGATGACGCTTATCGGGCCTGGCATCTTGAGCATGTTGTAGGCGTAATGAGAGGCTGCCATGAACTTGGCGAGCGCCGGACGGCCAAGTATCCCATTGTATGGCAACGGGATATCGGCAACGTCAAAGGTGATCCTCTCAGTCCTGAAATTTAGCTCTCCGCCAAAGGTTACTGGCAGTGTGATCTTCCCCTTCGGCTTGCTCCTTCCCGGGTTGATCCCTTGGAACGTGCCGGTCTCCTCGAGCTCGCTGTCGGGGATCTGTAGCTTCCGGACCACAGCAGAGGAGATCAGGTTGAGGCCGGCCCCGCCGTCAACCAACATCTTGGTGACCTTGAGGTTGCGGATGGTTGGTGAAACCAACATCGGCAAACACCCGACCGCAGTTGTGCGGTCAGGGTGATCCTCAATGTCGAAGATGATGGGCGTGCTGGACCACTTCAGGAGTTTGCGCGACTTGACGGGTGGCTCTGCTGCATTAACTACCCGCACCCATTGCTTGAGTTGGCGGTGGGAAGTATGCAGAGAGGCACCTCCATCGATGCACAGAACTTCTGTGGCCTTTTGGAACTCCTGCTCGCTGTTGTCTCCGTCGTCCATGTCCTCGTCGTCGTCTTCATCTTTGTCCTTGTCGCGGCCGCGGGGAGGTCTATCTCCTTGCCGCTGCTTGGCCTTGCCGCGGCGTCCTCCCCGGCCATTGAATGGCCGCTTCTTGCTGGACTCTCCTCCACCTCCCTGGGCCTTCTCCTTGTCGCGTCGCTCGTACTCAGCCTTCTGCTGTTCGACAAGGTACTCGACCCTTTTGCAGTTCTGGAGATCGTGGCCCTTGGTGCGGTGGATCTTGCAGTACTGCTTGTCGGAGCCGTCCTGCTTGTCGGTGGCCGCTACAGTGGCAGCCTCCTTGCCAAAGCCACCAGCCTGAGCTTTCTTGGCGCCAGCCTCCTTGCCGGACTGCTCAACGACCAGTACTTCCTTGTTCTTCTTTTTCTTGTTGTTCCGTCGCCGGTTCTTCCTTGCCGGGGAGTCTCCTCACTATCTGTTCCTCCTGCTCCAGCATCCTCTCCGGGGAGTCTCCTCCCCTCTTCAGCGCGTGCGCACTTGTCGGCCAGGGCATAAAGCTCGCTGACGTCTCGGATCTTGCACATCGCCATTTCCTCCCTCATCCTGTGGTTACGCACGTTCTGATGGAACGCACTAATAACCGCGGCAGGGTGGACGTCCGGGATGTTGTGCTGGACGTGGCTGAATCTCTGGATGTACTTTCGCAGGGACTCTCCTTCCTTCTGGGCAAGTATATGAAGGTCGCTCTCCTGGCCATGGGGCTTGTGGCCACCTGTGAAGGCGCCGACAAACTGGTGGCACAGGTCGGCCCAAGAAGAAATAGAGTTCTCCAGTAAATGCATGAGCCAAGATCTGACGTTTGGCTTGAGCACTAGCGGGAAGTAGTTCGCGAGTATCTTCTCGTCTCGTCCCCCGGCAGCCTGCACCGCGATGGTGTAGATGCTGAGGAACTCTGACGGATGAGTTTTGCCGTCGTACTTCTCGGGTACGTCGGGCTTGAAGTTCTTCATGCTGGGCCACTGGACTTGCCGCAGCTCGCGGGTGAACGCAGGACAACCCGCCGCGTACGGCAAGTCGCCTGGTTCTCTGGGCGCGTGCACGTCGACAGCGGGTCCAGCGCGCTGGTCGGATTGCCGCCGCGCTTCTCTTCGACGCTCGATGCGAGTTCGAGCGTCTTCTTGTCGTCTGTCGTCGAGGACTTGGCGTTGATCGCGGCGAGCTCGTGGATCCAACGACACCGTGGAGTCGTCGTCGATGTTGATCCGGCGAGTCGGCGATTTCGGCCTTCGGGGCGGGGAGTGCACGGTAGTTGCACCCCCGGCGGTCTTGTCGCCATCGGCCCGCGCCTGGCTAACTTGCCGCGGCCACGACATCGTCGGCTGCTGCGGAGTGTCGTTATTGGCGAAGGCGATGAGGCTTTGGATGGTGGCCCTTCAGTCGTCGGCCTTGTCTGCCGCTGGAGGGAAGTCGAGGAGCAGCTGAGCTCGAGCTAGAGCTTCTGCTGGAGTGGAGGGGAGCGGCGGCGAGCGGTGCGAGGAGCGAGATATGCTCGGACTTCTAACTGCGTTAGAAGGAGCAGGGTCTCGTCCCGGCGACCGCGCCTTGCTCGTGCCAGCACGTTGGCCTTGAGCGTCCCGCGACCCGCCAGCTTGGCCTTGTCCCAGCAAGCGTATGGTACATTGGGTACCACGTCGCTGCCGGTCCGGCACCTCCTGAGAGGGGCGTGGTGCGTGTACGGACGCCGAGGTCTTGGAATGCGCCCGGTCGTCCGTCTTGTCCTTGGATTTGGCGACGCCGTGAGTTTCCTCGCCGGCGTCCGCCCTTCCGCCAGCGTCTACCCCACCGACCGCTGGCTCTAGTGGTGGCGGGATCGACGCGGACGGGCCTGCTACCTCCGAAGCCTTCTTCTTCGGCGGCATGCTGATGTAGTCGATGAAGTTGATGAAGTTGCTGAAGTTTTCGCTCGCGTGAACACTGGATCGGGTTCACACAACCTCGACGCACCCCCTACCTGGCGCGCCAAAGATGTCGGGGAAACTGGTCGCCCACGAACACCTATGGAGCCGGAGCCCCTTTTCGGTACGGCAAGGGGGCGGAGGATGCACAAAGAGCGGACCGAAGCGTGCACGCGAGCAGTTTACCCAGGTTCGGGCCGCACGGATGCGTAAAACCCTACTCCTGCCTTGGTTTGTATTGTGTTCTTGGCTCGGGAGCGAGAAGGGTTACAATGCTTATCGCTAGCAACACCGAGCGTGAGAGTGATCAAAGATCGGAACCTGCTCTACGTTGCGCATGGGCCTCCTTTTATAGGTCGAAGGGGTCACCGACAGGTGGCAACGCAGATGAGGGTAAAAGTGTAAAAATGGTGGTAGTTGGAACAGTGTATGCATAGTGCTCTATACCTAACCCTGACGGCAGGGGACAAGGGCATTAAATGCCCGTCGTCGTCGCCCCAAACAGTGCAAAAAAAGCGTCCGTCAGGGCGTCTCCGTTCGCCACGATGGTGGCCTCGTCATCGCAGCTTGCCACCGTGTCCCCCAGGCTGCATAGCCTTCCACCACGTGCACCTGGAAGGGCCCCAGGGCGACGCGTGGCCGAATGAGGTGGAGCGCGGGCACGTAGTGGAAGCTTGCTGCGGCTTGCACCTTGCCGCGGTTGTTAACTTGTCGCGCCCGGGGGCTTGTCGCTCTCCGGGCCTTGCCGGGGCGCGCGATGTGCCACGGCAAGTCTCCTGGAATGCCATGTTTTTGGCCTTCCTGGCAAGCTTCTCTTGCCAGGGTCTTGTGCCAAAGGGGTGGTTTTGAGCCTGGAGCGGCCTTCCCGGCAAGCTCCTCTTGCCGGGGTCTTGTTTCTTTAACTTGAATACTTTGTTCTTGAATGGCTCCAAAGGAACCATAGTGGGCCTGGGCGGGCGCGTGGCAAGCCCTGCCACGGGACGCTGCTACTGCCCGTGCACAAGTTGGGATACTAAGGTACCCCTACTTTAGTACAACGACAGCTTGCTACCAATTACCTTATCACAAAACTATCTCTTACCTATAATTTCAGTGCTTGCAGAAAATACCTTACTGAAAACTGTCTATCATTTCCTTCTGCTCCTCGTTGGGTTCGACACTCTTACTTATCAAAAGGACTACGATAGATCCCCTACACTTGTGGGTCATCAAGACTCTTTTCTGGCGCCGTTGCCGGGGAGTGAAGCGCCTTTGGTAAGGAAAAATTTATATAGTGTGCTGAAATTTATTGTCACTTGTTACTATGGCTCAAAATCATTTGAGGGGCTTGTTCGGGGTATCTTCACCCCGACCAGAAGAGCAAAGAGTTGCTCCTCAACCTACTGTACCTATTGAAAATGTTTGCTTTGAGATTCCTTCGGGTATGATAGAGAAACTGCTTGGAAATCCCTTTACAGGAGACGGAACACTGCATCCCGACTTACACCTAATCTATGTGGATGAAGTTTGTGGATTGTTTAAGCTTGTAGGTATGCCCGAGGATGTTATCAAGAAGTAGGTCTTCCCTTTATCTTTGAAGGGAGATGCATTGACATGGTTTAGGCTATGCGATGATATGGGATCATGGAACTATAATCGTCTGAACTTGGAATTTCATCAGAAGTTCTACCCTCTGCACCAGGTTCATCGTGACCGTAATTATATTTATAATTTCTGGCCTCGTGAAGGAGAAAGCATCACTCAAGCTTGGGGGAGGCTTAAGTCAATGTTATATTCATGCCCCAATCATGAGCTCTCAAGAGAAATGATCATTCAAAATTTTTATGCTCGACTTTCTCTTAATAATCGCTCCATGCTCGATACTTCTTGTTCTGGCTCTTATATGATGAAGACTATCGAATTCAAATGGGATTTATTAGAAAGAATTAAACGCAACTCTGAATATTGGGATCTCGACGAAGGTAAGGAGTCAGGTATGACCCCTAAGTTTGATTGTGTTAAAGCTTTTATGGATACCGATGTTTTTCATGAATTTAGCACTAAATATGGAGTTGACTCTGAGGTAGTAGCTTCTTTCTGTGAGTCTTTTGCTACTCATGTTGATCTTCCCAAGGAGAAGTGGTCTAAATACCACCCCCCTATTGAAGTAAAGTAGTTGAACCTATTAAAGTTGAACAAAGACTATCACTTATAATGTTGATCCCGTTATTCCTACCGCTTATATTGAGAAACCACCTTTCCTTGTTACGATAAAGGATCATGCTCAAGCTTCAACTGTAGTTCACAAAAGTAATACTAGAACACCTACACCCTCTGAGCAAATTGAAATTGAACCTAGTGTTGCTATGGTTAAGGATCTCTTGGTAGAAGATTTAGATGGACATGTTATTTACCTCCAAGAAGAGTCTGCCAGAATAGCCAAACCCAATGCTAGGAATAAACATAAACCTGTTGTAGGCTTGCATGTTATCTCTGTTAAGATAGGAGATCATTGCTATCATGCTTTATCTGACGTAGGTGCTAGTGCGAGTATTATCCCTGTTGATTTGTACAACGAAATTATGCATGATATTGCACCTGTTGAGTTAGAAGGGATTGATGTTACTATTAAGCTTGCTAATAGAGATACTATTTCACCAGTTGGGATTGTTAGAGATGTTGAAGTCTAGTGTGGGAAGGTTAAATACCCTGCTGATTTCCTTATTCTTAGTTCCCCACAAGATGAATTATGTCCCATTATATTTGGTAGACCCTTCTTGAATATTGTTAATGCCAAGATAGACTATGTGAAAGATATTGTTACTGTTGGGTTAGGGGATATGTCTCATGATTTTAACTTTGCTAAATTCCATAGACAACCCCTTGAAAAGGCACCACCCAGTAAAGATGAAATTATTGGTCTTGCTTCTATTGCCGTGCCACCTAATGATCCTTTAGAACAATACTTGCTAGACCACGAAAATGATATGCATATGAATGAGAGAAGGGAGATAGATGAAATATTCCTTACACAGGGACCCGTATTGAAAAACAACTTGCCTGTTGAAATCCTAGGGGACCCCCCTCCACCCAAGGGTGATCCCGTGTTTGAACTTAAACCTTTTACTTGATAATCTTAAGTATGTTTATCTTGATGAAAAGAAGATATATATCCTATTATTATTAGTGCTAACCTTTCAAAGCAGGAAGAAGAAAAACTATTGAAAACTCTAAAGAAGCATCGTGCTGCTATTGGATATACTCTGGATGATCTTAAGGGCATTAGTCCCACTATATGCCAACACAAGATAAAATTGGAAGAAAATGCTAAACCAGTTATTGATCATCAGCGACGGTTAAATCCTAAGATGAAAGGAGTGGCAAGGAAGGAAATACTGAAGCTTCTAGAGGCAGGTATTATCTATCTAGTTGCTGATAGCCAGTGGGTAAGTCCTATCCATTGTATCCCAAAGAAAGGAGGTATGACTGTCGTTCCTAATGATAAAGATGAATTGATCCCACAAAGAATAGTAACAGGTTATAGGATGGTAATTGATTTCCGTAAGTTAAATAAAGCTACTAAGAAAGATCATTACCCCTTGCCATTAATTGATCAAATGCTAGAAAGGTTATCCAAATATACTCATTTCTACTTTCTAGATGGTTATTCTGGTTTCTCTTAAATACCTGTGTCAAAAGGGGATCAAGAAAAGACCGCTTTTACTTGTCCTTTCGGTACCTTTGCTTATAGACGTATGCCTTTTGGTTTATGTAATGCACCTGCTACCTTTCAAAGATGCATGATGGCTATATTCTCTGATTTTTGTGAAAAGATTGTTGAGGTTTTCATGGATGGTTTCTCCATTTACGGAACTTCTTTTGATGATTGCTTAAGAAACCTTGATAGAGTTTTGTAGAGATGTGAAGACACTAATCTTGTCTTGAATTGGGAGAAGTGCCACTTTATGGTTAATGAAGGCATTGTCTAGGGACATAAAATTTCTGAAAGAGGTATCGAAGTTGACAATGCTAAAGTTGATGCTATTGAAAAGATGGCATGCCCTAAGGACATCAAAGGTATACGAAGTTTCCTTGGTCATGCCGGGTTTTATAGGAGGTTCATAAAGGACTTCTCCAAAATCTCCAGGCCTCTGACTAATCTCTTACAAAAAGATATTCCTTTTTTCTTTGATGATGATTGTCTAGAAGCATTTGAAATACTTAAGAAAGCATTGATCTCTGCGCCTATTGTCCAGCCTCCTGACTGGAATTTACCCTTTGAGATTATGTGCGATGCTAGTGATTATGCTGTAGGAGCTGTTTTAGGGAAAAGAGTTGATAAGAAATTGAATGTTATCCAATATGCTAGTAAAACTCTAGATAGTGCCGAAAGAAATTATGCTACCACTGAGAAATAATTTTAGCAGTTGTATTTGCTTGTGATAAGTTTAGACCCTATATCGTTGATTCTAAAGTAACTATTCACACTGATCATGCTGCTATCAAATACCTCATGGAAAAGAAAGATGCTAATCCTAGACTTATTAGATGGGTTCTCTTGTTGCAATAATTTGATTTGCATATTATTGATAGAAAGGGAGCTGAGAACATTGTTGCTAAGTTTATACCTCCTAGCTTCACATACCAGCAAAATAAAAAGTTCTTCTATGATTTGAGACATTACTTCTGGGATGACCCACATCTTTGTAAAGAAGGAGTAGATGGTATCATTAGACGTTGTGTACCTGAGCATGAATAGGAACAAATCCTATGCAAGTGCCACTCCGAAGCCTACGGGGGACACCATGCGGGAGATAGAACTGCACATAAGGTATTGCAATCCGGTTTTTATTGGCCTGCTCTCTTCAAGGATGCCCGTAAGTTTGTCTTATCTTGTGATGAATGTCAAAGAATAGGTAATATTAGTAGACGTCAAGAAATGCCTATGAATTATTCACTTGTTATTGAACCATTTGATGTTTGGGGCTTTGATTATATGGGACCTTTTCCTGCCTCTAATGGGTACACACATATTTTAGTTGCTGTTGATTACGTTACTAAGTGGGTAGAAGCTATTCCAACTAGTAGCGCTGATCATAACACCTCTATTAAGATGCTTAAAGAAGTTATATTTCCGAGGTTTGGAGTCCCTAGATATCTAATGACTGATTGTGGTTCACACTTTATTCATGGTGCTTTCCGTAAGATGCTTGCAAAGTATGATGTCAACCACAGAATTGCATCCCCCTATCACCCACAGACTAGTGGTCAAGTAGAACTAAGTAATAGGGAGTTGAAATTAATCTTGCAAAAGACAGTCAATAGGTCTAGGAAGAATTAGTCCAAGAAACTTGATGATGCATTATGGGCCTATAGAATTGCATACAAAAGTCCTATGGGTATGTCTCCATATAAGATGGTATATGGAAAAGCTTGTCACTTACCTCTTGAGCTAGAACATAAGGCATATTGGGCTATTAAAGAGATCAACTATGATTTCAAACTTGCCGGTGAGAAGAGGCTATTTGACATTAGCTGTCTTGATGAATGGAGAACTCAGGCCTATGAGAATGCCAAGTTGTTTAAAGAAAAAGTTAAAAGATGGCATGACAAAAGAATACAAAAGCGTGAGTTTAACGTAGGTGATTATGTCTTGCTATACAACTCTCGTTTAAGATTTTTTGCAGGAAAACTTCTCTCCAAGGGGGAAGGACCTTACGTTATCGAGGTCTATCGTTCCGGTGCCATAAAAATCAACAACTTCGAAGGCACACATCCTAAGGTGGTGAATGGTCAAAGAATTAAACATTATATCTCAGGTAATCCTATAGATGTTGAAACTAATGTTATTGAAACCGTAACCCCGGAGGAATACATAAGGGACACTTTCCAGAACGATTCAGCCTTCGAAAGGGAAGAGGTGTGTGATACGGTAAGTAAACCGACTCCAAAACAGTTCTAAAGGAAATTTTTCTCCGTTTTGGAATATTTAGAAAAATAGAAAAATAAGCCGCAGTCCGTAAGAGACACGGGCTGTCCACGAGGGTGTAGGGCGCGCCCTCCCATCTCAGGGCGCGCCTCCCTGCCTCGAGGGCACCTCGTGTGTCCCCCGGACTCCGTTTTCTTGTGGGTTACTCCTTTTGGTTGGTAAAAATTCATTACATATACTCCCGAAGGTTTTGACCTATGTATCACGCAAAAAATCCTCTGTTTTCGTTTCAAGCTATTTCTGCCACAGTTAAAAGCTACATGTCGTCCCAGGATTCGGAGGGAGAAAGCTATGTGGCTGATTCCCTCGCTGACCCTAAGGTCTATGGGGACTGGGAGCATTATGGTTGGACCACGGAAGAAGAATAAGACCATGATTCAAAGAGGAAGGATTGGACTAGCTCAGATGAAGACGAAGTCCCGCTACCTCAACCTGGAGACATGCACGTGGAGTTCAGAAAGTCAAGCCTCCCCGACAGAGTAAAGAAACCTAAGATCGAATTTATCCCTTTTAACCTCTTGCAGGAAAGCAAGCAGGCACTATGCAAGAAGATATCAAATCTTGAGCAAGGGATCAATGATCTAAAGGATCAAAATTCTATCCTTAAGCGCAAGTTAAGGAAGAAGCCATCATCACCACCCTCGAAGAAGGAGACATAATCATATGGGTATGGGCACTCCCCTTGGCAACTGCCAAGCTTGGGGGAGTGACCCCGGTATCGTATCACCATCACTCCTATCTTTACCGTTTTACTTCGTTCGATCCTTTTGGTAGTATCTTGATCTAGTAGAATAAAGTTAGCATGATCTAGTTGTGAGCTTTTGCTTTGTGAGCTTTTGCTTTGTGATCAAGTCCGTGAGCTATATAATAAAGATTAGTGTTGAGTCAAGGGCTTGATTTCCTCACTTGGGTCATGATAAAAAGAAATAAAACATAAAGAGTATCAAAGAGATCATATCGATCTTATGGGAAGTAATGACTTCACATACAAGAGTATGATAAATAAGAGTTGTTGGGAGGTGACAAACTTAGTTTTGGTCATCGTTGCAATTAATAGGAAGTAATAAAAGAAGAGAGGCTTCACATACTAATATACTATCTTGGACCTCTTTTATGATTGTGAGGACTCATTAAAGTATGACATGCTAAAGAGTTGCTGTTGGACAAGGAAGACAACATAATGAGTTATGTCTTCTTATACCCGAAATAAAGTATATTGTCATGGATCATCCAACATGTTGAGCTTGCCTTTCCCCCTCATGCTAGCCAAAACCCCTCGCACTAAGTAGAGATACTACTTGTGCTTCCATACATCCTTAAACCTAGTTTTGCCATGAGAGTCCACCATACCTACCTTAGGATTGAGAAAGATCCTTCCAAGTAAGTTGTCCTGCTGCAAACTTGCTAAAATATGTATGATTTATTAGTGTGGGAGGCTTTATACGATCTTGTGATATGGAAGTAATAAAAGCGACGGACTGCATAATAAAGGTCCTTATCACAAGTGGCAACATAAAGTGAAGTTCTTCTATACTAAGACTTTGTGCATCCAACCATACAAACACATGACAACCTCTACTTCATTCTGCGAAGGGCCTATCTATTATTCATGTCTTATAAGTGTCAAGGTGAAATCCACCTTTCCTTTTTACATTTTATCCTTTGGCAAGCACATTATGTTGGAAAGATCTTGACATATATACCCACTTGGATGTAAGTTTTCATGATCTATTACTGTTGACATTACCCTTGAGGTAAAAGGTTGGGAGGCAACACTATAAGCCCCTATCTTTCTCTGTGTCCAATCAAAACTCCATAAACATAAGTATTGCGTGAGTGTGAGCAATTGTGAAAGACTATATGATAGTTGAGTATGTGATACGTCCAAAATGCATCACTATCGTAATTCATCCTTATTCATTGATATATTTCACATTACGATGATGTTCTTATGTTGTTTTGGCCTATTTTACACAGTTTGCAACTTTCCGGTGCCAAAGCAGCAGACGCAGGATTCAGCGGTGAAAAGTGGACGCTGAGTTGCTGAAGAAGAATACCTCCAAATTACCTGAAAATTGACGGAGGGTATTTTCCAGAAGGATCACGAAGACACGCAAAAGAGCAACCAGAGGGGGGCCACAGGGCGCCCAGGCGGCCACCTGGCACGGCCCCCACCCTGGCCGCGTCGGGGGGGCGCCTGGAGCCCCTGGCCCACTTCCGGCTGCCCCCTTTTGCATATATATTCCTCGTCATCCAAAAACCCTAAAAAAGAGAGTTTTGACGGAGTTCCGCCGCCGCTCCGTGGCGGAAACCTACAGAGAAGAAAAATCCATCTCCGGCGGGCAGATTCCGCCGGGGAGATCACCTCCCAGAAGGGGAGATCATCGCCATTGTCATCACCATCGTCACGGGCATCATCGAGATCATCATCAACATCATCCCCAACATCAGCACCATCTCCATCTTCATCCAATCTCATCTCACCATTGCAACTTGTGTTGTAATCTGTACTATCTATCCTCTCTACTCTATCGGTGTTGATTACTACTTTGTGGTGAATGCTATTGAGTTTTGTTGGAGAAATATCATTATGTCCAGATTGTTTATCATCCATTTATATCTATCCTCTCTACTCTATCGGTGTTGATTACTACTTTGTGGTGAATGCTATTGAGTTTTGTTGGAGAAATATCATTATGTCCAGATTGTTTATCATCCATTTATCTCCACTGATCATGATCTCTTTTATGTCTTGTGAGTAGTTACTTTAGTTCTTGAGGACATGGGAAAAGTCTTGTTGTTAGTAGTCATATGATGTTGAAGTAATATGTGTTGTTTGATACTTAAGTTGTGTTATTATTTTACTAGTGGTGTTGTGTGAGTCGAACACTCAACACTTCGCCTTATTAAGGACCTAGGGGAATACATTGTGTACAAAGAATGCTTACGGTGGGTTGCCGGAGTGACAGAAACCTGAACCCCAGTTCGCACGCTTTTGCACAAGGGAACAATGGATCACCGATCGTATTGCTATGGTTAGGCTTTTGCCTTAAATACTATCTTGTATTTGCGGATGCTTGCAAGGTGTTTAATCATAAGAGTGCACTCATCTTAGTCTAGAGAGTGTACTAGCATAGATCCACCCACTCAACACTTATCAACACATCACATAGTACCGATACGGAATATGGCGAAAGCACATGACTACCTCTCCCGTGTGTCCTCAAGAACATTTTAGCCTTTATAAGTTCAGTTGCTAGGCCTCTCCTTTGCTCAGAAAGGATTGGGCCACTTGTTACTCTCCAGTGCCTTTTACTTGCTCGCTTTTACTTTCCTATTGCTTATATCAAGAAAACCCCTAAAAAGATATCTTTCAGTGCTTGCAGTTATTCCTTGCTCAGAATCACTTGTCAATACCTTCTGCTCCTCGTTGGGTTCGACACTCTTACTTATCGAAAACGCTGCAATAGATCCCTTACGGTTGTGGGTCATCAAGTACCGTTTTCTGGCGCCGTTGCCGGGGAGTGTAGCGCTATTGGTAAGTGAAGTTGGTAAGGAAGTTTTTATATTTCTGTTTTGCTGTTGTTGCTCTTTGTCCTTATGGACAACCTTGCTATTGGATCGTTGCTTGTGGGAAGACGCCCCACATCTGTGGTGGTTGCTCCTCCCCCTACTGAAATTGTGCCCTATAAAATACTAGCTGGTATTATCGATTATGTTTTGGCTAATCGTTATGCAGGAGACAGACATCCCGGTGAACACTTGCTATATCTGTCACAACTATGTTCATTATTTAAGCTTGCAGGTGTATCAATGGAGTTTGTCATGAGGAAATTGTTCTCCGTATCGCTTATAGATAAAGCTTCAGATTGGTATAAGCTTCTCGATAACTCACACTTGCTTGATTGGCAAGAGCTTATGTCTCTCTTTTATACCAAGTTTTATCCTCTTCATGAAATTCATCGAGACAGGAACTATATCTATAACTTTAGGTCTCGTGATGGAGAAAGCATTGCTCAAGCTTGGGGGAGATTGAAGTCCCTAATGCTCAAATGTCCTATTCATGAGCTCCCCAAGGAAATTATACTTACAAATTTTTATGCCAGGCTTTCTCGTCAAGATAAGGAGATGCTGGATGCCTCCTCTAGTGGGGTATTTCAGACGAAGAGTGTTGAAGAAAGGTGGGATCTCATTGAAAGGATCCAGAGGAATACTGAAGATTGGGAAATCGATAAAGGTATTGAACCCGCTATAAATTATGAGCATGATTATATTGAGAGCTATGTGAAAACTGATTACTTCAATACCTTTTGCTCTAAGATTGGTCTTGATTCCCATCTAATGATTGATTTCTGTAAGGATTTTGCCTCTCACGTTGATTCTTTTAAAAAGAAGAGAGACCAGCATCATGAACCTTTCAAAGAGTTACCTGTTGATATTCATGTTGCTGACCCTATTTTGCCTGCAGTTATATATGAAAAGCCTCCTTTTCCCGCAAGGATAAGGGAGCACTCTCTTGTGACAGGCATAATAAATAAAAGTGAGAGAAGAATTGATGAGCCTGAGGACCAGATCAAGGTCGATCCTCAAGTTGCATTGGTTAAGGACCTTGTTACTAATGATGTTTTGGATTCCAATGTAAATTTTTGTGTTGTTTCCACTAACCTTGTCACAGCCAAGAATAAAGGCCCAAATTCAGGTACTCCAGTAGTATCTGTTAAAATAGGAGATCACAATTATTATGGGCTATGAGATTTAGGATCGAGTGCTAGTGCTATCCCCTATTCACTTTATCAAGAGATCATCGGTGAGATTTCACCTTGTGAACTTGAAGGAGTTGATGTTACCATTCATCTTGCAAACAGAGCAACTATCTCTCCTATCGGAATTGTGAGAGACGTTGAAGTCCTATGTGGAAAGGTAAAATACCCTACCGACTTTCTAGTACTTGGTTCAGAGAGGGACAATTTTTGTCCTATTATTTTTGGTAGACCTTTTCTCAGAACTTGTGGAGCTATAATAGATTGCAAGAAAGGTAAAGTTTCTGTTGAATTCAACGGTGAGCCATATGAATTTAACTTTTCTAAGTTCTCTAAGCAGCCTCGTGGTACCGATTTACCTAGTGATGATAAAATTATTGAAAGTATTGCTTCTATTGCTATTCCCCCTAATGATCCTTTGCAGCAATATATGGAGGACCACGAGAATGATTTGCATATGCAGGAAAGAAATGAACTAGATGAAATATTCTTGAGACAACCTGCTATCCTGAAGCACAACCTTCCGGTTGAACCTTTGGGAATTTTATCAAAACCAAAAGAAGACCCGGTGTTCGATCTTAAACCTCTTCCCGATACGCTCAAGTATGCTTATTTAGATGAAAAGAAAGTATATCCTGTTATTATCAACTCTAACCTTTCAGGATATGAAGAAGAGCGGCTATTGGAAGTACTTCGTAAACACCGAGGTGCAATTGGCTATACCCTTTATGACCTTAAGGGGATTAGTCCATCTATCTGTCAACATACTATCAACCTTGAGCCCGATGCTAAACCAGTTGTTGATCATCAACGACGGTTGAACCCGAAGATGATGGATGTTGTAAGAACTGAGATTCTCAAGCTTCTAGCCGCAGGTATTATCTACCCTATAGCTGATAGTAAGTGGGTAAGCCCGGTACATTGTGTTCCTAAGAAAGGAGGTACAACTGTGGTTCCTAATGATAAGAATGAACTAATACCTTAGAGAATTATTATTGGATATAGAATGTGTATTGATTACAGGAAGCTGAACAAGGCAACCAGGAAGGATCACTACCCGTTGTCGTTCATCGACCAAATGCTTGAAAGGAGACAAACTTCTCATATGCGACTGGAGAACCCCTTCCATGGAAGCGCTTCGCCGAGGACTACATGATCAACGTCAACAAGAATGAGGAGTGAAATCTCCTTGGGTAATGGCATTCCCTTGGCTTGTTCCATGCTTGGGGGAGTGTCCGGTATCTTTATCTTTATCTTTTGTCTTTTAGAGTCAAGTAGAGTCGTATCATGTTTAGGGAGGTTATTATATGAAATAGGTGTGTGCATTGAGGTCTATCACTCCTTCTGTGGAGAGATTGTATCCGTGAGTGTGGAGTCGTCTATGATGGAATATTAATGAGAAGTCTATTGGTTCCTTTGCTGCACTCGGTATTCTCTTCACGCAATCGACCTTATATGATGATTCTTATGGGGAGTATTGACCTTATATCTGGTATGGCTTTGAAAACTTTATTTTAATCTTGGCAAACATAGCTTTGGTCATAACAACAAGCATGATTTTCTTAAAGTAGCGACATAGCTAAAACCTTTATGTTATTATGCTTGAAGTGTTATGTTGACAAGGAAGACAACTTGATGTGTTATGCTTATTTTAATGTTTATGCTTTATATTGCTTTGCATCTTAGTCATCATCAATTGTCTGTTCTCTCAAAGCCTTTGCTAGCCTAAACTCTGTACTAAGCGGAATTCTGCTTGTGCATCCATACCCTTAAACCAATACCTTCCATATGAGTCCACCATACCTTCCTATTCGTGGTATTCCACTACCACCTCCTAAAGTATAGAATTTGTGTGTTATCCTTAAATGTTCAAAATCTTCTATTTTGTGCTCCTGTTTTAGCTCATGAGGAAGTAATAGTTAATTCATGATCTTTTTAAGTTGGACAAGTTTTACCCCGGGATTGCATGTCTAATCTGCAAACCCCTAATACGAGAAGGAACTGGCATGAGTGCGCCCGGCTCATAAAAGATAATACAACAAACAAACCCTCCTACACGCTTTGTTCATGAGAAATCAGAAAACTTTTGGCAATGATAAACAAAGGAGATTAAGGGGATGTGATCGTCCCCGTGCGGGAGCCGTTCCTCGAAACTTGTCCAGCTCGAGAAGTAATTGAGTTATCTATTAGCATTCGTTGACAAATCATGCACCTCTCAAAACTTGTTTTCATTCTGTTTGATTTATGGATAGCACATGAGTTTTCCCTACTTCCCTAGAGCAGGGCCTATCTCTTAGTTTTAGGTTGAGTCAGTTATTCCTACTTCCTTCTATTCCTAAAGAGAGCAGACATTTGATGTTGACGAGGATTCATTCATATAAAGTTGCATTAAGATTTGTCATATCATATCCTTGTTGACATTATCATTTGATAAGTAAGTTGTTTGTCAAGCCCAGCTAAAGCAAACATCTTCCTTTGTGTTAACACTTTCACTTCTTGCCTAATAACATGTTCTTTCAAAAGCTTCAATTAATCTCATCAAAACATAAAGAGAAAGAGCCAAAGTAAAAGCTATTAGTTGTTCTTTGACCAAAGGACATGTTTGCCATGATTTGATGAGTTTCCTTAGCCCTACTTTTGATTATAAGTGTTACCACTCTTTTATAAGGGCTTTATGAGTTGAAAATTGCTGTTGAGGATATTTGAGTTTGATGAAGAAACTGTGATGCTTCTTGTCCGTATTCTATTTATCGACACTTCACTCTCTAAACTTGTGGACAGGTTTACCGAGCTCAGTATTCGCTTGGGGACAAGCGAGGTCTAAGCTTGGGGGTCTTGATACGTCCAAAATGCATCACTATTTTATATCGTAATTCATCCTTATTCATTGATATATTTCACATTACGATGATGTTCTTATGTTGTTTTGGCCTATTTTACACAGTTTGCAACTTTCCGGTGCCGAAGCAGCAGACGCAGGATTCAGCGGTGAAAAGTGGACGCTGAGTTGCTGAAGAAGAATACCTCCAAATTACCTGAAAATCGACGGAGGGTATTTTCCAGAAGGATCACGAAGACACGCAAAAGAGCAACCAGAGGGGGGCCACAGGGCGCCCAGGCGGCCACCTGGCGCGGCCCCCACCCTGGCCGCGCCGGGGGGGCGCCTGGAGCCCCTGGCCCACTTCCGGCTGCCCCCTTTTGCATATATATTCCTCGTCATCCAAAAACCCTAAAAAAAAGAGTTTTGACGGAGTTCCGCCGCCGCTCCGTGGCGGAAACCTACAGAGAAGAAAAAGCCATCTCCGGCGGGCAGATTCCGCCGAGGAGATCACCTCCCGGAAGGGGAGATCATCGCCATCGTCATCACCATCGTCACGGGCATCATCGAGATCATCATCAACATCATCCCCAACATCAGCACCATCTCCATCTTCATCCAATCTCATCTCACCATTGCAACTTGTGTTGTAATCCGTACTATCTATCCTCTCTACTCTATCGGTGTTGATTACTACTTTGTGGTGAATGTTATTGAGTTTTGTTGGAGAAATATCATTATGTCCAGATTGTTTATCATCCATTTATCTCCACTGATCATGATCTCTTTTATGTCTTGTGAGTAGTTACTTTAGTTCTTGAGGACATAGGAAAAGTCTTGTTGTTAGTAGTCATATGATGTTGAAGTAATATGTGTTGTTTGATACTTAAGTTGTGTTGTTATTTTACTAGTGGTGTTGTGTGAGTCGAACACTCAACACTTCGCCTTATTAAGGACCTAGGGGAATACATTGTGTACAAAGAATGCTTACGGTGGGTTGCCGGAGTGACAGAAACCTGAACCCCAGTTCGCACGCTTTTGCACAAGGGAACAATGGATCACCGATCGTATTGCTATGGTTAGGCTTTTGCCTTAAATACTATCTTGTATTTGCGGATGCTTGCAAGGTGTTTAATCATAAGAGTGCACTCATCTTAGTCTAGAGAGTGTACTAGCATAGATCCACCCACTCAACACTTATCAACACATCACATAGTACCGATACGGAATATGGCGAAAGCACATGACTACCTCTCCCGTGTGTCCTCAAGAACATTTTAGCCTTTATAAGTTCAGTTGCTAGGCCTCTCCTTTGCTCAGAAAGGATTGGGCCACTTGTTACTCTCCAGTGCCTTTTACTTGCTCGCTTTTACTTTCCTATTGCTTATATCAAGAAAACCCCTAAAAAGATATCTTTCAGTGCTTGCAGTTATTCCTTGCTCAGAATCACTTGTCAATACCTTCTGCTCCTCGTTGGGTTCGACACTCTTACTTATCGAAAACGCTGCAATAGATCCCTTACGGTTGTGGGTCATCAGTATGTAGGCTTGCTGAAAAGCTCTTATATTGACTCTTTCCGATATTACGATAAATTGCAATTGCTTCAATGACCGAGATTAAAGTTTGTTAGTTTCCAATGAAGTTTATGATTCATACTTGATACCGTGGATGAATTGTTACTTTAGCATAAGAATCATATGACTATATTTATATAAGTTGATGTTATGAGAATGATCATGATTCCCTCATGTACGTATTTTGTTTTTATCGACAACTCTATCTCTAAACATGTGGACATATTTTTCGATATCGGTTTTCGCTTGAGGACAAGCGAGGTCTAAGCTTGGGGGAGTTGATACGTCCATTTTGCATCATGCTTATATGTTGATATTTATCGTATTATGGGCTGTTCTTACATGTTTTGTCACAATACTTATGCCTTTTCTCTCTTATTTTACAAGGTTTACGTGAAGAGGGAGAATGCTGGCAGCTGGAATTCTGGGTTGGAAAAGGAGCAAACTCTGGAAACCTATTCTGCACAACTCCAAAAGCCCTGAAACTCAACAGAACGTCGTTTCGGAAAATATAAAAATATCTGGCGAAAGAAGTCCACGAGGGGGGCCACCGGCTGCCCACGAGGGTGGGGGCGCGCCCCCTTCCCACGGCATGCCCCCCCTGCCTCGTGGGCCAGCCGGAAGGCCCCTGATGCCCATCTTCTCCTATATGAGGTGTTTTGACCTGGAAAAAAATCAGAAGGAAGCTTTCGGGACCAGACGCCGCCGTCTCGAGGCGGAACCGAGGCGGCAATCTAGGGCTCCGGGAGGGGGAAATCGTCACCGCCGTCATCACCAACAACTCTCCCATCTTGGGGAGGGCTATCTTCATCAACATATTCACCAGCACCATCTCCTCTCAAACCCTAGTTCGTCTCTTGTATCCAATCTTTGTACCCAAACCTCAGATTGGTACCTGTGGGTTGCTAGTACTGTTGATTACTCCTTGTATTTGATGCTAGTTGGTTTATTTGGTGGAAAATCATATTTTCAAATCCATTATGCATATTAATACCCCTCTGATCATGAACAATATTATGTCTTGTGAGTAGTTGCTTTTGTTCCTGAGGACATGGGAGAAGTCTTGCTATTAGTAGTCATGTGAATTTGGTCTTCGTTCGATATTTTGATGAGATGTATGTTGTCTCTCCTCTAGTGGTGTCATGTGAACGTCGGCTACGTGACACTTCACCATTATTTGGGACTAGAGGAAGGCATTGGGAAGTAATAAGTAGATGATGGGTTGCTAGAGTGACAGAAGCTTAAACCCTAGTTTATGTGTTGCTTCGTAAGGGGCTGATTTGGATCCATATGTTTCAGGCTATGGTTAGGTTTACCTTAATACTTCTTTTGTAGTTGCGGATGCTTGCATTAGAGATTAATCATAAGTGGGAGGCTTGTCCAAGTAAGGGCAGCACCCAAGCACCGGTCCACCCACATACCAAATTATCAAAGTACCGAACGCGAATCAGATGATCGTGATGAAAACTAGCTTGACGATAATTCCCATATGTCCTCGGGAGCGATTTACCTTAATAAAGGGTTTGTCCAGGCTTGTCCTTTGCTACAAAAAGGATTGGGCCACCTTGCTGCACCATATTTACTTTTACCTTTTGTCACTTGCTACCAATTACCTTATCACAAAACTATATGTTACCTATAATTTCAGTGCTTGCAGAAAATACCTTACTGAAAACTGCCTATCATTTCCTTCTGCTCCTCGTTGGGTTCGACACTCTTACTTATCTAAAGGACTACAATAGATCCCCTACACTTGTGGGTCATCACTTTATGCTTCATATTATTATCCAATGATGTGTTGCCATCCTATGATGTCTGAGTAGATTATCGTTGTCCTATCGGTGATTGGTGAATTGCTATGATTGATTTAATTTGCTAGTGGTTATGTTGCTGTCCTTTGGTGCCCATCATATGAGCGCGCGCGTGGATCACACCATAGGGTTAGTTGTATGTTGATAGGACTACATATTGGAGGGCAAGAGAGACAGAAGCTTCAACCTAGCGTAGAAATTGATGCATATGGGATTGAAGGGGGGCCAATATATCTTAATGCTATGGTTGGGTTTTACCTTAATGAACGTTAGTAGTTGAGGATGCTTTCTAATAGTTCCAATTATAAGTGCATTGAATTCCAAGTAAGGGATGACATGCTAGCAGGGGCCTCTCCCACATAAAACTTGCTATCGGTCTAGTGACGTAGTCAATTGCTTAGGGGCAATTTCGCAACTCCTACCACCATTTTTTCGCACTCGCTATCACTAACTTTATTGCTTCTTTATCTTAACAGCCCCTAGTTTATAATTACGTGCTCTTTATATTCTTGCAAACCTATCCCACAAAAACCATAAAGTACTTCTAGTTTCATACTTTTTCTAGGTAAAGTAAATGTTAAGCGTGCGTAGAGTTGTATCGGTGGTCGATAGAACTTGAGGGAATATTTGTTCTGCCTTTAGCTCCTTGTTGGGTTCGACACTCTTACTTATCAAAAGAGGCTACAACTGATCCCCTACACATGTGGGTTATCATCGACGCAGAGGCGCCATGAATTATCCTTCTTCGGTACCATGACTAGGTTGGCTAGCCAATCCGGGTGTTTAATTTCTCTGATGAATCCGACTTCCAATAGCTTGGCTAGCTCTTCTCCCATTGCTTGTCTTTTGGGTTCAGAAAATCGTCGCAGTGACTGCTTAACTGGCTTGAATCCTTTAATAATATTGAGGTTGTGTTCGGCCAGCCTGCGTGGGATTCTCGGCATATCTGAAGGGTGCCAGGAAAATATATCCCAATTTTCCTGAAGGAAGGCGCGCAACGCGCTGTCTACCGCCGGATCCAGTTGTGCCCCGATAGATGCTATATTATTAGGGTCCGTTGGGTGCACTTGGAATTTGATGGTTTCATTTGCTGGCTTGAAGGAGGTAGACTTTGATCTTTTGGCGAGGATTACATCGTCCTTATCCACCTTTGATCGTAGGGTAGTTAGTTCTTCGGCCGCGAGGGCTTCGGATACTGCCTCTAAGGCTAGGGATGACGTCTTGTTCTCGGCACAGAGTGCTCTATCCGGATCACTTGTTAATGTGATTACTCCATTGGGCCCTGTCATTTTAAGCTTCATGTACCCGTAATTGGGTATAGCTTGAAATCGTGAAAAAACGTCCCGTCCTAGAAGGGCGTGGTATCCGCTGTGAAAGGGAACAATGTGGAAGAGCATTTCCTCCAATCTGTAGTTATCGGATGAGCCGAATACTACATCGAGCTTAATGCTTCCCGAACACCGGGCTTCGCGGCTGGGTATAATTCCTCTAAAGGTTGTGTTAGTGTGCTCAATGCGGGATTTTTCGACCTGCATTTTTGCAAGCGTTTCCTCATATATGAGGTTCAGTCCGCTTCCTCCGTCCATAAGTAGTTTAGTGAGGCGGAAACCGTCCACTATCGGATCTAGTACAAGAGCTGCTGATGCTCGGATCGGCCGGGCTCGGGGTGCGCCTTCGGCAGAAAAACTGATTGCCGTGTCGCTCCATGGGCTTGCGGAGCTAATTTGGTAAACCTCGGCAAGTTCGCAATTCGCTCTCTTGCGGTGGTTATTTGAGGAGAACGTCTCGAAGACAGTGAAGACACCGACGTATTTCTCCCTTGATACGGCGGTGGCAAGAATTGCCGCACCGCTCTTTACTACCTGCCGGAGTACCCAACACGCTCTAAGGCAATGGTTTGGGACATTGTCCGGGGCTGCATGTATTTGGCAAGGTGTATCGAGCAGTTCGTCCAGTACGAACTTGTGCCTTAATAAAGGTTTGTTCTTCTTGCCAATAGGCATGTTATCGGATGACCAGCTAGGGTATGTCCGTTTAGCCTTGATAACGTATTGTCCGAGTATGGACTGTTCGAGAGGTGTATTCTGGGCATTCCAAGTGTTTTCCATTGCGCAATACTTTTGTACTAAATGCGACAGTTTTGTGAAACTCAGAACACGACATCGGTTGAGGGCGTTCAAGACTCCCTCGTCTGTGTAGTTGCGGTAAAATAGAGAGGCCGCCTCGTCGTCGCAATAGTCCTTGATCTTGTTTTTAACAAGCAGGAATCTGGCCCAAAAGTGGTTGGCCGTTTCCTCGGGCTGCTGTTGTATGTTCGCAAGATCATCTATGTCTGGAAATCCGGATTTACTTGGAGAGTTTTTCCCAGGGTGGGTGGGTGTTGGTAATTTGAGGTCCCAACCAAAAGTGGTATTTAGGGTTTTGACAACCTCCGATGGGGACGATCCGGGTTTGACAAGATCTAATCGTCTTTCGGGTCCAGTGTCAGTCCCAGAGCTCAAAGAACATAAAGTGCCTCCCGATGATACGTCCATTTTGCATCATGCTTATAAGTTGATATTTATTGCATTATGGGCTGTTCATACATGTTTTGTCACAATACTTATGCCTTTTCCCTCTTATTTTGCAAGGTCTACATGAAGAAGGGGGAATGCCGGCACCTGGAATTCGGGGCTGGAAAAGGAGCAAACTCTAGAAACCTATTATGCACAACTCCAAAAGCCCCGAAACTCCACAATTTTTTTTTTGGAAAATATAAAAAATACCTGGCGGAAGAAACCCACGAGGGGCCACCGGCTGGCCTCGAGGGTGGGGGGCGCGCCCCCCTTCCCAGGGCGCGCCCCATTGCCTCGAGGGCCAGCCGGTGGGCCCCAAGTGACCATCTTCTCCTATATGAGGCGTTTTGACCTGGAAAAATTCACAAGGAGGCTTTCGGGACCAGACGCCGCCGTCTCGAGGCGGAACCGAGGCGGAAGCCAATCTAGGGTTCCGGCAGAGCTATTCTGCCGGGGATACTTCCCTCCGGGAGGGTGAAATCATCACCGCCGTCATCACCAACAACTCTCCCATCTTGGGGAGGGCTATCTTCATCAACATCTTCACCAGAACCATCTCCTCTCAAACCCTAGTTCATCTCTTGTATCCAATCTTTGTACCCAAACCTCAGATTGGTACCTGTGGGTTGCTAGTAGTGTTGATTACTCCTTGTAGTTGATGCTAGTTGGTTTATTTGGTGGAAGATCATATTTTCAGATCCATTATGCATATTAATACCCCTCTGATCATGAACAATATTATGTCTAGTGAGTAGTTACTTTTGTTCCTGAGGACATGGGAGAAGTCTTGCTATTAGTAGTCATGTGAATTTGGTATTCGTTCGATATTTTGATGAGATGTATGTTGTCTCTCCTATAGTGGTGTCATGTGAACGTCGACTACATGACACTTCACCATTATTTGGACCTAGAGGAAGGCATTGGGAAGTAATAAGTAGATGATGGGTTGCTAGAGTGACAGAAGCTTAAACCCTAGTTTATGCGTTGCTACGTAAGGGGCTGATTTGGATCCATATGTTTCAGGCTATGGTTAGGTTTACCTTAATACTTCTTTTGTAGTTGCGGATGCTTGCATTAGAGGTTAATAATAAGTGGGAGGCTTGTCCAAGTAAGGGCAGCACCCAAGCACCGGTCCACCCACATACCAAATTATCAAAGTACCAAACGCGAATCAGATGATCGTGATGAAAACTAGCTTGACGATAATTCCAATGTGTCCTCGGGAGCGCTTTCCTTTATATAAGAGTTTGTCCAGGCTTGTCCTTTGCTACAAAAAGGATTGGGCCACCTTGCTGCACCATATTTACTTTTGCCTTTTGTCACTTGCTACCAGTTACCTTATCACAAAACTATCTGTTACCTATAATTTCAGTGCCTGCAAAAAATACCTTACTGAAAAATGCCTATCATTTCTTTCTGCTCCTCTTTGGGTTTGACACTCTTACTTATCGAAAGGACTACGATAGAACCCCTACACTTGTGGGTCATCACTTTATGCTTCATATTATTATCCAATGATGTGTTGCCATCCTATGATGTCTGAGTAGATTATCGTTGTCCTATCGGTGATTGGTGAATTGCTATGATTGATTTAATTTGCTTGTGGTTATGTTGCTGTCCTTTGGTGCCCATCATATGAGCGCGCGCATGGATCACACCATAGGGTTAGTTGTATGTTGATAGGACTACGTATTGGAGGGCAAGAGTGACAGAAGCTTCAACCTAGCGTAGAAATTGATGCATATGGGATTGAAGGGGGACCAATATATCTTAATGCTATGGTTGGGTTTTACCTTAATGAACGTTAGTAGTTGCGGATGCTTTCTAATAGTTCCAATCATAAGTGCATTGAATTCCGTGTAAGGGATGACATGCTAGCAGGGGCCTCTCCCACATAAAACTTGCTATCGGTCTAGTAACGTAGTCAATTGCTTAGGGGCAATTTCGCAACTCCTACCACCACTTTTTCACACTCGCTATCACTAACTTTATTGCTTCTTTATCTTAACAGCCCCTAGTTTATATTTATGTGCTCTTTATATTCTTGCAAACCTATCCCACAAAAACTACAAAGTACTTCTAGTTTCATACTTGTTCTAGGTAAAGTAAACGTTAAGCGTGCGTAGAGTTGTATCGGTGGTCGATAGAACTTGAGGGAATATTTGTTCTGCCTTTAGCTCCTCGTTGGGTTCGACACTCTTACTTATCAAAAGAGGCTACAAATGATCCCCTACACTTGTGGGTTATCATCGACGCAGAGGCGCCATGAATTATCCTTCTTCGGTACCATGACTAGGTTGGCTAGCCAATCCAGGTGTTTAATTTCTCTGATGAATCCGACTTCCAATAGCTTGGCTAGCTCTTCTCCCATTGCTTGTCTTTTGGGTTCAGAAAATCGTCGCAGTGACTGCTTAACTGGCTTGAATCCTTTAATAATATTGAGGCTGTGTTCGGCCAGCCTGCGTGGGATTCGCGGCATATGTGAAGGGTGCCAGGAAAATATATCCCAATTTTCCTGAAGGAAGGCGCGCAACGCGCTGTCTACCGCCGGATCCAGTTGTGCCCCGATAGATGCTATATTATTAGGGTCCATTGGGTGCACTTGGAATTTGATGGTTTCATTTGCTGGCTTGAAGGAGGTAGACTTCAATCTTTTGGCGAGGATTACATCGTCCTTATCCACCTTTGATCGTAGGGTAGTTAGTTCTTTGGCCGCGAGGGCTTCGGATACTGCCTCTAAGGCTAGGGATGACGTCTTGTTCTCGGCGCAGAGTGCTCTATCCGGATCACTTGTTAATGTGATTACTCCATTGGGCCCTGGCATTTTAAGCTTCATGTACCCGTAATTGGGTATTGCTTGAAAGCGTGAAAAAGCGTCCCGTCCTAGAAGGGCGTGGTATCCGCTGTGAAAGGGAACAATGTGGAAGAGCAGTTCCTCCAATCTATAGTTATCGGATGTGCCGAATACTACATCGAGCTTAATGCTTCCCGAACACCGGGCTTCATGGCTGGGTATAGTTCCTCTAAAGGTTGTGTTAGTGTGCTCAATGCGGGATTTTTCAACCTGCATTTTTGCAAGCGTTTCCTCATATATGAGGTTCAGTCCACTTCCTCCGTCCATAAGTACTTTAGTGAGGCGGAAACCGTCCACTATCGGATCTAGTACAAGAGTTGCTGATGCTCGGATCGGCCGGACTCGGGGTGCGTCTTCGGCAGAAAAACTGATTGCCGTGTCGCTCCATGGGCTTGCAGAGCTAATTTGGTAAACCTCGGCAAGTTCGCAATTCGCTCTCTTGCGGCGGTTATTTGAGGAGAACGTCTCGAAGACAGTGAAGACACTGACGTATTTCTCCCTTGATACGGCGGTGGCAAGAATTGCCGCACCGCTCTTTGCTACCTGCCGGAGTACCCAACACGCTCTAAGGCAATGGTTTGGGACATTGTCCGGGGCTGCATGTATTTGGCAAGGTGTATTGAGCAGTTCATCCAATACGGACTTGTGCCTTAATAAAGGTTTGTTCTTCTTGCCAATAGGCGTGTTATCGGATGACCAGCTAGGGTATGTCCGTTTAGCCTTGATAACGTATTGTCCGAGTATGGACTGTTCGAGAGGTGTATTCTGGGCTTTCCAAGTGTTTTCCATTGCGCAATACTTTTGTACTAAATGCGATAGTTTTGTGAAACGCAGAACATGACGTCGGTTGAGGGCATTCAAGACTCCCTCGTCCGTGTAGTTGCGGTAAAATAGAGAGGCCGCCTCGTCGTCGCAATAGTCCTTGATCTTGTTTTTAGCAAGCAGGAATCTGGCCCAAAAGTGGTTGACCGTTTCCTTGGGCTGCTGTTGTATGTTCGCGAGATCATCTATGTCCGGAAATCCGGATTTACTTGGAGAGTTTTTCCCAGGGTGGGTGGGTGTTGGTAAGTTGAGGTCCCAACCAAAAGTGGTATTTAGGGTTTTGACAACCTCCGAGGGGGACGATCCGGGTTCGACAGGATCTAATCGTCTTTCGGGTCCAGTGTCAGTCCCAGAGCTCAAAGAACATAAAGTGCCTCCCGATGATACATCCATTTTGCATCATGCTTATAAGTTGATATTTATTGCATTATGGGCTGTTCATACATGTTTTGTCACAATACTTATGCCTTTTCCCTCTTATTTTGCAAGGTCTACATGAAGAAGAGGGAATGCCGGCAGCTGGAATTCTGGGCTGGAAAAGGAGCAAACTCTGGAAACCTATTATGCACAACTCCAAAAGCCCCGAAACTCCACAAAACATTTTTTCGGAAAATATAAAAAATACCTGGCATAAGAAACCCACGAGGGGGGCCACCGGCTGGCCTCGAGGGTGGGGGGCGTGCCCCCCTTCCCAGGGCGCGCCCCCTGCCTCGAGGGCCAGCCGGTGGGCCACAGGTTACCATCTTCTCCTATATGAAGCGTTTTGACCTGGAAAAAATCACGAGGAGGCTTTCGGGTCTAGACGTCGCCGTCTCGAGATGGAACCGAGGCGGAAGCCAATCTAGGGCTCCGGCAGAGCTGTTCTGCCAGGGATACTTCCCTCCGGGAGGGGGAAATGGTCACTCCTGTCATCACCAACAACTCGCCCATCTTGAGGAGGTCTATCTTCATCAACATCTTCACCAGCACCATCTCCTCTCAAACCCTAGTTCATTTCTTGTATCCAATCTTTGTACCCAAACCTCAAATTGGTACCTGTGGGTTGTTAGTAGTGTTGATTACTCCTTGTAGTTGATGCTAGTTGGTTTATTTGGTGGAAGATCATATGTTCAGATCCATTATGCATATTAATACCCCTCTGATCATGAACAATATTATGTCTTGTGAGTAGTTGCTTTTGTTCCTGAGGACATGGGAGAAGTCTTGCTATTAGTAGTCATGTGAATTTTGTCTTCGTTCGATATTTTGATGAGATGTATGTTGTCTCTCCTCTAGTGGTGTCATGTGAACGTCGGCTACATGACACTTCACCATTATTTGGGCCTAGAGGAAGGAAGTAATAAGTAGATGATGGGTTGCTAGAGTGACAGAAGCTTAACCCCTAGTTTATGCGTTGCTTCGTAAGGGGCTGATTTGGATCCTTATGTTTCAGGCTATGGTTAGGTTTACCTTAATACTTCTTTTGTAGTTGTGGATGCTTGCATTAGAGGTTAATCATAAGTGGGAGGCTTGTCCAAGTAAGGGCAGCACCCAAGCACCAGTCCACCCACATAACAAATTATCAAAGTACCGAACGCGAATCAGATGATCGTGATGAAAACTAGCTTGACGATAATTCCCATATGTCCTTGGGAGCGCTTTACCTTGCATAAGAGTTTGTCCAGGCTTGTCCTTTGCTACAAAAAGGATTGGGCCACCTTGCTGCACCTTATTCACTTTTACCGTTTGTCACTTGCTACCAATTATCTTATCACAAAACTATCTATTACTTATAATTTCAGTGCCTGCAGAAAATACCTTACTGAAAACTGCCTACCATTTCCTTCTGCTCCTCGTTGGGTTTGACACTCTTACTTATCGAAAGGACTACGATAGATCCCCTACACTTGTGGGTCATCAAGACTCTTTTCTGGCGCCGTTGCCGGGGAGTGAAGCGCCTTTGGTAAGTGGAATTTGGTAAGGAAAAATTTATATGGTGTGCTAAAATTTATTGTCACTTGTTACTATGGCTCAAAATCCTTTGAGGGGCTTGTTCGGGGTATCTTCACCCCGAGCAGAAGAGAAAAGAGTTGCTCCTCAACCTACTACACCTAATGAAAATGTTTGCTTTGAGATTCCTTCGGATATGATTGAGAAATTGCTTGAAAATCCCTATACAGTAGACGGAACACTTCACCCCGATTTACATCTAATCTATGTGGATGAAGTTTGTGGATTGTTTAAGCTTGTAGGTATGCCCGAGGATGTTATCAAGAAGAAGGTCTTCCCTTTATCTTTGAAGGGAGCTGCATTGACATGGTGTAGGCTATGCGATGATATGGGATCTTGGAACTATAATCGTATGAAGTTGGAATTTCATCAGAAGTTCTACCCTATGCACCAGGTTCATCGTGATTATAATTATATTTATAATTTCTGGCCTCGCGAAGGAGAAAGCATCGCTCAAGCTTGGGGTAGGCTTAAGTCAATGTTATATTCATGCCCCAATCATGAGCTCTCAAGAGAAATGATCATTCAAAAATTTTATGCTCGGCTTTCTCATAATAATCGCTCCATGCTTGATACTTCTTGTTCCGGCTCTTATATGATGATGACTATTGACTTCAAATGGGATTTATTGGAAAGAATTAAACACAACTCCGAAGATTGTGACCTCGATGAAGGTAAGAAGTCAAGTATGACCCCCAAGTTTTATTGTGTTAAAGCTTTTATGGATACCGATGTTTTCCGTGAGTTTAGCACTTAATATGGACTTGACTCTGAGATAGTAGCTTCTTTCTGTGAATCCTTTGCTACTCATGTTGATATCCCCAAGGAGGAGTGGTTTAAATACCACCCCCCTATTGAAGTTAAAGTAGTTGAACCTATTAAAGTTGAAGAAAAGACTATCACTTATAATGTTGATCCTGCCATTCCTACCGCTTATATTGAGAAACCACCTTTCCCTGTTAGGATAAAAGATCATGCTCAAGCTTCAACTGTAGTTCGTAAGAGTAATACTAGAACACCTACACCCTCTGAGCAAATTAAAGTTGAACCTAGTGTTGCTATGGTTAAAGATCTCTTAGTAGAAGATTTAGATGGTCATGTTATTTATCTCCAAGAGGAGTCTGCTAGAATAGCTAAACCCAATGCTAGGAATAGACATAAACCTATCGTAGAATTGCCCGTTATCTCTGTTACGATAGGAGATCATTGCTATCATGGTTTATATGATGTAGGTGCTAGTGCGAGCATTATCCCTCTTGACTTGTATAACGAAATTATGCATGATATTGCACCTATTGAGTTAGAAGGGATTGATGTCACTATTAAGCTTGCTAATATAGATACTATTTCACCAGTGGGGATTGTTAGAGATATTGAACTCTTGTGTGGGAAGGTTAAATACCCCGCTGACTTTCTTGTTCTTAGTTCCCCACAAGATGCCTTCTGCCCCATTATATTTGGTAGACCCTTCTTGAATACTGTTAATGCCAAGATAGACTGTGTGAAAGATATTGTCATTGTCGGATTAGGGGATACGTCTCATGATTTTAACTTTGCTAAATTCTGTAAACAACCCCTTGAAAAGGCACCATCCAGTAAGGATGAACTTATTGGTCTTGCTTCTATTGCCGTGCCACCTAATGATCCTTTAGAATAATACTTGCTAGACCACGAAAATGATATGCATATGAATGAGAGAAGGGAGATATATGAAATATTTCTTACACAGGGACCCATATTGAAAACAATTTGCCTATTGAAATCCTAGGGGATCCTCCTCCACCCAAGGGTGATCCCGTGTTTGAACTTAAACCTTTGCCTGATAATCTTAAGTATGTTTATCTGGATGAAAAGAAGATATATCATATTATTAGTGCTAACCTTTCAGAACATGAAGAAGAAAGATTATTGAAAACTCTGAAGAAGCACCGAGCTGCTATTGGATATACTCTGGATGATCTTAAGGGCATTAGTCCCACTATATGTCATCACAAGATAAAATTGGAAGAAAATGCTAAACTAGTTATTGATCATCAGCAACGGTTAAATCCTAAGATGAAAGAAGTGGTAAGGAAGGAAATTCTAAAGCTTCTAGAGGCAGGTATTATCTATCCCATTGCTGATAGCCAATGGGTAAGTCATGTCCATTGTGTTCCTAAAAAAGGAGGTATGACTGTTGTCCCTAATGATAAAGATGAATTGATCCCGCAAAGGATAGTTACAGGTTATAGGATGGTAATTGATTTCCGTAAGTTAAATAAAGCTACTAAGAAAGATCATTACCCCTTGCCATTTATTGATCAAATGCTAGAAAGATTATCCAAACATACTCATTTCTGCTTTCTAAATGGTTATTCTGGTTTCTCTCAAATACCTGTGTCAAAGGGGGATCAAGAAAAGACCACCTTTATTTGTCCTTTCGGTACCTTTGCTTATAGACGTATGCCTTTTGGTTTATGTAACGCACCTACTACCTTTCAAAGATGCATGATGGCTATATTCTCTGATTTTTGTGAAAAGATTGTTGAAGTGTTCATGGATGACTTCTTCGTTTACGGAACTTCTTTTGATGATTGCTTAAGCAACCTTGATCGAGTTTTGCAAAGATGTGAAAACACTAACCTTGTCTTGAATTGGGAGAAGTGTCACTTTATGGTTAATGAAGGCATTGTCTTGGGACATAAAATTTCTGAAAGAGGTATTGAAGTTGACAAAGCTAAAGTGGATGCTATTGAAAAGATGCCATGCCCTAAGGATATCAAAGGTATACGAAGTTTCCTTGGTCATGCCGGGTTTTATAGGAGGTTCATTAAGGACTTCTCCAAAATTTACAGGCCTCTGACTAATCTTTTACAGAAAGATATTACTTTTGTCTTTGATGATGATTGTCTAGAAGCATTTGAAATACTTAAGAAAGCATTGATCTCTGCACCTATTGTCCAGCCCCCTGACTGGATTTTACCCTTTGAGATTATGTGCGATGCTAGTGATTATGTTGTAGGAGCTGGTCTAGGGCAAAGAGTAGATAAGAAATTGAATGTTATCCAGTATGCTAGCAAAACTCTACATAGTGCCCAAAGAAATTATGCCACCACTGAGAAAGAATTTCTAACAGTTGTGTTTGCTTGTGATAAGTTTAGACCCTATATCGTTGATTCTAAAGTAACTATTCACACTGATCGTGCTGCTATCAAATACCTTATGGAAAAGAAAGATGCTAAACCTAGACTTATTAGATGGGTTCTCTTGCTACAAGAATTTGACTTGCATATTATTGATAGAAAGGGAGCTGAGAACCCCGTAGCAGATAACTTGTCTAGGTTAGAGAATATACTTGATGACCCACAACCTATTGATGATAGCTTCCCTGATGAACAACTAGCTGTCATAAATACTTCTCGTGCTGCTCCTTTGTATGCTGATTATGCTAATTACATTGTTGCTAAGTTTATACCTCCTTGCTTCACATACCAGCAAAAGAAAAAGTTTTTTCTATGATTTGAGACATTACTTTTGGGATGACCCACATCTTTATAAAGAAGGAGTAGATGGTATTATTAGACGTTGTGTGCCTGAGCATGAACAGGAACAGATCTTACGCAAGTGCCACTCCGAAGCTTACGAAGGACACCATGCGGGAGACAGAACTGCACACAAGGTATTGCAATCCGGTTTTTATTGGCCTACTCTCTTCAAGGATGCCCGTAAGTTTGTCTTATCATGTGATGAATGTCAAAGAATTGGTAATATTGGTAGACGTCAAGAAATGCCTATCATTATTCACTTGTTATTGTACCATTTGATGTTTGGGGTTTTGATTATATGGGACCTTTTCTTGCCTCTAATGGGTACACACATATTCTAGTTGATGTTGATTACGTTACTAAGTGCGTAGAAGCTATTCCAACTAGTAGTTCTGATCATAACACCTCTATTAAGATGCTTAAAGAAGTTATATTTCCAAGGTTTGGAGTCCCTAGATATCTAATGACTGATGGTGGTTCACACTTTATTCATGGTGCTTTCCGTAAGATGCTGGCTAAGTATGATGTTAACCACGGAATTGCATCACCTTATCACCCACAGACTAGTGGTCAGGTAGAACTAAGTAATAGGGAGTTGAAATTAATCTTGCAAAAGACAGTTAATAGGTCTAGAAAGAATTGGTCCAAGAAACTAGATGATGCATTATGGGCCTATAGAACTGCATACAAAAATCCTATGGGTATGTCTCCATATAAGATGGTATATGGAAAAGCTTGTCACTTACCTCTTGAGCTAGAACATAAGGCATATTGGGCTATCAAAGAGTTCAATTATGATTTCAAACTTGCCGGTGAAAATAGGCTACTTGATATTAGCTGTCTCGATGAATAGAGAACCCAAGCCATAGAGAATGCCAAGTTATTTAAAGAAAAAGTTAAAAGATGGCATGACAAAAGGATACAAAAGCGTGAGTTCAACGTAGGTGATTATGTTTTGCTATTCAACTCTCGTTTAAGATTTTTTGCAGGAAAACTTCTCTCCAAGTGGGAAGGACCTTACGTTATCGAGGAGGTCTATCGTTCCGGTGCTATAAAGATCAACAACTTCGAAGGCACAAATCCAAAGGTGGCGAATGGTCAAAGGATCAAACATTATATCTCAGGTAATCCTATAAATGTTGAAACTAATATTATTGAAACCATAACCCTGTAGGAATACATAAGGGACACTTTCCAGAACAATTCAGCCTCCGAAAAGGAAGAGGTACGTGATACAGTAAGTAAACCGACTCCAAAACAGTTCTAAAGGCAATTTTTCTCCGTTTTGGAATATTTAGAAAAGTACAAAAATAAACCGCAGTCCGGAGGAGACACGAGGTGGCCTCGAGGGTAGGGGCGCGCCCCCTTCCCAGGGCGCGCCCCCCTGCCTCAAGGGCACCCCGTGTGTTCCTTGGACTCCGTTTTCTTGTGGGTTACTCCTTTCGTGGTGGAAAAATTCATTATATATACTCCCGAAGGTTTTGACCTCTGTATCACGCAAAATTCCTCTGTTTTCGTTTCGAGCTGTTTTCTGCTAGGGTTTTGCGAAGCTAGGCATCATGTCGTCTCCCTCCTCCAACAACGAAGGCAACGATGCTTGGCTAATGAAGATAGATCTGAAGAGAGAAGGACCCAAGGAGATCCACAAGGAGAAGAAGATCAAGATGGAGGTGGAGGATCCGGCTCCGGCAGCGGGAGAAGAAGACACCTCTAAATCCCTTCCTAATCTCTTTACCTCAAATGAGCTAGAAGCTTTCAGGATGCTTGAGTTAACTCAGATCCGCAACAAGCATCTCACAAGTGAAAATCTTTTGTTGAAGGATTACATAGCTGCTCTCAAAGGTATTATCCGCAAGCTGGAAGATCTCATGCGCTCAATATATGAGGATCCCCCGTCACTACTGGCAACTCCATCATCACCAACCCCGAAGAAGGAGACATAATCATATGGGTATGGGCACTCCCCTTGGCAACTGCCAAGCTTGGGGGAGTGACCCCGGTATCGTATCACCATCACTCCTATCTTTACCGTTTTACTTAATTCGATCATTTTGGTAGTATCTTGATCTATTAGAATAAAGTTAGCATGATCTAGTTGTGAGCTTTTGCTTTGTGAGCCATATCCTTTGTAATCAAGTCCGTGAGCTATATAATAAAGATTAGTGTTGAGTCAAGGGCTTGATTTCCTCACTTGGGTCATGATAAAAGAAAGAAAACAAAAGGAGAATCATAGGGATCATATCGATCTTATGGGAAGTAGTGACTTCACATATAAGAGTATGATAAATAAAAGTTGTTGGGAGGTGACAAACATAGTTTTGGTCATCGTTGCAATTAATAGGAAGTAATAAAAGAAGATAGGCTTCACATACAAATATACTATCTTGGACCTCTTTTATGATTGTGAGCACTCATTAAAGTATGACATGCTAAAGAGTTGATGTTGGACAAGGAAGACAACATAATGGGTTATGTCTTCTTATATCTGGAATAAAGTATATTGTCATGGATCTTCCAACATGTTGAGCTTGCCTCTCCCTCTCATGCTAGCCAAAACTCCTCGCACTAAGTAGAGATACTACTTGTGCTTCTATATATCCTTAAACCCAGTTTTGCCATGAGAGTCCACCATACCTACCTATGGATTGAGAAAGATCCTTCCAAGTAAGTTGTCATGTTGTAAACCCGCTAATATATGCATGATTTATTAGTGTGGGAGAAATTAGCTTTATACGAGCTTGTGATATGGAAGTAATAAAAGCGACGGACTGCATAATAAAGGTCCTTATCACAAGTGGCAATATAAAGCGAAGTTCTTCTATGCTAAGACTTTGTGCTTCCAACCATAAAAACACATGACAACCTCTGCTTCCCTCTGCGAAGGGCCTATCTTTTATTCTTGTCTTATAAGTGTCAAGGTGAGCTCCACCTTTCCTTTTTCATTTTATCCTTTGGCAAGCACACTGTGTTGGAAAGATCCTGATATATATACCCACTTGAATATAAGTTCTCATGATCTATTACTATTGACATGACCCTTGAGGTAAAAGGTTGGGAGGCAATACCATAAGCCCCTATCTTTCTCTGTGTCCGATTAAAACTCCATAAACATAAGTATTGCGTGAGTGTGAGCAATTGTGAAAGACTATACGATAGTTGAGTATGTAGGTTTGCTGAAAAGCTCTTATATTGACTCTTACCGATGCTACGATAAATTGCAATTGCTTCAATGACCGAGACCAAAGTTTGTTAGTTTCCAATGAAGTTTATGATGCATACTTGATATTGTGGATGAATTGTTACTTTTGCATAATAATCATATGACTACATTCATATAAGTTGTTGTTATGAGAATGATCATGATGCCCTCATGTCCGTATTCTGTTTTTATCGACACCTCTATCTCTAAACATGTGGGCATATTTTTCGATATCGGCTTTCGCTTGAGGACACGCGAGGTCTAAGCTTGGGGGAGTTGATACGTCAATTTTGCATCATGCTTATAAGTTGATATTTATTGCATTATGGGTTGTTCATACATGTTTTGTCACAATACTTATGCCTTTTCCCTCTTATTTTGCAAGGTCTACATGAAGAAGGGGGAATGCCGACAGTTGGAATTCTGGGCTGGAAAAGGAGCAAACTCTGGAAACCTATTCTGCACAACTCCAAAAGCCCCAAAACTCCACATAACATTTTTTCGGAAAATATAAAAAATACCTGGCGGAAGAAACCCACGAGGGGGGCACTGGCTGGCCTGGAGGGTGGGGGGCGCGCCCCCCTTCCCAGGGCGCGCCCCCTGCCTCGAGGGCCAGCCGGTGGGCCCCAGGTGACCATCTTCTCATATATTAAGCGTTTTGACCTGGAAAAAATCACAAGGAGGCTTTCGGGACCAGACGCCGCCGTCTCAAGGCGGAACCGAGGCGGAAACCAATCAAGGGCTCCGGCAGAGCTGTTCTGCCGGGGATACTTCCCTCCGGGAGGGGGAAATCGTCACCGCCGTCATCACCAACAACTCTCCCATCTTGGGGAGGGCTATCTTCATCAACATCTTCACCATCACCATCTCCTCTCAAACCCTAGTTCATCTCTTGTATCCAATCTTTATACCCAAACCTCAGATTGGTACCTGTGGGTTGCTAGTAGTGCTGATTACTCCTTGTAGTTGATGCTAGTTGGTTTATTTGGTGGAAGATCATATGTTCAGATCCATTATGCATATTAATACCCCCTCTAATCATGAACAATATTATGTCTTGTGAGTAGTTGCTTTTGTTCCTGAGGACATGGGAGAAGTCTTGCTATTAGTAGTCAGGTGAATTTGGTCTTCGTTCGATATTTTGATGAGATGTCTGTTGTCTCTCCTCTAGTGGTGTCATGTGAACGTCGACTACATGACACTTAACCATTATTTGGGCCTAGAGGAAGGCATTGGGAAGTAATAAGTAGATGATGGTGTTGGAGATATGCCCTAGAGGCAATAATAAAGGCATTATTATTATATCTCCTTGTTCATGATAATTGTCTGTTATTCATGCTTGAATTGTATTGTACGGAAACAGCGATACATGTGTGAATACATAGACCACAATGAGTCCCTGTTAGGCCTCTAGTTACCAGTTCGTTAATCAACAGATGGTCACGGTTTCCTGACCATGGTATTGAGATGTCAGTGATAACGGGATCACATCATTAGGAGAATGATGTGATGGACAAGACCCAATCCTAAGCATAGCACGAGATCGTTTTAGTTCGTGATGCATAGGCTTTTCGGTGTCAAGTATTTATTCCTTAGACCATGAGGTTGTACAACTCCCGGATACCGTAGGAGTACTTTGGGTGTGCCAACCGTCACAACGTAAATGGGTGGCTATAAAGGTACGCATCGGGTATCTCCGAAGGTGTCTGTTGAGTTGGTACGAACCGAGACTGGGATGTTGTCACTCCGTATGACGGAGAGGTACCTCTGGGCCCACTCGGTAAGACATCATCATAATGAGCTCAATGTGACTAAGTAGTTAGTCACGGGATGATGGATTACGGATCGAGTAAAGAGACTTGCCATGACGAGATTGAACAAGGTATTGGGAATACCGACGATCGAATCTCGGGCAAGTATCGTACCGATGGACAAAGGGAATAACATACGGGATTGAGTGAATCCTTGACACGGTGGTTCATCCGATGAAGATCATCGAGGAACACATGGGAACCAACATGGGTATCCAGATCCCGCTATTGGTTATTGACCGGAGAGTGGTCTCGGTCATGTCTACGTGTCTCCCGAACCCGTAGGGTCTACACACTTAAGGTTCGGTAACGCTAGGGTCGTAGAGATACATGCACGTGGAAACCCTAAAGTTGTTCGGAGTCCCGGATGAGATCCCGGACGTCACGAGGAGTTCCGGAATGGTCCGGAGGTAAAGATTGATATATAGGAAGTCCAGTTTCTGCCATCGGGTGATCTCCGGGGGTCACCGGGAGCGTCCCGGGACCACCGGAGGGGCCCCGGGGGTCCACCGGGTGGGGCCACCCATCCCGGTGGGGCCCCTAGGCCACAAGGGGAAGTGTCCAGCCCTAATGGTCTGGCGCACCACTAGGGGCCCACCTCCTCATGCGCCTAGGGTTGAAACCCTAGGGGGGAGGGGGCGCCCACTAGCCTTGGGGGGCAAGGAACCCCCCCCCCTGGCTGCCGCCCCCCTGCAGATTGGATCTGCAGGGGCCCTGGCGCACCCCCTGGCCCCCTATATATATGTGGGAGGGTAGAGGGCAGCCGCACCCTTGCCCTGGCGCCTCTCCCCCTCCCGTCACACCTCCATACTCCCACGTAGGGCGCCCGGCGAAGCCCTGCTGCGATTTCCATTACATCCGTCATCACGCCGTCGTGCTGCCGGATCTCTGACGACTTCTCCTTCCCCCTTGCTGGATCAAGAAGGAGGTGACGTTGCTGCACCGGACGTGTGTTGAACGCGGAGGCGCCGTCCGTTCGGCGCTAGATCATCGGTGACGAAGAACGCGAAGAGTACGACTACTTCATCCACGCTTCTTCGAAAGCTTCCGCTCGCAATCTCCATAACGGTATGTAGATGCACTCTTACTCGCTCGTTGCTAGATGTCTCCATAGTTGGATCTTGGTGAAAGCGTAGAAATTTTTTGATTTATGCTACGTTCCCCGACAGTGGCATCTGAGCTAGGTTTTATGCGTAGCATCTTGCACGAGGAGAACACAAAGCAGTTGTGGGCGTTTGATTTTGTTCAACTTTCTTACCGTTACTAGTCAATCTTGATTCGGCGGTATTGTGGGATGAAGCGGCCCGGACCGACTTTACACGTACGCTTACGTGAGACAGGTTCCACCGACAGACATGCACTAGATGCATAAGGTGGCTGGCGGGTGTCTGTCTCTCCTACTTTAGTCGGATCGGATTCGATGAAAAGGGTCCTTATGAAGGGTAAATAGAAGTTGACAAATCACGTTGTGGTTTTAGCGTAGGTAAGAAACGTTCTTGCTAGAAATCCTATAGAAGCCACGTAAAACTTGCAACAACAATTAGAGGACGTCTAACTTGTTTTTGCAGCATGTGCTATGTGACGTGGTATGGACAAAAACGAAGATGTGATGAATGATATATGTGATGTATGAGATTGATCATGTTTTTGTAATAGGGAATCACGACTTGCATGTCGATGAACTTGACAACCGGCAGGAGCCATAGGAGTTGTCTTAATTATTGTATGACCTGCGTGTCACTGAATAACGCCATGTAATTACTTTACTTCATTGCTAAACGTTAGCTATAGTAGTAGAAGTAATAGTTGGCGTGACGACTTCTTCAAGACACGATGATGGAGATCATGATGAAGATGATCATGGTGTCGAGCCGGTGACAAGATGATCATGGTGCCCCGAAGATGGAGATCCAAGGAGCAAGATGATATTGGCCATATCATGTCACTTTAATTGATTGCATGTGATGTTTATCATGTTTATGCATCTTGTTTACTTAGAACGACGGTAGTAAATAAGATGATCTCTCACTAAAATTTCAAGTATTGTGTTACCCCTAACTGTGCACCGTTGCTAAAGTTCGTTGCTCCGAAGCACCACGTGATGATCGGGTGTGATAGGTTCTAACGTTCGCATACGACGGGTGTAAGACAGATTTACACACGCGGTACACTTAGGGTTCACTTGACGAGCCTAGCATGTACAGACATGGCCTCGGAACACGAAAGACCGAAAGGTCGAACACGAGTCGTATAGAAGATACGATCAACATGAAGATGTTCACCGTTGATGACTAGTCCGTCTCACGTGATGATCGGACACGGGCTAGTCGATTCGGATCATGTATCACTTAGATGACTAGAGAGATGTCATTCTGAGTGGGACTTCATTAAAATTTGATTGAGATGAACTTAATTATCATGAACTTAGTCTAAATTCTTTACAATATCTCTTGTAGATCAAATGGCCCACGCTCCAGTTTCCCTCAACTTCAACGCGTTCCTAGAGAAAACCAAGCTGAAAGACGATGGTAGCAACTATACGGATTGGGTCCGTAACCTGAGGATTATCCTCATAGCTGCCAAGAGAACTTATGTCCTAGAAGCACCGCTAGGTGATGCACCCGTTCTCCCGGCAAACCAAGACGTTATGAACGCTTGGCAATCACGTTGTGATGATTACTCCCTAGTTCAGTGCGGCATGCTTTACAGCTTAGAGTCGGGGCTCCAAAAACATTTTGAGCACCACGGAGCATATGAGATGTTCGAAGAGCTGAAAATGGTTTTCCAAGCTCATGCCCGAGTCGAGAGATATGATGTCTCCGACGCATTCTACAGCTGTAAGATGGAGGAGAACAGTTCTGTCAGTGAGCACATCCTCAAGATTTCAGGATTGCACAATCGCTTGTCTCAGCTGGGAATGAATCTCCCAGAAGAAGCAATCATTGACAGAATCCTCCAGTCGCTCCCACCAAGCTTCAGGAGCTTCGTGTTGAACTTCAATATGCAGGGGATGGAGAAGTCCATTCCCGAGGTGTATTCAATGTTGAAATCAGCGGAGGTAGACATCAAGAAAGAACATCAAGTGTTGATGGTCAATAAAACCACTAAGTTCAAGAAAGGCAAGGGTAAGAAGAACTTCAAGAAGGACGGCAAGGGAGTTGTCGCGCCTGGCAAGCCTGTTGCCGGGAAGAAGCCAAAGTATGGACCCAAGCCTGAGACAGAGTGCTTTTATTGCAAGGGAACGGGTCACTGGAAGCGGAACTGCCCCAAATATTTAGCAGACAAGAAGGCCGGCAACGTCAAAGGTATATTTGATATACTTGTTATTGATGTGTACCTTACCAGCGCTCGTAGTAGCTCCTGGGTATTTGATACCGGTGCAGTTGCTCACATTTGTAACTCAAAACAGGAGCTGCGGAATAAACGGAGACTGGCGAAGGATGAGGTGACGATGCGCGTCGGGAATGGTTCCAAGGTCGATGTGATCGCCGTCGGCACGCTACCTCTACATCTACCCTCGGGATTAGTTTTAAACCTCAATAATTGTTATTTAGTACCAGCTTTGAGCATGAACATTGTTTCTGGATCTCGTCTTATGCGAGATGGCTACTCTTTCAAATCGGAGAATAATGGTTGTTCTATTTATTTGAGAGATATGTTTTATGGTCATGCCCCGCTGGTCAATGGTTTATTTTTTATGAATCTCGAACATAGTGATACACATATTCATAGTGTAGATGCCAAAAGATGTAAAGTTGATAATGATAGTCCCACATACTTGTGGCATTGCCGCCTTGGTCATATTGGTGTCAAACGTATGAAGAAGCTCCATTCAGATGGACTTCTAGAGTCTCTTGATTATGAATCATTTGACACGTGCGAACCATGCCTCTTGGGCAAGATAACCAAGACTCCGTTCTCCGGAACAATGGAGCGAGCAACCAACTTGTTGGAAATCATACATACCGATGTGTGCGGTCCAATGAGTGTTGAGGCTCGCGGAGGCTATCGTTATGTTCTCACCCTCACGGATGACTTGAGTAGATACGGGTATATCTATTTGATGAAACACAAGTCTGAGACCTTTGAAAAGTTCAAGGAATTTCAGAATGAGGTTGAGAATCAACGTGACAGAAAAATAAAGTTCTTGCGATCGGATCGTGGGGGTGAATATTTAAGTCATGAATTTGGCACACACCTTAGGAGCAGTGGAATTGTTTCACAATTGACACCGCCCGGAACACCTCAACGTAATGGTGTGTCCAAACGTCGAAATCGCACTCTGTTGGACATGGTGCGATCTATGATGTCCCTCACCGATTTACCGCTATCCTTTTGGGGTTATGCTTTAGAGACTGCCGCATTCACTTTAAATAGGGCTCCGTCAAAATCCGTTGAGACGACTCCGTATGAGCTTTGGGTTGGCAAGAAACCGAAGCTGTCGTTTCTAAAAGTTTGGGGTTGCGATGCTTATGTCAAGAAGCTTCAACCTGAAAAGCTCGAACCCAAATCGGAGAAATGCGTCTTCATAGGATACCCAAAGGAAACAATTGGGTACACCTTCTACCACAGATCCGAAGGCAAAGTCTTTGTTGCCAAGAATGGATGCTTTCTGGAGAAAGAGTTTCTCTCGAAAGAAGTGAGTGGGAGGAAAGTAGAACTGATGAGGTGACAGTCACCACTCCTGGACCGGAAAGTAGCGCAGCGCAGGAAACTGTTCCTGAGGTGCCTGCACCGACAAGGGAGGAAGTTGATGATAATGATCATGAAGAAACAGATCAAGTTACTACTGAACTTCGAAGGTCCACAAGGGCACGTTCCGCACCAGAGTGGTACGGCAACCCTGTCCTAGAAATCATGTTGTTAGACAACGGTGAACCTTCGAACTATGAAGAAGCGATGGCGGGCCCGGATTCCAATAAATGGCTTGGAGCCATGAAATCCGAGATAGAATCCATGTATGAAAACAAAGTATGGACTTTGGTGGACTTGCCTCGATGATAGGCACGCCATAGAAAACAAATGGATATTTAAGAAGAAGACAGACGCGGATGGTAATGTGACCATCTATAAGGCTCGGCTTGTCGCTAAGGGTTATCGACAAGTTCAAGGGATTGACTACGACGAGACTTTCTCTCCCGTAGCGATGCTGAAGTCAGTCAGAATCATGTTAGCTATTGCCGCATTCTATGATTATGAGATATGGCAAATGGACGTCAAAACAGCATTCCTTAATGGCTTCCTCAAGGAAGAGTTGTATATGATGCAACCGGAAGGTTTTGTCGATCCAGAGAACGCTAACAAGGTATGCAAGCTCCAGCGCTCGATTTACGGGCTGGTGCAAGCATCTCGGAGTTGGAATATTCGCTTTGATGAGGTGATCAAAGCGTTTGGATTTATACAGACTTATGGAGAAGCCTGTATTTACAAGAAAGTGAGTGGGAGCTCTGTGGCATTTCTCATATTATATGTGGATGACATATTGCTGATGGGAAATGATATAGAATTCTTGGAAAATGTAAAGGCCTACTTGAATAAAAGTTTTTCAATGAAGGACCTTGGAGAAGCTGCTTACATATTAGGCATCAAAATCTATAGAGATAGATCGAGATGCCTCATTGGTCTTTCACAAAGTACATACCTTGATAAAATATTGAAGAAGTTCAATATGGATTAGTCAAAGAAAGGATTCTTGCCTGTTTTGCAAGGTATGAGATTGAGCAAGGCTCAGTCGCCGACCACGGCAGAAGATAGAGAAAAGATGAGTGTCATTCCCTATGCCTCGGCCATAGGTTCTATCATGTATGCCATGCTGTGTACCAGACCTGATGTGAACCTTGCCACAAGTTTGGTAGGGAGGTACCAAAGTGATCCCGGTACGGAACACTGGACAGCGGTCAAGAACATCCTGAAGTACCTGAAAAGGACTAAGGATATGTTTCTCGTTTATGGAGGTGACGAAGAGCTCGTCGTAAAGGGTTACGTCGATGCTAGCTTCGACACAGATCTGGATGACTCTAAGTCTCAAACCGGATACGTGTATATTTTGAATGGAGGGGCAGTCAGCTGGTGCAGTTGCAAACAGAGCATGGTGGCAGCATCTACATGTGAAGCGGAGTACATAGCTGCTTCTGAAGCAGCGCAGGAAGGAGTCTGGATGAAGGAGTTCATCACCGACCTAGGAGTCATTCCATACGCGTCAAGCCCGATGACTCTCTTCTGTGACAACACTGGTGCTATTGCTATTACCAAGGAGCCCAGGTTTCACAAGAAGACCAAGCACATCAAGCGCCGTTTCAACTCCATCCGAAATTATGTTCAGGATAGAGACATAGATATTTGTAAAGTGCATACGGATCTGAATGTCGCAGACCCGTTGACTAAACCTCTTTCACGATCAAAACATGATCAACACCAGAACTCTATGGGTGTTCGATTCATCACAATGTAACTAGATTATTGACTCTAGTGCAAGTGGGAGACTGTTGGAGATATGCCCTAGAGGCAATAATAAAGGCATTATTATTATATCTCCTTGTTCATGATAATTGTCTGTTATTCATGCTTGAATTGTATTGTACGGAAACAGCGATACATGTGTGAATACATAGACCACAATGAGTCCCTGGTAGGCCTCTAGTTACCAGTTTGTTAATCAACAGATGGTCACGGTTTCCTGACCATGGACATGAGATGTCAGTGATAACGGGATCACATCATTAGGAGAATGATGTGATGGACAAGACCCAATCCTAAGCATAGCACGAGATCGTTTTAGTTCGTGATGCATAAGCTTTTCGGTGTCAAGTATTTATTCCTTAGACCATCAGGTTGTACAACTCCCGGATACCGTAGGAGTACTTTGGGTGTGCCAACCGTCACAACGTAAATGGGTGGCTATAAAGGTACGCATCGGGTATCTCCGAAGGTGTCTGTTGAGTTGGTACGAACCGAGACTGGGATGTTGTCACTCCGTATGACGGAGAGGTACCTCTGGGCCCACTCGGTAAGACATCATCATAATGAGCTCAATGTGACTAAGTAGTTAGTCACGGGATGATGGATTACGGATCGAGTAAAGAGACTTGCCATGACGAGATTGAACAAGGTATTGGGAATACCGACGATCGAATCTCGAGCAAGTATCGTACCGATGGACAAAGGGAATAACATACGGGATTGAGTGAATCCTTGACACGGTGGTTCATCCGATGAAGATCATCGAGGAACACGTGGGAACCAACATGGGTATCCAGATCCCGCTGTTGGTTATTGACCGGAGAGTGCTCTCGGTCATGTCTACGTGTCTCCCGAACCCGTAGGGTCTACACACTTAAGGTTCGGTAACGCTAGGGTCGTAGAGATACATGCACGTGGAAACCCGAAAGTTGTTCGGAGTCCCGGATGAGATCCCGGACGTCACGAGGAGTTCCGGAATGGTCCGGAGGTAAAGATTGATATATAGGAAGTCCAGTTTCTGCCATCGGGTGATCTCCGGGGGTCACCGGGAGCGTCCCGGGACCACCGGAGGGGCCCCGGGGGTCCACCGGGTGGGGCCACCCATCCCGGTGGGGCCCCTAGGCCACAAGGGGAAGTGTCCAGCCCTAATGGGCTGGCGCACCACTAGGGGCCCACCTCCTCATGCACCTAGGGTTGAAACCCTAGGGGGAGGGGGCGCCCACTAGCCTTGGGGGGCAAGGAACCCCCCCCCTGGCCGCCGCCCCCCCTGCAGATTGGATCTGCAGGGGCCCTGGCGCACCCCCTGGCCCCCTATATATATGTGGGAGGGGAGAGGGCAGCCGCACCCTTGCCCTGACGCCTCTCCCCCTCCCGTCACACCTCCATACTCCCACGCAGGGCGCCCAGCGAAGCCCTGCTGCGATTTCCACTGCATCCGTCATCACGCCGTTGTGCTGCCGGATCTCTGACGACTTCTCCTCCCCCCTTGCTGGATCAAGAAGGAGGTGACGTTGCTGCACCGGACGTGTGTTGAACGCGGAGGCGCCGTCCGTTCGGCGCTAGATCATCGGTGACGAAGAACGCGAAGAGTACGACTACTTCATCCACGCTTCTTCGAAAGCTTCCGCTCGCAATCTCCATAACGGTATGTAGATGCACTCTTACTCGCTCGTTGCTAGATGTCTCCATAGTTGGATCTTGGTGAAAGCGTAGAATTTTTTTGATTTATGCTACGTTCCCCAACAGATGGGTTGCTAGAGTGACAAAAGCTTAAACCCTAGTTTATGCGTTGCCTCGTAAGGGGATGATTTGGATCCATATGTTTTAGGCTATGGTTAGGTTTACCTTAATACTTCTTTTGTAGTTGCGGATGCTTGCATTAGAGGTTAATCATAAGTGGGAGGCTTGTCAAAGTAAGGGCAGCACCCAAGCACCGGTCCACCCACATACCAAATTATCAAAGTACCGAACGCGAATCAGATGATCGTGATGAAAACTAGCTTGACGATAATTCACATATGTCCTCGGGAGCGCTTTACCTTGCATAAGAGTTTGTCCAGGATTGTCCTTTGCTACAAAAAGGATTGGGCCACCTTGCTGCACCTTATTTACTTTTACCGTTTGTCACTTGCTACCAATTATCTTATCACAAAACTATCTATTACTTATAATTTCAGTGCCTGCAGAAAATACCTTACTGAAAATGGCCTATCATTTCCTTCTGCTCCTCGTTGGATTCGACACTCTTACTTATCGAAAGGACTACGATAGATCCCCTACACTTGTGGGTCATCACCCGACAGGGGCGTGTTCGGCTCGAAGGGTTCGGAGATCCGAACTTAACGGTCTCCGTCTCGAGAGGAGAAGTCTCTATGGCTCCGTCCTCAACTACTACCACCAGATGAGTGATCGGGAAAGGATCGATCTCATTATGACCGGATTTAATTCTGATCTGATCTCCTGGCGATGAAAGCCTAGGGCGGCGATGCAATCCAGTAGCTCGTTTAAGGGCGAGGGATCTGCCGAGGTTGCGTCATCGGAGTGGATGGAGTTGACGTAAGGTTGGTGCTCGATGAGCACAGGGAGTGCGGGAGGCCCTGAGGCCATGCGGGCGCATATAGAGAATCTGCCGAGCTGGAGAACCTGGCCCATGGCCAAGTTGTTTTCGGGGGTAATCCTGTCGTTGATGACGAGACGAGCCATCGATCGCTCATCGTGAGCGCACAACGGAGCTCTCAATGAAAGCACCATTGTCGGTGTCAAAACCGGCAGATCTCGGGTAGGGGGGCCCAAGCTATGCGTTTAGAGGATCGATGGTAGCAGGAGGCTGGGGACACGATGTTTACCCAGGTCCAGGCCCTCTCGATCGAGGTAATACCCTACTTCCTACTATATTAATATGGATGAATATGAATACAAGATTTGATCTACCTCGAGATCGCAATGGCTAAACCCTAAAGTCTAGCCTATGAGGATATTGTGATGTTGATGATCCCCTCTACACACTAAACCCCCCGGCTTATATACATGCCAAAGGGGACCTAGGGTTACAAGGGTGACTTGGGGAGGAAGTAATTGATACATACGGACTCTACACTTGCCTTTCTACGTACATAGGAGTCCTGACCGAACACGGGGGAGGGTCTTCTGCTTCTTCTTTACGTGGCCCACCAATACGGCCCAACTTCAAGGACCCAGATGCATGAGGACCCCCGAATACAGGACTCCCTCAACCTTTCCGACACTCGGAGTGACAAATCCTATTCTCGATCTATGCCAACACCACAAACACCTTAGGAGACACCTGTAGAGCATCTTTATAATCACCCAGTTATGTTGTGACATTTGATAGCACACAAGGTGTTCCTCCGGTATTCGGGAGTTGCATAATCTCATAGTCAGAGGAACATGTATAAGTCATGAAGAACGCAATAGCAATAAAACTAAACGATCATAGTGCTAAGCTAACGGATGGGTCTTGTGCATCACATCATTCTCCTAATGATGTGACCCCGTTAATCAAATGACAACACATGTCTATGGTTAGGAAACATAACCATCTTTGATTAACGAGCTAGTCTAGTAGAGGCATACTAGGGACACTCTGTTTTGTCTATGTATTCACAAATGTATCAAGTTTCCGGTTAATACAATTCTAGCATGAATAAAATACATTTATCATGATATACAAGGAAATATAAATAAGAACTTTATTATTGCCTCTAGGGCATATTTCCTTCATTTAGTGCTAAGTTTATAACCCAATATTTCGAAATTGTCCTACAACGACAACAATGACCAAGTATCTGCACAATAGTGGTTAAAGTAATCAACTTTTTTTCCATGTATATCTTGTTCTATATAATTCTTGATCTTCACACTAAACACATCATTGCTAGGTGGCTTCTCACCCCTCGTTGGTTACCCCAAGTGGAAGGTTTGAGATGCAGTGTAGTAGAAGTTTTCCCTTGGTAATACCAAGGATCGATTTCCCAGAGACTCCCAGTTTCAACAAGAAGGTGTCAACTGCTAACGGCGCCAGATATTAGCAATCAACGTGGACCTGCACACAGATACAAATAACTTTGCTCCCAACGAGTACAGAGAGGTTGTCAATCCCTCCGGCCTTGTAGTTCACAAAGGATCAAACGCAAGTGATAATAGTGATAGGTATAATTGCAATAGTAAGTAAATAGCGGAAAAGTAAATAGCGGATGTGATCAATGATGGTAATATGGACCGGAGTCTCATGATGTTCACTAGTGATGTCTCTCTCCCAAAAGACGATAAAACAGCTATGTGAGGTAAACGAATTACAGCTGGGCAATTGACAGGACCATGTGCGCAAACCAATGTTGACTACATTGCAAGAAAGGTTGAGGTTCAAAGCATGGGCGGTACGCCAAAGTAAGTAGACCGAAATCCATCAATATCTACTACTAATCATCCACCTTGAGATATCTATCCAGAACATCTCGCTGGTATTAAGTTGCGAGCCCCACCCATAGTGTAAACTCAAAGCAACAGACAACTGCATTAAAAGAACTTTGCGTAAAGTAAACAGTCCTTGCACCCGCGGGCACAAGCACCGTTGTTTTCTCCCTTGTGGCAACAGCACATCCCCTAGACTCATGTTTCTGTCACTCAAGCTAGTCATCGAGGGGCATGAACCCACAATCAAGCATAACGTTCCCTCTTGGAGTCACTACCTACTACTTGGCCAAAGCAATAAATAACAACGGAGAACATGCAAGAATTACTTACGAACATAAATATAAAAGAGGTGAATCAAATATATTACTCAAACACAATCTGAACATAATCTCATAATCCATCGGATCCCAGCAAACTCATCATAGCAACAGCATAAGGATTACATATGTGCCTCGATCATGTAGGGCAGCTCACGAGGACTAATTAGTGAAGCACAAGAACGAGAGGAGAACATCACATAGCTACTGGTCATGGACCCATGGTCCAAGGGAGACTACTCACAACTCATCCGGGAGGCGTCCATGGTGGTGGAGAAGCTCCCGGTGGTGATCCTCCCCTCCGGCAGGGTGCCGGGAAGAGTTCTCCTGGTGCTCCCGATCTTGGAAGCGGCGGCGGCGGCGGAACAGAGATGAGATCGCGAAAAAGAGTTCCTGTTTCGAGGGTTTCTCGAGATGCTTTAAATATATGCCAAAGGGGGGCATCGGAGGAGCCTCGGGGGGCCCAGGCGCCCCCCCGGCGCGGCCCAGGGGGGGGCGCTGCCAGGGCGCCTGGAGCCCTGGTGCCCCCCCCCCCGGCTGTCCTTCGGGCGCACGGTAGTTTCTGGAACGCTGATTTTTTATATAATTTTTCTGGATTTTTCCTGGCAGTTCTCGTAATGTGAAAACCTGAAATACAAAAACAGCCGAAAACAGAAACTGGCACTGGGGTGCACTGAGTTAATAGGTTAGTCCAAATATGATCAAAAGTGTATGGAAGTGTATAAATAACATAGCAATATCACCCAAAAGAGGCATGGAGCAAGCAGAAATTATAGATACGTTTTGGACGTATCAACATCCCCAAGCTTAATTCATGCTCGTCCTCGAGTAGGTAAATGATAACAAGAATAATTTCTGTGGTGACATGCTATTAACCATATAGGACTTTTCATAGTCATATGACAAAAGCTTACTGAGACAATGAATCTGTAGTAATTAAGTTGCCTCATGAGAAAATCACAAAGAACTGAAAGTTTTACAATATGATACTGAAACATCAAATAGATTTGCAATGAACATGATGTGCAAATATGATAAAGTGATATCTAGCTTGCCCCCTTTAGTGAAGCAAAACATAAATGCAGGGGCACCTTCAAGGTTTAAGTGATGACTAGATACAATGATTTCAAAATAAACGATATCACAATCATGCAAAAGACAATGCTACTTTGGGACAATGCACATTACACTCAGAATGACAATCATGCTCTCAATAGTTGGTGCTTGAAGAAAGAAGGTGGAGACTCAACATAAAAGTAAAAGAATGGCCCTTCGCAGAGGGAAGCAGGGATTACCCATGTGCTAGAGCTTTTTATTTTGAAAACATAGAAACAATTTTGTCAACGGTAGTAGTTCTTCATATGTGTTATGCATAAGACATCCTATAAGTTGCATACCTCATGCATCGAATACCAATAGTGCTCGCACCTTGTCCTAATTAGCTCGGATTTCCATGGATTGTCATTGCATTACATATGTTTCAACCAAGTGTCACAAAGGGGTACCTCTATGTCACCTGTACAAAGGTCCAAGGAGATAGATCGCATTTGATTTCTCGTTTTTGATAGATCTCAACTTGAGGACATCCATACCGGGACAACATAGAAAATAGATAATGGACTCCTCTTTAATGCTTAAGCATATTCTCATAAGAGATTGAGGATTAATGTCCAAGCTAAAACTTCCACCATGATACATGGCTTTGGTTGGCGGCCCAATGTTCTTCTCTAACAATATGCATACTCAAACCGTTCAACCCATGGCAAATCACCCTTACTTCAGACAAGACGAACATGCATAGCAACTCACATGATATTCAACAAAAGTGTAACAGTTGATGGCGTCCCCAGAAACATGGTTACCGCTCAGCAAGCAACTTATAAGAAATAAGATACATAAGCAACATATTCTTTACCACAATAGTTTTTAAGCTACTTTCCCATGAGCTATGTATTGCAAAAACTGAAGGTTTTAAAGGTAGCACATGTAAATTTACTTGGAGTGGCGGTGAAATACCACATATAGGTAGGTATGGTGGACTCATATGGCATAACTGGTTTAAAAGGATGTGGATGCACAAGCAGTCAGTCCGCTTAGTACAGGTGGAGGTTAGCAAAAGACTGGGAGTGACCAACTAAGAGAGCAATGACGGTCATAATCATGCAGAGCGACAAAGCAACATTGAATCAGGCATGGAAGTTATATCGCTACTCATAAACAAAAGATCATCAAGGCTTGACAGACTTTCTTTACAGTCTTAAATATGCGTGAGCATACGCCAAGTCAATCAAAATAAATTCTTGAGGGAAGATATTACTAAACCATACCACATCATTGGCAAACAAATCATGTTGGTACTCAATAACACATTGGGAATCCCCCAGCTATTTGAGACTAACCATAAGAAAACCTGAACTACTAAGCGCCATTATGCACGTAGCATCTTTATCATAGACATATTAACCAATGCAACGGAAGCAAACTCTCTTAATAAGATAAGCATGATAGTTAAAGAGAGTTCAAGCAACCAACTAAACACAAGCTCTTTAAAAAGATAAGCATGAATACTAAGAGCAGAGCATGATAGTAGCTATTAAAGGACAAAGAACACACACAGCAAAGATAGTCATGAAAATTCTATGTTATGTTCTAGGTAGAAGTGGAGCGTGTTTCTCTCCCACATAAAGAACGCTGAGTTCCGACTCGTTATGAAAAACTAAAAAGGAAACTAAAAGCAAGACGCTCCAAGCATAGCACATAACACATGAAGTGATTAAAATATAGTGGAACGAAAGACGAACTGATAATGTTGATGGAGAAGGGGATGCGCGGGGGCATCCCCAAGCTTAGATGCTTGAGTCTCCTTGAATATTTCTTGGGGGTGCACGGGGGCATCCCCAAGCTTGAGCGCTTGACACTCCTGAATCTTTTTATCATCTTCCCTCGCACACTTGAAAACTCCCTTCATACATAACTCATCATAATCTGATTAGCGAGGTTAGTACCCATAATAAAATAATTGTACCTTGCTGGAAATAAAGATATTCTTGAAGGTCTACTGTTTCTCAAGATTGCCAAAAGGTTTTTGCAAAGAAAAAGCAAGCTCTTGGTTTGCAAAATGAAGGAAAGGCAAAACAGGACAGAATCTGTGAAAAACATAACAGCAGGTAGTAAATGATTTGTTCGGGGCACGTCTGCAACTCTAATCAAAAACCTCAGAACAGACGCACGAAAGAAAATTACATAGAGAACGATGTCGAAAAAATTCAGACCCAAAAGATGATCTGGTGATTTTATACGAATTGTTCTATCCAAGGACAGAATCTGTTTCCTGGACAGCACCTCACAACTTTTGAACTTTCTAGCAATCAGAGGCTATACTTGGCAACAAAATTGAAAAGCAAAGATACAATGATGATGCTACTGTAGTAACAACATCAAGACACAACAAAAGCAAAATAAAATTTTATTCATGTGGGCTGCCTCCCAAAAGCTCTTTCTTTTATGCCTTTAAGCTAGGCATAATGCATAGAGGAATCAATAACCATCATAATAATCGGAGCTATAGATTGCTTCAAATGGTTCCTCAACAAGTTCACTCTTGTTCCTTCTAGGAAAGGGGTACACACCTTTTGCCTTTCCGCACAAGCGGATTTGTCCCTTACCTATATCAATGAAGCCTTTTACTGCTCGGAGGAAGTCCCTTCCAAGCACTATATTTCCTTGGTTTGGCTCCATGATGAAGAAATCAATAATTGCAATCCCTTTAAGGAATTTAACTGGCACGTCTTTTATTCTTCCCTGGATTTCAGAAATATCCCCATTAGTGTGTTCATGATAAGATGGTAATCTATCCATGTTAAATTTTAAAGAATCACGAACAATTTTTGGCATAGTAGAAACCATAGATCCAATATCACAATAAGCAAGGAAGTCTTGATTAGAGATGCTAATCCTAACAAAAGGCTCCCAATCATTGTCTATTTCCAAAATATCTTTCTTATTGGGTTTGGGTTTCTCTACCTTCATCAAGTCTAGAGCATCCATTCTCTTCTCAATAGTAGCAAGTCTATCTATGACAGTATCAAAGTTATGATCATAAACAAAGTAACTAGATAGACCATGTATAATTTCAAGAGCTCTAGCTTCATCACACTCTAGGAAATCTCCCTCGGCTATAATATCAAGAGAGTGTTTACACCATTTAAAAAGACCATGGTAAAAATTTCTAAGCACAATTTTTATAGGTATCCAAGGCATAATTCTCCTATGTGCATCAGAAATTCTGTCCCATGCCTTCTTCATATTTTCTCCATCCCTTTGATGGAAATCTAGAACTTCTGATTCCCTCAAAGCACCAAATCCTAACATGTTTGGCTAAACAGAAAGGACTACTAACAGAAAGGTAAATAATTTTTTGTGATTTTCGATAGCAAAAATTGAAAGGTAAACTAACAAGACTAAAAAGCAAAGGTAAAAGATAGCATGCAACTCCCCTATCCTGAAGAGTGGAGTCCCCGGCAACGGCGCCAGAAATTGCTTTGCTAGGTGGCTTCTCACCCCTCGTTGGTTACCCCAAGTGGAAGGTTTGAGATGCAGTGTAGCAGAAGTTTTCCCTTGGTAATACCAAGGATCGATTTCCCAGAGACTCCCAGTTTCAACAAGAAGGTGTCAACTGCTAACGGCGCCAGATATTAGCAATCAACGTGGACCTGCACACAGATACAAATAACTTTGCTCCCAACGAGTACAGAGAGGTTGTCAATCCCTCCGGCCTTGTAGTTCACAAAGGATCAAACGCAAGTGATAATAGTGATAGGTATAATTGCAATAGTAAGTAAATAGCGGAAAAGTAAATAGCGGATGTGATCAATGATGGTAATATGGACCGGAGTCTCATGATGTTCACTAGTGATGTCTCTCTCCCAAAAGACGATAAAACAGCTATGTGAGGTAAACGAATTACAGCTGGGCAATTGACAGGACCATGTGCGCAAACCAATGCTGACTACATTGCAAGAAAGGTTGAGGTTCAAAGCATGGGCGGTACGCCAAAGTAAGTAGACCGAAATCCATCAATATCTACTACTAATCATCCACCTTGAGATATCTATCCAGAACATCTCGCTGGTATTAAGTTGCGAGCCCCACCCATAGTGTAAACTCAAAGCAACAGACAACTGCATTAAAAGAACTTTGCGTAAAGTAAACAGTCCTTGCACCCGCGGGCACAAGCACCGTTGTTTTCCCCCTTGTGGCAACAGCACATCCCCTAGACTCATGTTTCTGTCACTCAAGCTAGTCATCGAGGGGCATGAACCCACAATCAAGCATAACGTTCCCTCTTGGAGTCATTACCTACTACTTGGCCAAAGCAATAAATAACAACGGAGAACATGCAAGAATTACTTACGAACATAAATATAAAAGAGGTGAATCAAATATATTACTCAAACACAATCTGAACATAATCTCATAATCCATCGGATCCCAGCAAACTCATCATAGCAACAGCATAAGGATTACATATGTGCCTCGATCATGTAGGGTAGCTGATGTCTACACACGCTTCTATTCTTGTAGACTATGTTGGGCCTCCAAGCGCAGAGGTTTGTAGGACAGCAGCAATTTCCCTCAAGTGGATGACCTAAGGTTTATCGAACTCAGGGAAGTAGAGGTCGAAGATGGTCTCTCTCAAGCAACCCTGCAACTAAGATACAAGAAGTCTCTTGTGTCCCCAACACACCTGATACAACTAGGAGTTGTATAGGTGCACTAGTTCGGCGAAGAGATGTTAAATGGCAAGTGATATGGATGGCAAAACAAAGTAATATAAATATGTAATAAAAAGTGCAGCAAGCAAACAAGTGATAAATGTGAGCACAAATGGTATTGCAATGGTGGAAACAAGGCCTAGGCTTCATACTTTCACTAGTGGCAACTCCCAACAACATTAACATAATCGAATCACATGATATTTCCCATAAAACATGCAAAGGGGACGCACTCGGAGGTCATTCCTTCGTGGTCAAGAGAGGGCGAGAATTATGTAGGGCTACAAAAGCACACCTCAAAGTTCGTAGTTCTCAATCTAAGGATTTCCCAATGTCACCGCGGCCATCCAAAGAGAGTTCCACAATCACCACAACATATCTAAAGGATAGTCAAAGACAAGCACCAAGAGACTCTCAATCTTCAATCAACACACAAGAGAGGAAATCACTCATGAAAATATTGTTCTAATCCATGTCCAATAGACCGCTGTCACCTTGGTCTCGGGGATTATACTAGATAAAGACAAGTGAGTACATCAATCCAATACATAGAGGAAGGGGAAATATCATGGGATCACCCTAGATTAACATAGCCTATGATCACAACGAAGATCACATCATGGGAGAGAGAATTGACTACATAGCTACTGGTAAGAACCTCAGCCCCGAGGAGGAACTACTCCCGCATCATGGAGGGAGGAAGCAACGTCGATGGAGATGAATCCGGGGGCACTTCCCCGTCCCGGCAGGGTGCCGGCGCAGGAATTCTGGTCCCCCGAAGCTTGATGGCGATGGCGGCGGAGATCGGAATCGCGTCTGGAGAAAAGGGGTCCGGAATCAGGGTTTCTGCGAGACGCTTTAAATATATGCCAAAGAGGGGCATCGGAGGAGCCTCGGGAGGCCCAGGCGCCCCCCCCCCCCCGGCGCGGCCCAGGGGGGGCGCGCCCACAGGGCGCCTGGAGCCCCTGTGGGTCCCCCCGGCTGTACTTTGGCCGCACGGTAGCTCCTGGAACGCTGATTTTTTATATATTTTTTCTGGATTTTTCCTGGCAGTTCTCGTAATGTGAAAACCTGAAATACAAGAACAGCAGAAAACAGAAACTGGCACTGGGGTGCACTGAGTTAATAGGTTAGTCCAAATATGATCAAAAGTGTATGGAAGTGTATAAATATCATAGCAATATCACCCAAAAGAGGCATGGACCAAGCAGAAATTATAGATACGTTTTGGACGTATCAATCATCAACATCACATGCATTGAATTTTGTGGAAAATACAAGTTCTCATATTAGCTACACAAACCCTAGTCTCGAATACAATCAATGGGAGGGGGGTTCTAGCTAACAAGCAAAGGGAAAATCACACATCAAACTACCACATGTGATCCTAGATAGGGCTGCCCTGAATATAGTCGATCAAACCTACCAGAAACCCTATCTATCGCCCCACCCACAACCACAAAATTGGTAGAAAGAAATGGAGAGGATGAGAACTAACCATAATCAGGAGGGTCTCTACCGCGTGGACAAAACTTCGACGACATCGGTGTAGATGCTCGCTAGATTCGAGTGGCGCCATCCGCCCTCCTCGGTTTGCAATTGGGGGAGAGAGAGAGTGAGTGAGAGAGAGAGAGAGGAGAAAGAGGAGAGAGAGATGACCAATGTTTGGGGTCTGACTAAACTTGAGGGCTTATTACAAAAGTCCCGCCTCCTCGCCTTCTCACGTGCCGCTCAGTGGTCTATTTGCAAAATATTCTTTCGGCACGAAACGACCTATGTTGATTCAATGCGACGCAACTACTTTTGTACCAAAGTGAGCACACTAACGATTTTAGCGAGCCGTTTGTCGAGTTTGCAGCATCATGGACAAAAGTGAGCATGCATGACAAGTTGATGTAGCATTGCTGCATTTTGTTGGGGAACGTAGTATTTTAAAATTTTCCTACGATCACGCAAGATCTATCTACCAGATGCATAGCAACGAGAGGGGAGAGTGTGTCTACGTACCCTCGTAGACCGAAAGCGGAAGCGTTAGAACAACGCGGTTGATGTAGTCGTACGTCTTCACGGCCCGACCGATCAAGCACCGAAACTACGGCACCTCCGAGTTCTAGCACACGTTCAGCTCGATGACGTCCCTCGAACTCCGATCCAGCCGAGTGTCGAGGGAGAGTTCCGTCAACACGACGGTGTGGTGACGATCTTGATGTTCTACCGTCGCAGGGCTTCGCCTAAGCACCGCTACAATATTATAGAGGAGAACTATGGTGGAGGGGGGCATCGTACACGGCTAAGAGATCAAGAGATCAATTGTTGTGTCTAGAGGTGCCCCCTTGCCCCCGTATATAAAGGAGGGAGGGAGAGGCCGGCCCTAGAGGGGGCGCGCCAAGTGTGGGGAGTCCTACTAGGACTCCCTAGTCCTAGTAGGATTCCCCTTTCCTTTCCGGAGTAGGAGAGAAGGAAAGAGGGGGAGAGGGAGAAGGAAAAGGGGGCTGCACCCCTTGTCCAATTCGGACCAGAAGGGGGGCACGCGCCTCCTTCCTTTTGGCCTCTCTCTTCTATTCCCGTAACTCCCCGGTACTCCGAAAATACCCGAATCACTCGGAACCTTTCCAATGTCCGAATATAGTCGTCCAATATATCGATTTTTACGTCTCGACCATTTCGAGACTCCTCGTCATGTCCCCGGTCTCATCCGGGACTCCGAACTCCTTCGGTACATCAAAACTCATAAACTCATAATACCGATCGTCATCAAACGTTAAGCGTGCGGACCCTACGGGTTCGAGAACTATGTAGACATGACCGAGACTCATCTCCGGTCTATAACCAATAGCGGAACCTGGATGCTCATATTGGCTCCTACATATTCTACGAAGATCTTTATCGGTCAAACCGCATAACAACATACGTTGTTCCCTTTGTCATCGGTATGTTACTTGCCCGAGATTCGATCGTCGGTATCTCAATACCTAGTTCAATCTCGTTACCAGCAAGTCTCTTTACTCGTTCCGTAATACATCATCCTGCAACTAACTCATTAGCTGCAATGCTTGCAAGGCTTATAGTGATGTGCATTACCGAGTGGGCCCAGAGATACCTCTCCGACAATCGGAGTGACAAATCCTAATCTCGAAATACGCCAACCCAACAAGTACCTTCGGAGACACCTGTAGAGTACCTTTATAATCACCCAGTTACGTTGTGACGTTTGGTAGCACACAAAGTGTTCCTCCGGTATTCGGGAGTTGCATAATCTCATAGTCATAGAAACATGTATAAGTCATGAAGAAAGCAATAGCAGTAAAACTTAAACGATCATAGTGCTAAGCTAACGGATGGGTCTTGTCCATCACATCATTCTCCTAATGATGTGATCCCGTTGATCAAATGACAACTCATGTCTATGGCTAGGAAACATAACCATCTTTGATCAATGAGCTAGTCTAGTAGAGGCATACTAGGGACACTCTGTTTTGTCTATGTATTCACACATGTACTAAGTTTCCGGTTAATACAATTCTAGCATGAATAATAAACATTTATCATGATATAAGGAAATAAATAATAACTTTATTATTGCCTCTAGGGCATATTTCCTTCAGTCTCCCACTTGCACTAGAGTCAATAATCTAGCTCACATCGCCATGTGATTTAATACCGATAGTTCACATCGTTATGTGAATAACACCCATAGTTCACATCACCATGTGACCAACACCCAAAGGGTTTACTAGAGTCAATAATCTAGTTCGCATCGCTATGTGATTAATACCCAAGAGTAATAAGGTGTGATCATGTTTTGCTTGTGAGAGAAGTTTAGTCAACGGGTCTGTCACATTCAGATCCGTATGTATTTCACAAATTTCTATGTCTACAATGCTCCGCATAGAGCTACTCTAGCTAATTGCTCCCACTTTCAATACGCATCCAGATTGATACTTAGAGTCATCTGGATTTAGTGTCAAAGCTTGCATCGGCGTAACCCTTTACGACGAACTCTTTATCACCTCCATAATCGAGAAACATTTCCTTAGTCATCCAGTTACTAAGGATAATTTTGACCGCTGTACAGCGATCTACTCCTGGATCACTATTGTACCCCCTTGACAAACTCATGGCAAGGTACACAACATGTTTGGTACACAACATGGCATACTTTATAGAACCTATGACTGAGGCATAGGGAATGACTTTCATTCTCTCTATATTTTTCTGCCATGGTCTGGCTTTGAGTCTTACTCAACTTCACACCTTACAAGTCAGGCAAGAACTCCTTCTTTGACTGATCCATTTTGAACTACTTCAAAATCTTATCAAGGTATGTACTCATCGAAAGTCTTATCAAGTGTCTTGATCTATCTCTATAGATCTTGATGCCCAATATGTAAGCAGCTTCACCAAGGTCTTTCTTTGAAAAACTCCTTTCAAACACTCCTTTATGCTTTCCAGAAAATTCTACATCATTTCCGATCGACAATATGTCATTCACATATACTTATCAGAAAGGTTGTAGCGCTCCCACTCACTTCTTGTAAATACAGGCTTCACCGCAAGTCTGTATAAATATATATGCTTTGATCAACTTATCAAAGCGTATATTCCAACTCCGAGATGCTTGCACCAATCCATAGATGGATCGCTGGAGCTTGCACATTTTGTTAGCACCTTTAGGATTGACAAAACCTTCTGGTTGCATCATATACAAGTCTTCTTTAATAAATCCATTAAAGAATGCAGTTTTGTTATCCAATTGCCAGATTTCATAAAATGCGGCAATTGCTAACATGATTCGGACAGACTTAAGCATCGCTACGGGTGAGAAAGTCTCATCGTAGTCAACTCCTTGAACTTGTTGAAAAACTTTCGCAACAAGTCGAGCTTTGTAAACAGTAACATTACCGTCAGCGTTAGTCTTCCTCTTGAAGATCCATTTATTTTCGATGGCTTGCCGATCATCGGGCAAGTCAACCAAAGTCCACACTTTGTTCTCATACATGGATCCCATCTCAGATTTCATGGCCTCAAGCCATTTTGCGGAATTTGGGCTCATCATCGCTTCCTCATAGTTCGTAGGTTCATCATGGTCTAGTAACATGACTTCCAGAACCGGGTTGCCGTACCACTCTGATGCGGAACGAACTCTGGTTGATCTACGAAGTTCAGCAGAAACTTGATCTGAAGTTTCATGATCATCATCATTAGCTTCCTCACTAATTGGTGTAGGAATCACTGGAACTTGTTTCTGTGATGTTCCACTTTCCAATTCAGGAGAAGGTACAATTACCTCATCAAGTTCTACTTTCCTCCCACTCACTTCTTTCGAGAGAAACTCCTTCTCTAGAAAGGATCCACTCTTAGCAACAAAGACCTTGCTTTCGGATCTGTGATAGAAGGTGTACCCAACAGTTTCTTTTGGGTATCCTATGAAGATTTACTTCTCCGATTTGGGTTCGAGCTTATCATGTTGAAACTTTTTCACATAAGCATCGCAGTCCCAAACTTAAAGAAATGACAGCTTAGGTTTCTCGTCAAACCACAGTTCATACGGTGTCATCTCCACGGATTTAGATGGTGCCCTATTTAACGTGAATGTAGCTGTCTCTAATGCATAACCCCAAAAGCGATAGTGGTAGATCGGTAAGAGACATCATCGATCGCACCATATCTAATAAAGTACGGTTATGACGTTCGGACACACCATTACACTGTGGTGTTCCAGGTGGCGTGAGTAGTGAAACTATTTCACATTGTTTTTACTGAAGGCCAAACTCGCTAACTCAAATATTTTACCTCTACGATCATATCGTAGAAACTCTTATTTTCTTGTTACGATGATTCTCCACTTCACTCTGAAATTCTTTGAACTTTTCAAATGTTTCAGACTTGTGCTTCATTAAGTAGATATACCCATATCTGCTCAAATCATCAGTAAAGGTCAGAAAATAACGATACCCGCCGCGAGCTTCAACACTCATTGGTCCACATACATCTGTATGTATGATCTCCAACAAATTTGTTGCTCGCTCCATTGTTCGGGAGAACGGAGTTTTAGTCATCTTGCCCATGAGGCATGGTTCACAAGCACCAAGTGATTCATAATCAAGTGATTCCAAAAGTCCATCACTATGGAGTTTCTTCATGCGCTTTACACCATTATGACCTAAACGGCAGTGCCACAAATAAGTTGCACTATCATTATTAACCTTGCATCTTTTGGCTTCAATATTATGAATATGTGTATCACCACGATCGAGATCCAACAAACTATTTTCATTGGGTGTATGACCATCGAAGGTTTTATTCATGTCAACAGAATAACAATTATTCTATGACTTTAAATGAATAACTGTATTGCAACAAATATGATCAAATCATATTCATGCTCAACGCAAATGCCAAATAACATTTATTTAGGTTTTACACTAATCCCGAAAGTATAGGGAGTGTGCGATGATGATCATATCAATCTTGGAACCACTTCCAACACACATCGTCACTTCACCTTTAACTAGTCTCTGTTCATTCTGCAATTCTCGTTTCGAGTTACTAATTTTAGTAACTGAACCGGTATCAAATACCCAGGGGTTGCTATGAACACTAGTAAAGTACACATCAATAATCTGTATATCAAAATACAACTTTGTTCACTTTGCCATCCTTCTTATCCGCCAAGTATCTAGGGCAGTTCCACTTCCAGTGACCATTTCCTTTGCAGTAGAAGTACTTAGTTTCAGGCTTGAGTTTTAGCTTTGGGTTTCTTCACGGGAGTGACAACTTGCTTGTCATTCTTCTTGAAGTTCCCCTTCTATCCCTTTGCCCTTTACTTGAAACAAGTGGTCTTGTTAACCATCAACACTTGATGCTTTTTCATGATTTCTACCTTCGCCGACTTCAGCATCGCGAAGAGCTCGGGAATTCCTTTCGTCATCCCTTGCATATTATAGTTCATCACGAAGTTCTACTAACTTGGTGATAGTGACTAGAGAACTTTGTCAATTACTATCTTATCTGGAAGATTAACTCCCACTTGATTCAAGTAATTGTAGTACCCAGACAATCTGAGCACATGCTCACTGGTTGAGCTATTCTCCTCCATCTTGTAGGCAAAGTACTGTCAGAAGTCTTATACCTCTCGACACAGGCATGAGTATGAAATACTAATTTCAACTCTTGGAACATCTTATATGCTCCGTGGCGTTCAAAACGTTTTTGAAGTCCCGGTTCTAAGCCGTAAAGCATGGTGCACTTAAACTATCAAGTAGTCATCATACCGAGCTTTTGTCAAAACGTTCATAACATCTACATCTGCTCCTGCAATAGGTCTGTCACCTAGCGGTGCATCAAGGACATAATTCTCTGTGCAGCAATGAGGATAATCCTCAGATCACAGGACAATTCCGCATCATTGCTACTAACATCTTTCAACTTAGTTTTCTCTAGGAACATATAAAAAATAAACGGGGAGCAACATCGTGAGCTATTGATCTACAACATAGATATGCAAAAACTATCAGGACTAAGTTCATGATAAATTAAAGTTCAATTAATCATATTACTTAAAGAACTCCCACTTAGATAGACATCCCTCCGGTCATCTAAATGACCACGTGATCCAAATCAACTAAACCATGTCCGATCATCACGTGAGATGGAGTAGTTTCAATGGTGAACATCTTATGTTGATCATATCTACTATATGATTCACGCTCAACCTTTCGGTTTCCAGTGTTCCGAGGCCATATCTGCATATGCTAGGCTCGTCAAGTTTAACCCGAGTATTCTGCGTGTGCAAAACTGGCTTACACCCGTTGTATTTGAACGTAGAGCGTATTACACCCGATCATCACGTGGTGTCTCGGCACGACGAACTTTCGCAACGGTGCATACTCAGGGAGAACACTTATACCTTGAAATTTAGTAAGGGATCATCTTATAATGCTACCGTCGAACTAAGCAAAATAAGAAGCATAATAAGATAAACATCACATGCAATCAAAATATGTGACATGATATGGCCATCATCATCTTGTGCTTTTGATCTCCATCTCCAAAGCACCGTCATGATCACCTTCGTCACCGGCGCGACACCTTGATCTCCATCGTAGCATCGTTGTCGTCTCGCCAACTATTGCTTTTACGACTATCGCTACCGCTTAGTGATAAAGTAAAGCAATTACATGGCGATTGCATTTCATACAATAAAGCGACAACCATATGGCTCCTGCCAGTTGCCGATAACTTTACAAAACATGATCATCTCATACAAAACCGTATATCTCATCATGTCTTGACCATATCACATCACAACATGCCCTGCAAAAACAAGTTAGAAGTCCTCTACTTTATTGTTGCAAGTTTTACGTGGCTGCTATGGGCTTAGCAAGAACCGTTCTTACCTACGCATACAAAAACCACAACGATATTTCGTCAAGTATGTGATGTTTTAACCTTCACAAGGACCGGGCGTAGCCACACTTGATTCAACTAAAGTTGGAGAAACTGACACCCGCCAGCCACGTGTGTGCGAAGCACGTCGGTAGAACCAGTCTCGCGTAAGCGTACGCGTAATGTCGGTCCGGGCCGCTTCATCCAACAATACCGCCGAATCAAAGTATGACATGCTGGTAAGCAGTATGACTAGTATCGTCCACAACTCACTTGTGTTCTACTCGTGCATATCATCTACGCATAGACCTGGCTCATGATGCCACTGTTGGGGAACGTAGTATTTTAAAAATTTCCTACGATCACGCAAGATCTATCTACCAGATGCATAGCAACGAGAGGGGAGAGTGTGTCTACGTACCCTCGTAGACCGAAAGCGGAAGCGTTAGAACAACGCGGTTGATGTAGTCGTACGTCTTCACGGCCCGACTGATCAAGCACCGAAACTACGGCACCACCGAGTTCTAGCACACGTTCAGCTCGATGACGTCCCTCGAACTCCGATCTAGCCGAGTGTCGAGGGAGAGTTCCGTCAACACGACGGTGTGGTGACGATCTTGATGTTCTACCGTCGTAGGGCTTCGCCTAAGCACCGCTACAATATTATATAGGAGAACTATGGTGGAGGGGGGCACCGTACACGGCTAAGAGATCAAGAGATCAATTGTTGTGTCTAGAGGTGCCCCCTTGCCCCCGTATATAAAGGAGGGAGGGAGAGGCCGGCCCTAGAGGGGGCGCGCCAAGTGTGGGGAGTCCTACTAGGACTCCCAAGTCCTAGTAGGATTCCCCTTTCCTTTCCGGAGTAGGAGAGAAGGAAAGAGGGGGAGAGGGAGAAGGAAAAGGGGGCTGCACCCCTTGTCCAATTCGAACCAGAAGGGGGGCACGCGCCTCCTTCCTTTTGGCCTCTCTCTTCTATTCCCGTAACTCCTCGGTACTCCGAAAATACCCGAATCACTCGGAACCTTTCCGATGTCCGAATATAGTCGTCCAATATATCGATTTTTACGTCTCGACCATTTCGAGACTCCTCGTCATGTCCCCGGTCTCATCCGGGACTCCGAACTCCTTCGGTACATCAAAACTCATAAACTCATAATACCGATCGTCATCAAACGTTAAGCGTGCGGACCCTACGGGTTCGAGAACTATGTAGACATGACCGAGACTCATCTCCGGTCAATAACCAATAGCGGAACCTGGATGCTCATATTGGCTCCTACATATTCTACGAAGATCTTTATCGGTCAAACCGCATAACAACATACGTTGTTCCCTTTGTCATCGGTATGTTACTTGCCCGAGATTCGATCGTCGGTATCTCAATACCTAGTTCAATCTCGTTATCGGCAAGTCTCTTTACTCGTTCCGTAATACATCATCCTGCAACTAACTCATTAGCTGCAATGCTTGCAAGGCTTATAGTGATGTGCATTACCGAGTGGGCCCAGAGATACCTCTCCGACAATCGGAGTGACAAATCCTAATCTCGAAATACGCCAACCCAACAAGTACCTTCGGAGACACCTGTAGAGTACCTTTATAATCACTCAGTTACGTTGTGACGTTTGGTAGCACACAAAGTGTTCCTCCGGTATTCGGGAGTTGCATAATCTCATAGTCATAGGAACATGTATAAGTCATGAAGAAAGCAATAGCAGTAAAACTTAAACGATCATAGTGCTAAGCTAACGGATGGGTCTTGTCCATCACATCATTCTCCTAATGATGTGATCCCGTTGATCAAATGACAACTCATGTCTATGGCTAGGAAACATAACCATCTTTGATCAATGAGCTAGTCTAGTAGAGGCATACTAGGGACACTCTGTTTTGTCTATGTATTCACACATGTACTAAGTTTCCGGTTAATACAATTCTAGCATGAATAATAAACATTTATCATGATATAAGGAAATAAATAATAACTTTATTATTGCCTCTAGGGCATATTTCCTTCACATTTAACTCCCTCCAACTAGCTCAAATAAGGGAAACATTTGGAGTTAGCCGACTGACCTTTCTACGCGCGTCCACCTTCTTCCTAGTCGCCAGATTTGGTTTTGATCAGATAGCTCAGAAACAACCTGCCCTGTTGCAATTCCTTTGACTACAACAAGGGGGCTGGTTGAATACCGACAAAAGACCAGCCGCCACCAGCCTCCTTCCCTGCTACTAGATCGACTCACCTAGGTCGTCCTCATGTTGCCGGCGAGCGTACCTGCACTCTTCATTGTCGTGCATGTCCGTTGACGACCAGCCATGACTGTTGTGTTACGGGATCTAGCCAGACACGACCACCCATGACACGCCGTCGATGGATCGGCTCATCCTGCGCCGCCGCTACCGCCATGGCAACCTATGCAGCTAGCTTCGGTCGCCATTGCTCCGCGCCCTTGCTCCCTTGCATCCTTTGTCCGACGAGGCACACCCGCCTCATGTGGCTCGCCGAATGTTATAAAAGAGATGAAGATGCCCACATCGGAGTCGACACAGTCGAAATGACGTAGAACACCATCATCACTAGAGAAGCGAGCCAGATATGTTTTTTTTGCAACAAACGTCCGGTTGTTGCAATGATGGAACATTTTTTTTGCAAAAAAGTCCTCTGTGCAATCTCAAAAAAAGTTTGGCAACAAGTGTCTTGTTGACTGCTTGCGAGGCGGCCGACGCTTAGCATTCCTTTTTTTCGAGGGGTAGGCCGACGCTTAGCAGCCTTATCTTTTTCCAATACTGAGAGCCAAAGGTCCATGAAATAACCATCACCTTTTTTAAATTTTTTTTAGGTGAATAAACCATCATTTTTTTTTGAGACAATCTCGCGAAGCTTTATTTAGACCAAAACGATGTTCTGAGGTACAAAAAAGAGATCACCAGGGTGCCCTAACCAAACATGGCGGCCCACCCCTAATCTACCACAATGCTTCGCTAAATTGTGAGCCTCGAAATTCGAGCTCCTAAACTCATGCACAAAGCTACATCTACTCATAGAAGAGCTCTGCTCTATTATTTCATGTAAAATCGCCCCATAGCTTGCCGAGTTCCTTTGCTTAATATCATCTACCACCGTCCTGCAATCCGACGCTACCTGTGCCATCTGAATATTAAGATCCGCCGCGAGTGCTAGCGCTTCTCGGATAGCAAGAGCCTCAACAGTTGGAGGATCATCAACTCCTTTTACCACTAACGCAGAGGCCCCCTGAAAAAGTCCATCCTGGTCTCGACAAATGGCTACTGCTATACCGCGCCTTCTGCCTGATGGTACTGCAGCATCGACATTGAACTTGAACATTTGGTCAGGAGGTTTAATCCATTGGTTTGGTCTGCATTGTTGCCTCCTTGGTTCTTTAATCCCAATCTCCTCAATTGTTTCAAGATCCCTTAGATAGGCTTTAATAAACTGATTTGTTGAGTCTGGACTTTGAAAGATACCTTCATATATTGCCTGTCGTCTCGCTTTCCATATCGACCAGAGAGTGACAGCCAAAACCACAAACTCGTTCTGTGGAAGGTGATCATGCATTGCAAAAAGCCAATTCCGGGCATTCGTATCTGTATTCATGCTGACTTGTTCGACCAGAGATACTTCTGACAGAGACCAGATACAGCGTGACATGGTACAATCAAAAAGAGCATGCCTCCACGAGTCAGCACAACCACACAACGCACAGAGGTGTGTGGTCGACATGTTACGGTGATGAAGGACATCCATAGATGGCATGGAATGTTGCGCTAGTCTCCATAAGAACACCCCCAGTTTAGCTGGGACTTTGGTGAGCCAAAGGTCCTTCCAAGCTTTGCCACTTACACTCCAATCTGATGCTCCTGCATTTTCCTCTAGCCAATTCTCTCTATGATATTTTTTGTTCATGATCATTCGGTAGCATGATCGTACTGTGAATCTTCCACTTCTCTTTGCCTCCCAAGCCCAAAAATCCTCAATAGCCCTGGTGCACAACGGGATGGACATGATAGCGTCAGCATCAAAAGATATAAAGCTTGCTCTTATGAGCTCTTCTTTCCACGTTGCTGTTGTTGCATCAATCAGTTCAGATACAACTCTCGGAGGAACATCCGAAATAGCCGTTATGGGGCGCATCATACCAGCCCTAGGTATCCAGTTTGTCTCCCAAATCATTGTTGTTCTTCCATCTCCGACACGCCGAATGATCCCTTGCTTTAAAATGTCCCTTCCATCAATAACAGCTCGCCAAATTTGCGAGGGGTGATTCCCTAATTGTGCTTCCTATAAACAGCAAGTTGGGAAGTACGCAGCTTTTAGTATTCTTGCACTTAAGGAGTTCGGATCATCAAGTATCCTCCAAGCCTGACGAGCCAACAAAGCAAGATTGAAAATTTCAATATCTCTGAACCCCATACCTCCCATGTATTTTGGTTGAGTCATTACATCCCATGCTACCCATGCTGGCTTCCTCCTTCCTTGCTTACTCCCCCACCAAAATTGCCTTATTATTGAGGTAATATTTTCACACAAACCACGGGGTAACCTGAAGCAGGCCATAGAGTAAACTGGGATGGCTTGGGCCACTGACTTGATAAGAACCTCCTTGCCTGCTGCAGACAACAGTTTCTCCATCCACCCTCTGACTTTTTCCCACACTCTGTCTCTTAAGTATTTGAACGTGCCCATTTTTTATTGACCCACATCCATAGGCATCCCAAGGTACCTATCACTCAAAGACTCATTGTGCACATTCAACGTTTGTTTTATGTTATCCCTCATCACCTGAGGACACCCCTTGCTAAAAAAGATGGATGACTTATCATTATTTATCCGTTGCCCCGAAGCCTTGCAATAAGTCTCCAACAGGTTTGACACCTTCCCAGCTCCCTGAACACTTGACTTAAAAAGCAGCAGGCTGTCGTCTGCGAAAAGAAGATGGTTCACAGCCGGAGCTGTTAATGCCACCTTGATCCCTTCCAGACCAGTCAAAACAGAGCTCGATTTTAGAAGGCACGAAAGGCCCTCTGCCGCAATCAAGAAAAGGTAAGGAGAGATAGGATCTCTGTAATGCCCAGGATGGGACTATATCTCCTACGTGTCGAGGCACGACTTAAAGATATAATCCCATCCTAGAATGATCTCAAGTTTGGTATCTTTGCACGACTCATGTAAAAGAGGGATTAAAATGCAAAAGGAGATAGTTGGCTTACACTCGCCACTTCACACAATACAATACATAAGCAATACATCATTCAAAACATCACAACCCGACTACGGGTGAAGATCCAAAGAAAGATACCAAAACAACATAAAGCCACAGGTCAGGATCGAATCCGAGTAGAAACCACTACTGATCGTCGAAGCGTCACAAACAAACAGCCAAAATCTTCATTGAGCTCCTGGTGAAGAACTGATCCAACTCCTGCATCGAACTCGGCTGAACCTGCATCTGGTGTGGTGAAGTAACTGTGAGCCACAGAGGACTCAGCAATCCCGTTCCCGGGTAACAAGACTATTTAAGCCTTGGGTGAGGATAAGGCTGATGAAAGAACAAGAGGTGAAGGAACAACAAGAGTCTGCAGCAGCAACTAGCACTAGCTTACGTAAAAGAGAGCGAGAAGAGAAGTGCCTCGGACGAGAGATGATCACGAAGTGATCCTAGCTAAAGCCGGTCAAACATAACCCCACCGTGTTCAACTCCCGAATCCCTATTCGGAAATTGACAGTCACGGTACACACGCTGGTAGTGTATTGAAACATTGTGTCAAGTTATCTACAACCGGATATTAACAAGCTCCCATCTGCCACATAACCGCGGGCACGGATTTCGAAAGTTCAAACCCTGCAGGGGTGTTCCAACTTGACCCATTACAAGCCCACGATCCGCGGAGTCGCAACTCCAAAGTGGGAAGACCCGAGTATTCTCGGAATCCCGTGCTCAAGATACTCCGAACTAAGGTAAGGCTAATCCAGCAAATCCTCCCGGCGTGTCGACACCCTGATAGTAGCCGCGCGTATCTAAGTCTCAGGACACGACCGGATGGGTGATCCCACAGGTTTTTACCAAACCTTGAGTTTCCTCGAGGTGGCCCCGCGTAACCCCCGTTTCGGACCAACACTCATGTGGAGCACTGGCCCGGGGTTGTTGAATTAAGAATAAAAGGGATAGCTAGTCCACATGCAAGTTTTTTATTAGTTTGTTATTAGGCAAATAGTACCAATGTTGGGACTTGCTGGAAAAGACTTAGCACTTAGCGGTTTATCAAGGGGGTCCCATACACCCCAACCGTGTTAGGAACGCATAATCAAGGAACATAACACCGGTTTATACGGTTCCTAACGGCATGAGTGGAACAAATCACCAAGCAAAAGGCTTAGCCTTCCACCCTTGCCAATATATAGATGATTTCATTTAAGCATTTATATAGTGTGATATAACCCAACCAAACTTCAACATGAAGCAAGCATCTTCAATCTTCACCTGCAACTAACAATGCTATAAGAGGGGCTGAGCGAAGCCTACGTATAGCCAATCAATGGTTTGCATAGGTAGGGTGGTTAAACAGGTTCATGGTTACAAGTAGGAGGCTGACAAGAAAGACATGGGCATCGAGGCAAAACTATAGAGCGGAACTACTAGCAATAGGCAAAGATAGTAATGGTATCCGGGTTCGGTCATCTTGCCTGGAATCCACAAGGGAGAAGAACGGATCCATGAAGTAGGCGGAGCAACATAGACGAGAGAATCCTCACAACTCCGGAACGAAACCGAAGCTAACAAGAGAAGCAACCGGAAAGAAAACAAACAACACGGTAAACACACATATCATAAACATGGCATACGATGCACATCCAAATATGATGCATGTCCGGTTTAATTATGCATGGCATGGCAAGTGCACAAACAAATACTACAAGTTAAGTGGAGCTCAATATGCAACGAGTTGCATATTGACAAAACACCACATTCAATTATTTAGTTGACTCTCGTTATTAACAAGACAAGGTTAAATGTTGGTTAACATGGCAAGAGGTGAAGCATAAATAAACTACCTATTTAGGCATTTTAAATGAGGCCGGAAATAATAACAACATATCCGGAAAATCCCCATAAGCATGTTTAGTAATTATAAGCAAACAACAATTAAGCATTTTAGTGTTGTTAACATGATGCGGATGACATGATCAAGTTTATGCAATTTTAGTTAAACATTAACATGAAGAGATAAGAAGCATTTGTCACCGTGGTGGAATGAAAAGGGTGCCACGACAACGATCCGAAATGATGCCACGCAACATATCGGTTCCGGTAACTCGTTGAGAGTCCGGTGCAAAAGATAGATGGCGTGAGCGAGTCAAACGAGATGAAAGGTGGGGCGATCCCGTTACCGGGTTCCCACGGGTCGGTGACGAGGCAACCGAGGAACATGACAAAAGGTCGGAACGGGCACGAAGCACACAAGGGTAACAACTCCTACAACCACAAGCAAGCATCACACGGGTCATCGTCTCGGTGTTATACCTTCGGAACGATCGTTCTCGGGGCGGTTCGAGATCGTCGAGGAACGTAGGGGAAGTAGTTGTACACGGCCGTAGAGGGAAGTAGGCGTTCACGTTTCCGAAGAGGAAGTAGTCGTTCCGATATCGTGTCGTGGTACTTGCGGCGTCGGACATCTTCGGGGCGACGGTAGTGGTACACGTTCCGTAGGGGTACTTGTCGCTTCGCCATGTAGTTGTTCACGTTCGTAGATGTACTCGTCATCGTAGCCGTTCGGTCGTCGTGGTACTTGGACGTATCGGAGAGGAACTTGAGCCGTAGTGGTACATGTCGTCGAGGTACTTGCCGTTTCCGGGCGTCGGTAGTCGTACACGGGGGTCGTCGAGCGTAGGGGTACTCATTTCCGTAGATGTTCAAGTCGTCGGTAGTCGAACTTGACGAAAAACTATAGTTGTACTCGGGTCGTTGCGGTCTTTGGCGGTAGACGTTCTCGGTTCTCTGTTAAGGTTAACAGCACAAGCACACAAAACAAAAACAAAAACTACAGCAGCACGGGACAGCGGTGAGGCCACGCAGTGACAACAACAGCAGGTCTTGGGGCGGCCAGGCTGCTGGACAGGGGCCGGGGCGGCGCACGGAGGGCTCGGGGCGCCGGGCTTCTGGAGGCGAGGGCCTGGCCAGCCTGGCTGCTCCCGCGCGAGGAGGAGGCCGGGCGCGCTGGAGGCGCACCGGGGCGCTGGGCTCGGGGAGGACGGGGCCGAGGCCCTGGCCACGATGGGAGGCGCAGCTCCCTCCTGGCCTCGCGGGAGAAGGGAGCGGGGCGCCAGGCTTCGAGGCATGGTGCGGGCGAGGCAGAGGTGGTCGCCGGCTCCCATGGCGAGGCGGCGCACTGGAGGCGGAGGGTTCGGCCTCGCCGGAAGGAGGGCTCGGGCTCGACGGGAGTTGCGGCCTGGCTGGCCTGGAGACGAGGCAGACGCATCGGAGCCTGCGGTGGATGGACTGAGGCCGGAGGGGCGCTCTGGCGCAGGAGGCTGCAAGGGCACCGGGGCTCCTGGCCGGCGGAGACGAGGGCCAGGCGCGTCGGGGTGGCGCTGTCTGGTCGAGGCCCTCGAGGGTCTGCGGGATCCGGCCGCGGGATCGGAGGGAGGCCGACGAGGGAGACGTGAGCGACCTGGCCGGCTGCTCCGGCGCTCGAGGGCTGACGCGAGGAGGGACGATCGATGGAGAGGGAGCTTGGCGAGGGAAAGTGAGATCGAGGGAGAGGGTTCTGCGCTCGAAGGGAAACGAGGCCGAGGGGAAACGAGACAGAGAGGTGAGCGAGGGAGAGGGAGATGGGGTTCGAGGGGTGGCGGCGGTCGTGCGGGAAGAGAGGGAGAGAGTGCGAGCGCTAGGGTTAGGCCTAGCTACCGGGCCAGATGCCAGATGGGCCAGGGAGGAGGAGAAGGAGGCTGGAGGGCCAAAAGGCTGGGCCAAGAGGAGGGATGGCCGGGAGGCTGGCCTCTTCCTATTTAACTCTTTTCTTTTGCAGAATAAAGAAATAGAGAGAGTCAAAATTAAATAGAAAAGAGGCAAAGAACAAGAATAAAATGATGGACATTTTTGTAAGGCTTTATAGAATAATTCCAACCCCACAAAAATAGTTCCAACAAAAAGGGAAGTGCAAACTAAAAATAATTAGCTTGCCTGAAGGAGTTTAAAAGGAGTCTAGATTTTTGGAGGAGCCTCGATAAATAGGAAAAGAATATAGGGAAGGTTTTTGATGGAGAAACTCGAGGTGAAAAAGGCATGAAGAAAATATGCAAGTGTGTTACGGTGATCCCAACCAATTGGAATATTTTAAATATAGCTCCCTAAATATTGAGAGGCTTTTATATGTTATAAAGAGAAGTCATCTTCCCTCGATTTAAATGGACCGAAGGTCCACACGATTTATTAGGTTGAGATGCAAAAGAAATAAATATGACATGATGGCATGATGACATGATGCAATGAGAAAAAAATAAATAACACAAGCAAAATAAAACACACGGGAGAACCCGGAACATCTGGAATCTTCTGGAATCTTCTGGGACGTCGGTCTTCGGGCGTCACAATCTCCCTGTCGGATACCTCGAGTAGGTGCAAATTGTTCTAATTTCTCACCATTGAAAAGAACTGAGAACTTAACTGACTGCACCATATTCATTACTACCTGTATCCATGCTTGTGCAAATCCCAGCTTCTCCATCATAGCCTTGAGATAAGGCCACTCCAAACGATCATAGGCTTTCATCATGTCAAGCTTTAGGGCGCAGTAGCTATTTGATTTGGCCTTGCTTCTCTTCATGAAGTGCAAACACTCATAAGCGCAAATAATATTGTCTGTGATAAGCCTCCCCGGAACAAAAGCTGACTATTCTTCAGATATAATATCAGGGAGGATTTTCTTAAGTCTGTTGGAAACCACTTTGGACGAAATTTTATAGATAACGTTACATAAACTGATTGGACGAAATTGAGAGAGTTGGGTTGGGTTCAAAACCTTCGGAATGAGTACCAGCACCGTGTCGTTGACACATTCAGCTCCTTCCTCCCCTTTTACAATTCTCAAAACCGCATTCGTCACCTCTTCCCCACAGATGTCCCAGTGCCTTTGATAGAAATGTGCCGGAAAACCGTCCGGTCCCGGAGCCTTTGTTGGAAACATCTGAAAGAGAGCAGTTTTTACCTCGTCCTGCGTGTACGGTGCAAGTAACATGGCATTCATCTCCGCAGTTACTTTGTTTGGGACTTTTGATAGTATTTCTTCGATCCCCGACACTCCTTCCGACCTATATAGACTCTTATAAAATTCTGTTACAAGAGCTCTTAGGGCGCCCGGTTCCTCTGTCAACACTCCCAAAGAGTCAGCAAGTGCCTTGATCATATTCCTCTTCCGTCTCTAGCTTGCTCGTAGGTGGAAAAACCGGGTATTTTTATCTCCGACCGAGAGCCATTCCAGCCTTGATCGTTGTCTCCACATCAGCTCTTCCCTATGATACAGCTCAATAAGCTTCTCATTGATTTTAAGTTCAGCATGGGAAGGCGCAGACCTGGCAGGGTCAGTACGTAAGCGTTCTAACTCGTACTTCAAACTCTTAATTTCTTTCCTCACAGAGCCGAAAGTATTCCTGTTCCACGCCCCGAGCTCCTTCGATATTCGCTTCAACTTTGTCCGCAACTCGTCCATGCTTGTTGTCGGACCCCCCCTGACCAACTCGATGATATGGTCTCTGACCATGTTTCATGGGTCTCCCACATTACCTCGTACTTAAAATTCTTCTTCTGATCTGGAGGTCGGGTTCCATTGAGATTCAGCAAGATAGGACAGTGATCAGAAGTAGCCGCTGTCAAATGCTTAAGATGGGCTCCCGGGTACCTCTCGCTCCATTCCGCAGTGGCTAGCGCCCTGTCTAACCTTACCCGGGTATAACTCCCTCCAGCCACCTTTTTTTCATAAGTCCAAAAGCTACCTTGATAGCCAATATCCATCAACATGCAAACATCAACCGCATCCCGAAAACCCTGAATCTGCGCATTGCTCCTCTCACCAATTCCTTCTTGTTCCTCTGGACGTAGCACCTCATTGAAATCCCCTATGCAAATCCACAGGAGATCGCTCACAGACCCGATTCCTTTCAAAACATCCCATGTTTGGTACCTTAGGTGTGTTTGCGCTTCACCGTAAAACAAAAGACACTCTCCACGGATCAGTATTTGGTTCCTCCACTGAACAATCAATATGATACACCGAGTAACCCAGAATTTCGATTTTTATTGGATTATTCCAGAAAATTCCTAAACCACCACCTCTACCTTGGCTGCTCACCGCATAGCCATTATCATATCCGATAGTTCCTGCTAGACTTTCTACTCTCGTCCTATCAATCTGTGTTTCCACTATACATAAGAGAGTAGGGGCAAAATCCTTCGCAAAATCGTGAAGCTCTCTAACTGTCGCAGCGTTGCCCGCGCCACGACAGTTCCAGCTGAGTACACTCATTGCGCCCGGCGGCGCCCCTCGCCGAAGCCCGCCGATGATGCTTCGTTGCTGGTTGTTGTGGTTCCCATCTCTTCCTCAGTCTCGCTTTCTCCATTACCCATCTCTGACATGTCCCCCCTTCTTATTTTCTTTGGCCTCTTGCGGTCCTTCCTTGGTGACACATACACCGGCGGAAGAGGAGGGACTTGTGGCGCTCTCGCCACCAGAACCATTGCTTTACCTTGATTTTCTTCGGTGCACGCTGTCCCGGACAAGCTTGGTATATTCTCCACCGATGTGCGTTTGTTCGACACCTGAATGTTTCCAGGTTCTAGACACACATCTCCATGCGTGGTCGTTTGCCCAGTTGACGGGTCTGCAGAGACGGCCCCCGGCTGATCTTGGCTCTGTTGTGGGCGTGCATTGAAATGCCAACTCTGGCTTGGATTGTACTGTTCTCTTCCTCTTCCCCTTCCACCGGTCCAAGATGCTCCTCTTCCTCTTTGAGGTGCAAAACCCCCCCTTCCTGCCTGCTTAAATCTCGCGTTATCCGCAAGAACAAAATCGCCCCATTCAAAAGTGGATTCATCATGTTCTCCTTCTCCGCATTCTTCATGCCAGTGCCCAAACTCACCGCATTTAAAACAAAAGGTGGGTAATTTCTCATATTTCACCTGATACTTCATCCGCTCTTCTCCCTTCTTAGCAGTAACAAAGCGCTTGATCTTGCTGTTGATGTCTATCTTTACCTTGACTCTCACGAATTCTCCAAAGAAACCTGCAGGCAGCTTCAGTTGCACATCCTCCACCTCACCAATCCTGAACGCCAAACCTCTCACCGCTGGTTCAATCAAGAACTTTTCTGGCAAGCGATGAATTTGCACCCACACAGAGAGTTTATCAAGTTTAAAGGACTCAGGGTTTTTGAATCCATCATACTCTTCCATCACCATGGCCTGGTCCCTGAACAGCCACGGGCCCTCCTGCATCGCTTTCCTCCAATCACCCAAACACCCGAATTGCGCCGTGAAAAGGTTACTTTTGATCTTCCTCCACTCAACTTTTTTGGCAGGGTTCCAAGCTGCCTGCATATCTCCATACAACGCGTTAGGGCTGAACGACTTTGGCGTGTGAACACGCGCAATTGCTAGCCACTTTGCCGGCTCCCCCATGTCCGGTAGTTCCTCTTCCCATATGAAATCGTCCTCCTCCTCCTCCTGAAGATTCAGCCGTGCCAGCAGTTCCTCCGCGGACTCCTTCCCATGTTTTCTCTGAGAGCCCCCGCCTGCCGCCATCGATCGGATCTGGAGCGAAAGCAAAAGACCTCTCTTCTCCTTCCTGCCTTTCCCACCCAGCCACAAGCCGGGCCCGAGTTAACAAGCGAGACCCTAGCGAAGATCGTCAGCCGATGGGGGTAGATTCCGGCGTGCGCCGCCGGAAGATATCGAAACCCTAGGTCGTACGCCTAGGGGAAGAAGATTCCTTTATGGTAGCAACGATAATAAACCATCACTTTTCCACCGAGAAAAACTATCCGGCTGTAGATGGACCAAGAAGATGGCCCAAGAGATGTTTTTACTCCACTTCACGAACCATCTTGCGGCCCAGCTCGGCTCCATTCGCCCATTTTCAGTGACCTAAGGCCATATAAACTCCCTCTCCTCCCCCCGCCGCCGCCCAAGCCGCTACCCTCTCCTCCCCCCCGCCGCCGCCGCAGCCGCCGCCATGGCCACCACCGCGCGCCCGCTCGTCTCCGTCAAGGCCCTGGACGGGGACATGGCCACCGACGCGGCCGGCATCCCGATGCCACACGTCATGAAGGCGCCGATCCGCCCCGACGTCATCACCTTCGTCCACAGGCTCGTCTCCTGCAACAGCCGCCAGCCCTACGCCGTCTCCCGCAAGGCCGGTCACCAGACCTCGGCCGAGTCCTGGGGCACGGGTCGCGCCGTCTCGCGTATCCCCCGTGTTGGCGGCGGCGGTACCCACCGCGCCGGGCAGGGAGCCTTCGGCAACATGTGCCGTGGCGGACGCATGTTCGCGCCCACCCGGATCTGGCGCAAGTGGCACCGTCGCGTCAACGTCCGCCTCCGCCGCGTCGCCGTCGCCTCCGCCCTCGCCGCCACCGCCGTCCCGGCCATCGTCACCGCCCGCGGCCACCGCATCGAGTCCGTCCCCGAGTTCCCGCTCGTCGTCTCCGACTCGGCCGAGGGCATCGAGAAGACCGCCCAGGCCATCAAGGTCCTCAAGCAGCTGGGCGCCTACGCTGATGCCGAGAAGGCCAAGGACTCCGTCGGCATCCGCCCCGGCAAGGGTAAGATGCGCAACCGCAGGTACATCAACCGCAAGGGCCCCCTCATCGTCTACGGCACCGAGGGCTCCAAGATCGTCAAGGCCTTCCGCAACCTCCCTGGTGTGGATGTTGCCAACGTCGAGCGCCTCAACCTGCTCGACCTTGCCCCTGGTGGCCACCTTGGCCGGTTTGTGATCTGGACCGAGTCTGCCTTCAAGAAGCTGGACGAGGTGTACGGCTCCTTTGAGGCGTCTTCCTCCAAGAAGAAGGGCTTCGTGCTCCCCAGGCCCAAGATGACCAATGCTGACCTTGGCCGCCTCATCAACTCTGATGAGGTCCAGTCTGTGGTGAAGCCCATCAACAAGGAGGTGAAGCGCAGGGAGGCCAGGAAGAACCCTCTGAAGAATGCTGCTGCCGTGCTCAAGCTCAACCCCTACTTCGGGACTGCCCGCAGGATGGCAGTTCTTGCTGAGGCAGCCCGTGTCAAGGCCAGAAAGGACAAGATCAACTCCAAGAGGACCAAGCTCAGCGCGGTATGCTACTCTCCCTTCCCTTTTGCCATCTGTTTCATATCTGCACATAATTACAGATAGCTTACAATGCTCTGCAATTCTTGTTGAATAGTAGTACTAAAGTTTGAACAGATCTGTATGTAGCATCGTTTGAATTTAGGAACGCCTGTATTGTGCATGGTGATTTCAGTTTATGATGATAACAAGTATGTACATTTTCATATGTTTGTACCGCTGTGTGGAATGCCTGATTCATCAATAGGTTATGATTAGTTAGTTTATGATGATAACAATTCTGGAATGCTTGATTCATCAATAGGTTCTGATCAGTTTATGATGATAACAATTCTGGAATACCTGATTCATCAATAGGGTCTGATTATGTGTTCCTCAAATAAACTTGTAGGTGCAGGTTTAATTAATATTTTGTGTTCATAGTCAAACTGCATGTCTTGATTAGTTAGTTTCTTTTTGTCCGTATACATAGTTGTTTGTGTAGTCTGACTGGTTTTTATATGTATGCTATGATGGTCTGTATATGCAATTTCTCTAACTGTTTGATATGCTTTGATGCACTTCCATTTTCATTTCTGGCATGCCTATCTAGCAATGAAATATTGTAAGCTGATTGTCATTTGCTAATTGCATGCCTGAAGTCTGTTATTATCTAGATGATTCAAGTTTATGATGCTTTTGCCATTCAAAGTACCTTGTGTGGTTGTACGTTTGTACTGTTTTATGGAGCTAGCACACTAATTGTGTGTTCTCTGCATAGACTCGTATCCATAGTGAAGGCGCCTGTCTTGATTTGTTAGTTTCTCAGAGTATATTTGTTTAGTAGGCTGATTCATCAGTATGGATGGTTGTGTTGCTCTAAGATGCATACAGTCTTTGTCTAATGGAACACCATGTGCAATTTCTTTGGTGGCATGCCATAGTGAAAATCTGAAGCATCCAATATGATTGGTTTTGCTCGTTTTATGCCATTGATCTCAGTTTGTCTTGAAGCTTGATTGTCTTTTTACTTGTCATGTTACTTTAGCATTGAATCTTCTTGAAGGACATAAACTGATTGGTTTTGCTATACTGAAATCTGAGGCAATATTGTTTAACATAATCATGATTGCATTTGAAACTCCAAGAGTATGAAAGTGAATGTGATCAATATTATTGCTGGTTAATTACCAGCATTCCTTTTCATGTTTGGTTGCTTCAAAAACTCTTGTTTTTCTGTTGCCCTTTCAAAAGCTCTCTGATTTCTCATATACTGATGAACAAACACTTGTTATTGTAGGAGGAGGCATCTAAGATCAAGGCTGCTGGGAAGGCGTGGTACCAGACCATGATCTCTGACAGCGACTACACTGAGTTCGACGTCTTCTCCAAGTGGCTCGGCGTCAGCCAGTGATCATCTAGTTGAAGTAGTAGCAGATTACTGTCCTGCCTTAAGACCCTCTTAAGTATGATTTTGTCATTACCATGTCATGTTATCGGTCATCCGGAGTCTGAGACATCGTATGCTGTTTTGGTAGCTGTTTATCTCGAGTGTTCTATCTGTGGACGCATTTTGCGAGACATGTTCTATGGCATGCTTTACCGTTGTGTCGTTAGTTCAAATTTTGAGTCGTGTTTTTCATATATACTCTGTTAAGAATGCGAAATAATTTTGAAATTTTGTGGTTGGCATGCTGATAGTTCTTGCACGGCTACTTTACTGTCTGCAACGTTTTTAGGCTCCCACATTTTGTTAAGCATAACAAGCCAGCATCTCTGTCCCACATTTTGTTCTTTGCATATATACGACGACTTCGCCAGCATCTCCCGCATCGGGGGCAGCAAGAAGATCGGACACTTTGGGTATGTGTGCTAGCTACGCTCTCTGTCCCTCTCTACCGGCAGTTGCTGCCGAGCTTTGCTTGGAGCTGCCGCACAGTGGAGTATGAATGATGCCGGGCCTTGTACCAATATGCTTAGCAAGATAGAGTGTTCCTCTGTTCTGCAGAAATTTGCTTGGAGTAAAATTTTACTGACATTATTGCTTGGAGTAGCAAGATTGGCAGAAGTTCAAGTTGCCTATGTACATTTTGCTTGGAGTAAACTGTACATGTGTGGAGTAATTTTGCTTGGAGTATTTAACAAGATTTAACCTCTCAAGATTTAACAGTATTTTTCAGTAAGTATTCTGACCATGCAAGTGTTCTGAACATGCTTCTGAATATTTCCAGATTTTGAACATGCAAGCAAATCTGCAGGAGTAAACAACAAGCTGCTGTAGTGTAAAATTAACTTGTGCTTGCAGTATATAAGTATATATCTCCCTTTTTGTTTTACCCAACAGTACTTTGCCGCAAGTAGAGTAAACTACTCCAGGAGTATTTCTTGAGACCTCTAGCCCCTGTGAATTCACTACTGGAGTAGTTAGTGGTAACTTTCATGTGAGAAAGGGCACTGCTGACTTAATAACTTCAGTATTCTTGCACTGCTTACTTGCATCTTCAGTACAATCCTACTCCTGAAAATTACAGGAGTATGTCATGTTTCTTCTTGTTAGTTACCATGTTTAGTTCTTCTACAAGTTCTGCCTCCTTGCATGTACTTCAAGTTGGGAGTGCTCTACAGTATTAAAGCTCTCCTTTTATTGCCAGGTTTACTTTACTGAACATGTTTTGTTCTTCAAGGGAGTAGCCCATAGTTGCATTACTTGGAAGTTGGAAGACTTGATTACAAGACTTAGTATCTGAGTACAAGACCTGATTACAAAACCTGAGTATCCGAGTACAAGACCTGAGTATATTCTTCCATCAGTTATCCATCTGCAATCTACTCTCAGTTTGCACAAAGTTATGAGAAAAATGAGCAAAAATCTCATAGTGAAATACGGGACTGTACTTTACTTTAGTGATCTTCTGGTACATGAGTAATTCAGTCAAATTCATAGTGAAATACTGGACTGTACTTTAGTGATCTTTTGGTACATGAGTAATTCAGTCAAGAGGTAAAAGCACCCCAAGTACCCCAACTTGCATGGAATGTGATGATTTAGTCCCAAACTTGCAAAATGCAACTCCACCGTACCCCAACTTGTACTGGATGTGATGATTTAGTCCCCGGCCTATCACAGCGTGACAAAGTGGCAGCCAGCCGGCCGGCCCGGTCGGTGCCCGCACTTTTTCAAAAGACACACTGCCGTTTTGCCTAATCAACCTGCAATACATGGCCACATGAATTAAATCCGTCTCCAATTCCACGCTGTGGATGATGCCCCCGTTCTTTAGCATTTGGTCTCTACGGTGGTGATCTTTTTTCTTGGACGGTCTCCTCTTACCTCAGTGATGCAAAGAGAGAAACATTATCCACAGCCTCAGCAATGTACAGCTTACAGCACCAGAGTGTCAGATATTTTACTTGCAAGACACCATCGGCCAAAGAACAGCTGAGGTTTCAGAAAAATCAACAGGGAGAAACATAGTTTGGACACAAATAGGAGTAACTCAAGTTTAAATATAACTCAAACGACAACCAAGAAAAGTGAGAGAAGGATTAGCTTTCTATTTTGCCCTTCATGTAACTCAAATGTTTGACTTAATTGGCCAGTGCAGGAAAAGAAAAATAATTAAGCAGGGCATACTTCCGATCAGTAACAAGTGACATCCAGAAGCAGAGAGACTTGAGCAAAGTTAACTGAATGAATGACTCAGAAAACAAACTCATTTCACAGTAATCGGCCAAACAAGAGAAGTCTAGCTCAAATTGAACCAGGAGAAGGCCGGAGGGACGCATCATCGTCGTAAGTTTTCACTTGATGTAACAACTCATCGGTGAAAGTTACAAGTGAATTCACAGGCCAACCATTAGTGAATTGCTATCTTCCACGTGGCACATCAGAACGATACTAAGATACTACTACATCAACGGCCGACATAACCAAAAGTAATTCATGGAAGCAACCAAAGGATTTTGGATGTCTCGGAACTTCAGAAGTGTCATTGAATTTTCACATACTAGCATCGGCACCGATAAAGGAATAGGAGCAAGAAATTGTTGTATCCGCAGCAGAAATGTCACTTCATTACAGTGTCATTAAAACTCACAGTTGGCTCAGGCGTACAAAGCAGCAAAAGAAGAGGTTGTCAATAACAGCTTACAGCACAGGTGAGTCAATCAAGAACAGAGATCATTGAGAGAAGTAGAAGGCCTCAGGCACGCACCAGCGTTCGATTTTGCACATCATGTAATAGATATTTTTTTACCTGTTCAGCATCACGATATTTCAGCACATCATTGGCCAAACAACAGGACAGAAGAGGGTTTTCAGCAAAACCAACAAAGAGAGAATTAGAAGAGTACTACTAAGCAGAAGAGAAACCCAGCATTAGTTGTGCAGGTCCAACAACCGAAAAGAATTCATGGAAGCAATCAACGAAGTCTGGATGTCTCAGAAATGGCATTGCATTTTCATATACTTGCAAGCATCATCCCAGACATTAATCAATTTCGTATAGGAAGTATAGAAAAGGAAAAGCTCAAGGGAGCAAATTAAATTACCGAATGCCTTATCGATGTTAAAAGCTTTCTGCATGGGTGGGTCCGAATATTTTGCTTATTCATGTATGTATATAAGCATCATTGGTCAAAGTTATAAAAAAAAATCGTACGGGAAAGAGGATAATTCTTGAAACGGCTAGGGTGATAAATCACACAGAAGTAAAATAAAGTGCTCAATCCCCTAAAAAAGTGCTCAATGCTTGGCGAGATCATTTCTTGGCAGGCATTACTCACGGATGCCACCCTGACATGTTTAGCAAAGGAACACAGGCAGAGAAAGTAGACGAAGAATCCTCAACAGCCAAACAGAGCATCAGGTCTATCACTGTTAATTTGCATCATTGAGGTAAGAGGAGACTGTCCAAGAAAAAAGGTCACCACCGTAGAGAACAAATGCTAAAGAACGGAGGCATCATCCACAGCGGGGAATTGAAGACAGATTTAATTCAGGTGGCCATGTATTGCGGGTTGATTAGGCAAAACGACAGGGTGTTTTTTGAAAAAGTGCGGGCGCCGACCGGGCATCCTGTTGGCTGCCACTTGTCACGCTGTGATAGGCTAGGGACTAAATCATCACATCCAGTGCAAGTTGGGGTATGATGAAGTTGCATTTTACAAGTTTGGGACTAAAACATCACATTCCATGCAAGTTGGGGTATTTGGGGGTGCTTTTACCTCTTCAGTCAAATTCATGATGATCTCCTGGAGTAAATAGCAGAGTGCTTATGTTGGCACTCTACAACATCTGAATTGTTTGGACACTACTCCATGTACTTGTACTGGAAATGGAGTAATTCAGTCAAATCCATAGTGATCTCCTGGAATACTTGTACCGGAACTGGAGTAATTGAAAGTTTTCTTTATCTTAAACTCAGATTATGATTCAAATTTTTGTTTAACTCAAACTCAGAGCAAGTCTATGATCACCAAATTGTTTATGTTTGCAGTGTTTCCAGCGACAGTAGGGCGAGTATCGGGAGACAAAATTGAGTTCAGCATCAGCGTCGAGTACTCGAGCGGCAGTAGTGCATGTGCACCAGCTCGCCTCCACCTGGGCGTGGGCGAGGAAGAGCCCAGCACCAGCAGGCGAGGAAGATCCTGGGCGAGGGGATCCTGGACGTGGGAGAGGAGGAGGAGCGGCTGATCCTGGGCATGGGAGAGGAGAACACGCTAGTGCAGCGGCCGGAGGTGGAAGACGATTGGTGGTGGAGGATTCAAAATTAGTGGGGTAATTTAGTCGTTTCGCTGGTTTTCACCTGGTCGGAACAAAGTGCCCAACGACATATATTTCGGAACGAAGGGAGTAGCTTCCAAGCCTTATCTGGATAGCTTTTAAAATAGATGAATAAACGGATATTGTCTTTGGAGGCCGAGCTCCATTGAGCTTGGTTTTGAAAATTTTGAATTTTGTCGAATTTCATATTTTCTACATTTCAAAAAATTCTGAAAACACACACACACACACACATACATGAAGGTATAACACACATGTGTGTAAATTTTCAGGGCAAAATAAGTTGAAATGAGGGCTGTGCAAAAAAGACAAATCTGAGACTTTTTAACACATAATACTATTCATCCTCTCAGGCCATGATTAATTTTGTGTTTGTTGTACAGGTCATATTTCAACGTTTTTCATTCTGAAATTTAACACACATAGACACAACACACTTGTTTACTTGCACAATAATTTTCAGATTTTTTTGAAACCAAAAAGTTTGAAATTTTGATTTGTTTTCAAAAAAAAAAAAACATGCATGGCTCCCGGGAGCCAAACGTCCGTTCTCATGAATAAAGTCAAATCATCTTCTCGTCGCCGTTGTCCAATCCGGCCGGGCATCCAAGGCGAATGAAAGCTCACATTTTTAAGGCCAGAAAATCAGAAAGAAACTAGTACTAATAACTTGCAAAGAGGCAAGACGCTAGACCAGCCCGGTGTCGTTGTGCAACTCGGGAGTCACTTGTTTTCTTGTCTTAAATTAGGCTTAGGGTGAAGTATCAGATGATAATATTAGCTTAGCTTAGCTTAAACACACCAAGGGGGAAAGCTGTCGCACAATTGTCACACCAGAAAGCAACCTCGCCAGCGAGATGCAGCATTGTTCTCGTCGCCGATTCCCCAAGGAGAGCGTGAAGCATACATACCCTTGGCCTGGGTGGGTAGTACAGGTACAGTGCACCAAAGCACTTCACGCGTGTTTCACTTCGTGATACTTATAATTTATTTTTTCATCACGCAATTGATGTCCCC
>LR738713.1:760003907-760033033 GCA_902687465.1 Secale cereale | reverse complement strand
CCACACATACCATGTGCTAGCATGAATTATGTAAGTGTTGCGGTGTGTGTTCGCGCGCGTGGCGGGGGGAGGGGTGTCGCGTTGCTTGTGTGGCGGGGGCATGAGCCTTCGGGGCGCAATGTACTCCGTCGATGGCCCCTCTTAGACGACGTCTTCCTCGGGTCTGGATGGATCCTGGTTTCCACTTCATTTCGTCGGCGCCTTTGGTTGTGATGCAGATTCTCTCAAGGTGGCTTTGGTTGTGATGCACCCTTCGTGCTCTTCGAGTTTAGCCGGCTGCGCGTTCAAGGGCTGAGCACCCCTTGTCCTGCTCGTTCGCGCACCTTATGTGGTGCCCCTCCCCCTCTCCTTTATGTCGACAATGTTATCTTTCCTACGTATCAATGAAATGATACACAAATCTTTACGTATCCGTGAGAAAAAAAAAAGCGACACACCACACTGTTCATCTTTAGAAGTGAGACAAAAAGATTTCAGCCTGCTTTTTCGCATAAGTATACGTAGGCTAATAATAAATCCTCATCTTTGTGAGTTGCAAAGAGCACATTATCGACGTTTCTCACAAAATCAGCGACAAGGTGTTCCGAATTCTGGCCCGACTGACAGGTGGGACCCGACTCCCGAACCCGTGCCATTCCACGGCATTTCAAGACATCAATTGGCACCTCACATAAAACATTTCCATTAGCCAATGCTCAAAAGCAACCTATTTTAAGGAGGCATAAAATAATCCGAAGAAAAAAAAATTGCAGAGAGGAGGGAGGAAACAAGAGCCAAGAACACAACAACACAAGGAAAGAACAGCCCATGCCCACCCCCACATCCCCATGTAAGCACACGCAGCAGCAAGAAAGCACGCCACTTCCAAGGCCCGGGCCCTCCCTCATTCGCCCCGTAACCGCCCCAGCGATCACTGATTAATCTCCTCCTCCCCAGGTTGGTCGCCGATCAGTCTCCAAATTTCTCTCCACCATTATTCGTCCCAAAAATTCTCTCGCTTTCTATTCTTGGGGTTCGGTGGTGGTGATTTCTCCGCAGCTCAGTTTTATTTCCCTTTTTTTTCTCTTCCTTTTACCAGAACTGCCGTCTCCTCCCTCCCTCCCTCCCTCCCTCTGCCCTCGCCCTCGCGGCTTAATCCCAATTGGGTTGGGTTGGAGGAGCAACCCAATTGGGGATTAATCAGAGGAAGGAGGAGGAGGAGGAGGATTCGCACTCGCCATACCATACCCGAGCCTCTCTTGCTTCCTCTTCCGTTCCTGGGATTGGCCAAGCCGCATCCACCCACAGCTGCCGCAGGTTGGTGACGACTGGATTACTTCCTCGTTTAATTTCTGCATCTTGACGCGATTGTCCGGCGAGGATCGGATCCCCTGCAGTTCCCGATCCCAATCCGAGCTGCCCGCTGCCGGTTTCCAGTTCGATGTATCAATCGGGGGAGTGCTGCCGTCTCTGCAGGCAGCCATTCCCCGGCCTTTGATGGCTTCGGATCGTCAATGCCCGATGGCTGAGTTTTCTTTGTTCTCACGCTGCAAGTGTTCCGAGTTCTGTGGATGGATTGCTCTTGGTTCCCACCTTGTTTTGTGCTTTGTCTTTTTTAGCTGGCAATCTCGATCAGGTATTGGGGGTGGGGTAAAACGAGGACTGAATGAAACCAAGTCAAGTTGGTAACTGCTGAATGTTTCTTGTTGACGAAAACTGATCCTTTTTCTGTCCTCATCATGACTTGGTTTGTTGGGTTTCCTTGCGTCAGAATTATTTTTTCATTCCTGTATGTATGTGACCTCTGTTGATCGATCCCCTGTGTTCCTGGTTCTCATGCGTCCATGGATACACCAGTGGATCTGGATTGGGAGATCGATCGGTTTATCCTGGACGAGGTGTTTACTTCTCTTCTGTTTTTTCTGTTAAAGGTGTCCAATTTGGTTCTGTTCCTACGTTGAAACTTCTGAATTTGAGCAGCTGTTCTTGTTCTGAGTTCCTACAGGGAGATGGATCTGAATTGGTGTTGACTATTTGTGTCAATTCAGTTTAACTGCATGCACATATACACATACAATCAGAATTATTTTGTAGATCATTAGTGATCGTTTCCCATGCTGAAATTGATCGGCCGTGGACTAGTCCTCTTTTGCTAGGACATATTCAGATATTTGCATATGATCAGTCACCATTATCCTGTTTTCCCGTTGGATCCATTAAGGAGGACAGGATTAGATTATATTTATGTCTTTTCTTTCAAGTTCTGCTCTGCTGGTGTATATCTTGACCATCTTTCTACCTCCCATTGTGCAGGAGTAGAATCATGAAGCTGAAAAACAGTTTTAGGGAGGCCGATCCGATCACGATGCAGAGGGGCTACGGTTTCAGGCCAAATCAACCAGCTGTTGTTCATCAGACAAGATGCAGATGGATCATTGGAGATGTGACCGAGGTGTTTGATCATAACACATGGAAGCTTGGCAAGATTGCAAAGATTGTGAAGAATGATTACTTTGTCATCAGGCTCGCCGACTGCATCCAGTTGAAAGAGTTCCACATTTCTAGCTTGAGGGTTCCACAACCACATGATGCTCCTTCTCCTCATAGCAAGCAGTTCCCTGCAGCTGACAACAAGGTAAGCAGCATTCAGTTAGTTCCTGGAGCATGTCAATGTGGTAATTTTCATCTCTGAAATGAGTCGCTTGTTCGACAGTTAATAGTTCATACTCTTTCATGATGTTTCTGGACACATTATATATCTACTATTGTTTGTTACTTAGAATTCTTTCTTGCTACTTACTACCCATGAAGCAACCACTGCATTGCTTGCTATTTCGGTACTCTAGGAATATGGTCTAGGCATCTTTGGAAGTAGAAGGGGAGCACTAGGCCGGCCGTAGACATGAGTTTTTTTTAGCTTGGGCTGAAATAGCCATGCCCTAAAAGACTAGAAGGAAGGGAAAAGGTTTGCAGAGTTGAGTAGATAGTTTCCTGGAAAATGCTTATATCAAGTCCACATGCTTGATGGGCAATTGTGGAACTAGCACGGCTGAGATGGGATCAACTCAGCTTGATTTCACTGCTTTTGATGAGCAGTGGAGGTGTTCCTGCGCATTGCTTTTCTGTTTTTGTCTGCAAATGTAGCTACCAAGCAGTTGAAGCATCTGCTGCTTTTAAGGAGGAGAATGTAGCTCAGTTGAAGTAATTCAACCTGTACCTAAGCTCTGAAGGTCGTGTGTTCCTGCACATTACTTTTCTGTTTTTCTCTGCAAATGTAGCTACCAATCAGCTGAAGCATCTGCTGCTTTTAAGGAGGAAAATGTAGCTCAGTTGAAGTAACTCAACCTGTACCAAATCTCTGAAGGAAGCAAATGCACACACTGATGATAGATACAACATGATGGTTTGGCACCACCATGAATTGTACAAATTGCCACCAATCTCATAATTTGTCCACTGCTGCATCAGACTTCAGTCTGTAACTGAGGCATCACACTTTCTTCCGACCGTTCAACAGTTGTGCAGTTTCTCAAACTTTTCTCACTGTTTATCCATCTTCTGCAGGTGAGCCGAAGGGGCAAGCAGCTGCCTGCTGATGCGCTGAGAAGATCAGGCAAGAAGAGGAAATCGTCCGAAGTTCTTGATTTCTCTCCTCAGCCAAGCCAGAGAAGGCTCTTCCAGGTGGCCAGGGAAGACGCTGCCGCCGCGGAGTGCTCGGTGGCGAGCTGCAGCGCCGCGAACGACGACGCCGGCGTCGGCGTCAGCAGCGGCCGGCACGGGGGCTGCTGCTCCGTGGGGCGCGGCGATGCCATGTCGCGCGTGGTGGCCGCCTCCCCGCGCGCCGCGTGGTCGTCGTCGGACTCGGACGGCGCGCTGAGCGACGGCGGGCCGGCGGGCGTGGACGTGCACGAGCTGGAGCTGGAGGCGTACCGGTCGACGGTGCGCGCGCTGCACGCGTCGGGGCCGCTGACCTGGGAGCAGGAGTCGCTGCTCACCAACCTCCGCCTCTCCCTCAACATCTCCAACGAGGAGCACCTCCTCCAGCTCCGCCGCCTGCTCTCCTCCTGATCCTCGTCTCCGGCCACCGCCGGCTCGACGACGGCTTAATCATCACTCATCGAGGCGACTCCAGTCCAGAGTCCAGACAGACGAACACCGCAGGGTGCTGCGAAATAATGGAGGCCGGTGTGCCGTGGAGCTCTCTGTTTTTCCCTTCGGCAAGAGAATTTTGCTTGTTCGTCTTGTGTAGCAGCAGCAGCAGCAGCAGCTCGAGCTTCATTGCCGACGTAGAGAGAGCTCTGCGGCGTACGTCGTCGCCTTCCTCCAGTCCAGTAGCATTGGGCCATTGACTCTCCTGAATTACTACAACAACTAGTGCTGGCCTTGCCTTTTCTATCTATGTAAATGTAAATCCGTCTACTCACTGATCTGCTCCAAGATTGTTATTACTTTTACTTCAACATCATGTCTCAGTAAAAATCTCTGGATTGGATCAGCTTTTACTACTGTCTGAGGGATAAGCTTCAAGTCGACTGACCGGCTAGTGCACCAGGCAGAACGGAAACTCGATCGTCCGGCCATGCGGGCACGTGTCTGTCTTGTCCCGGCACGCGGCGCGCGGGCCACGTGCCTTGACGCGCTCCGCGCGTCTCGTCGCCGGACGCGTGTCGACGTGAAAGCCGTTAAAGTGCGTCGGCAGTGCCGCTTGCCTCTGCTCTGCTCCCGTGGTACTCTTCTCGCGCAGTTGCGCACTAGCTTTTGCTTTTGTGTACTCTGTACTATCATCGACGAGCTCCGACCTTGGCTTAGCTCCGGGCAGCAGGTGACGATGTCGGTGAGCCTCGTGAGGGCGTCGCTGCCGGCTTGGTGCACGGCGGCGGCCGCGGGGAGCAGCGGCCTGCGCTCTCGCCTGCGCGGCACGGCGTGCTCCGGTCGGCACGTGGGCGTCCGGTGCAGCTCCACCACGCCGCCGGGGTTCCCTCCGGGGCCGACGCCGCCGGGGTTCCCCGCGGTGCCGTCGCCTGAGGAGGTGCCGGGCACGGCCCGCCCGCCCGAGGAGATGCCGGGCACGGCGCGGCCGCCGCAGGAGATGCCGGGTATCGACACGCCGCCGGAGTTCAACGCGCCCCCCGGCGTGGACGTGCCCATGCCTGGCACGCCGGTGCCGGGCACGCCTCCCAGCCCGGAGCAGCCGGGGCCGTTCGTGCCGTCGCCGCCGAGGCCGGAGATCCCGGTCGTGCCGCCGAACCCCGACGTCATCCCGCCGCCCCCGCCGGAGGTGGAGCCGCCGCGCGCGCCGCCCGAGGTCGTCCCGCCGCAGCCGTCCGACGTCCCGCCTCCCTTCGTGTGAGTAGTAAGCGCGCGCACTGCAGCCGACCCCGACGGTCACCGAGATCCCGCTGTAAAAAAGCGTACTAGTATATGTAGCTTCCAGGTTCCAGCTGCTTCAAATAAGGAGGATCGGCCGCAGCGCCCTGTTCCGGTGTAAATTTTGTCACTGTTTTCTGAACTCTCTTCCAAATTACTCGTCGTGGTTTTAGTTCAAATTTAAACTAAAACCACGACGAGTAAGAATACTTACTAGTGAGAGTAGAGTGAATTAGTTCATCGCGATCATCTATCTATGTGGGCGAATTTTATACGGAAACGCTTTTGCTTTTGTATCAGTCTGATGGGATCTTTTTTTGACAGACTACTCCTCCGCTGTTGATTCTTACCGAACCCCACGGTGCAATCCAGGCCATCCTCCGAGTCACGGAATGACCCGTGGTGTTTAGAGTTTTTTCTATAAAAATAGGATGTTGAGACTTAACCCAAAAAGAAGTCTGATATACTATTCTTTACGAAGGGAGTAGTATATTACAAAAAATTGAAGGGAGTAGTATATTACAAAAAATTGAAAAGAATATTTTATACAGATCTCCACGTAAGATCAAAGAAATATAGTATCGACTGAGACGTAATGAAGTCTAAGTCGACTGAGATTTGACAAAACTGATAAAAATATGCCTTGAAGTGCTAGTTTTGAATGGTCTTTTTGTTTACCTAATCCAACAACATATATTTCCATTTGATCCATTAATTAACCATCTTTTTTTGACCTTAGTCGTTGTCGGCCTACCTCCAGTCCCCAACCTTCGGCCTTGGTCGCTGCCGAGGTCGATGGGCGAAGCCCGCCTCGACTGACGACACCGGCCGGGCAAGCTCTTCTCACGATGGCGCGTCACCTGGACCGATGGACCTGCTCCCGGTGCGGCGGCGCAAGATGTGGCGTTGGATCTGGTGGTGGCCGTCAGCGCAACGAGGAGGTTAAGCGGACCTGACCATGAGGTGGCGGCGTAAGCCGGGGCGGTGGATCAGGTGGTGGCCGAAGAGGTCGAGCACGGCTGACTATGAGGTAGCGCGCGAGAAATTCAGGCCCCGCTACCCGGATCAGCCGGTCGCAATGGCGGATGCCATTCTCGTGAGGACACGTAACGACCAACATGACAGTGGGTGCTCGCCGGTAGAGCTGGGAATCAGGGCGCCGACCCTTGTCTAGTGGCACATCGGCCTATGGGGATGATTCGTGCTCAATGGATGATGGTGTAAAATACCGTCAGATCCCTTATTAGGGGTCCAAGCGCGGTAAAAGTCTGAGATCGGAGATCACACGAGGGTTCTACCCAGGTTCGGGGCTCCTTCATCCTTCTTGCTTTTGTTATTCATGGTGGAGCGATATCTCATACGAGGGGTTACAATGGTGTTTGAGGTTGCCATCGAGAGTTTCTATTCGAGATTAGATGGGAATGAAGATTCCCCAGCCTCCCCTTATATACACAGATGACGCCTAGGGTTTACAGAGTGGTAGATGAGATCTCCTCCTCCGTCGCCCTTGCCTTGGTGGTCAAGAAGGTCTTCAACGCCCTCCTTCGGGTTTTCACTCATGTCTAGGACCATGTGGGCCCTGGTGGATACCAAGGCCGGTCTCATTTGGATGAGCCACCCCCGATGTATGACACCGCCAGTAGCCCCATAGTGTGGCGAAGGTCGCATGAGTCATCTTCGAGACCTTTAGCGGGCTCTTATTCTTCTTCGTATCTGACACCGGTTCCCTTTTGTCGGAGGTCAGATATTACTCCTCCATGGCTGTAGTGCTCTTAGGGGGGCTATGCGCCTGGATGGTGCCTCAGCTCCGGGCCAAGCCAGAGCTTTGTTGGGAAACCATTCGAGGTGTATGCTGATAATCCCGGGATGTGTTGATGATGCCACAGTTCTCACGCGTGCCTCCTGCAAAATAGGAAACCGCATGAAACGTGGGGCACGTGTCATGTCGTGAGGCCGGACGTTTCGTTTTTGGGGAGGCCATAAGAGGAGGGAAAGTGAAGGATTTTTGGCTCCCCCCGCCTCTACTCAATTCTTCTCTACGACCAGCCTCAACTTCGCGCATCGTCAGTGCACCGCCGACTTTACCAGATCCATCCTCCTTGCCGTAGAAGGCCATGACTAGGAGCGAGAAGGGGGCCTAGGCTCCCAGCCAGGATTTGTCCACGCGCCAACGACAAGAAGCGGAGGCGAGTCACCTCCAAGGGCGGTGACAAGCCGGTATGGGCCACCCCTAAGTCCATGGGGAAGTGGTTCCCCTCTACAACAATGGAGGAACAGGTCCAGATTTACAAGGATCAGCTCCTGATGCCGGCGGATCTAGGAGCCCGACTCCTGTCAGGAGAAGTCCCTCCAGAGCCCCGTCGTCGGTGTCAAAACCGGCAGACCTTGGGTAGGGGGTCCCAAGCTGTGTATCTGAGGATCGATGGTAACGAGGGAAAACAAGGACACAATGTTTACCCAGGTTCATGCCCTCTTGATGGAGGTAATACCCTACTTCCTTCTTGATTGAATATGATGAGTATAGGGGTTACAAGAGTTGATCTACCTCGAGATCGTTTTGGCTAAACCCTAGATGTCTAGCCTGAGATTTTTCTGATGGCCTCTACGGAGTAAACCCTCCGGTTTATATATACCCCGGAGGGACCTAGGGTTGTACAAAGTCATCTTGCAGAGGAAGGAAACATTACACCCGGACAATTTTTTTGGCCATTCTACACACATAGGAGTCCTACCTGGATACGGGGGATAATCTTCTGCTTTATCTTCATGACCCATCAGTCCGGCCCATATCGAGTAGTCCGACCACCCGAGGACCCCCTAATCCAGGACTCCCTCAGTAGCCCCTGAACCAGTCTTCGATGACGATGTGTTCGACACGCATACTGTCTTCGGCATTGCAAGGCGAGTTCCTTCCTCTGAACATATCAAGTTTTACTTCCTGCATAAAGGAACTGTGTCCGGATCTGCATGATTAGTACAACCCTTAGCCACAAAGGCAAAAACATCCAAACAAGTACAATGGCTTTTACTGGCAACTTTTTTGGCGAAGCGTCACACTTGACCCTTTAATATTTTGAACCATTTTCTTGGCTCTTGTTTCGCGTTTCGAGGCATAGCCTCCACCGGCACGTCTTGTCAAAACAGAGATCATGCTCGCCCATTACGGGATTCTCATCACTATGGTTTGGGAAACCCAACCGCACCTTACGCACGATTTCGTTGGGAACATGCGAGTTTTATGGCTCGAGTGGGGGACGTTTGGTATTTCTACCGTCTATAAAACGATAAAGACTCCTCCTTTTTCATCACGCTCTCCTCTAGCATCTACTTCCCAATCTCCTAGCTCTAGCGCCCGCAGCTCCAATCTTCTCCACCACCGCCACCTTCTCCAACAATGGCCGGATCTGGTTCCGAGGGCAAGTGGGAGACCTCCACCGTCACTGAGAAGGACGCGAAGGATCTCCAGAGCGCAGACTATCCCTCTGCAAACATAGCGCACCGGATTCCTAACAAAGATCAGGTGATCTCTACTCTAGGGCCTGGTGAGAGGGTCGTGTTCATCCCTCATTTTCTTCGAGGGCTTGGATTTCCCCTACAACCCTTTGTCCGGGGCCTTATGTTCTTCTACAGGCTAGATTTCCATGATCTAGTCCCAAATTCTATCCTAAACATATCGACTTTTATAGTCATGTGTGAGGCTTTCCTCCGCGTCCCCCACACTCCGGCCTATGGCTCAAGGTCTTCAATCTGAAGCCGAAGGTGGTCGACGGACAGCATGCAGACTGCTGCGGAGCCATGGTAAGTAAGCTCCCCAACGCCACCTGGCCCAAAGGGGCCTTTGTGGAAACGGACAAGGTGTGGCAACAGGAGTAGTTCTACATCACCGAACCCCGTGAAGCCACCTGGGCAGCGACGCCCGATTTTAGATCCGGACCCCTAGTGAGACTTACCTCATGGACCACCAAGGGCCTTGTTTGGGCGTCCAAATCGGAGGTGAAGATGCTCCAAAATCGCATCTCCGATATGTTGGCAGAGAACACTAATCTTACTAACATGATTCAAGTGATGCTCTTCCGCCGCATTCTTCCCTACCAGCTCCGGGCCTCCCACATGTGGGAGTTCGATTCGAAGGGGCCACGGACCCTGAAGCGCTTCTTCGGCACCACGCACGACGACATCTGGAAGCAATTCTTCCAGGCCTAGAAGAAGTGGCCGAAGAAGAATGAGGACATCAGATTCGACAGTGAGACTCCGAATACGGCGGTAAGCACGATTTTGCCGAAGCCCTATCCGGTTAATTCAAGTATAACATGAATTAGAATATTTGCGTTCCATACAGGCCTAGACGGCAAAGGTAGAGCAGATCAATTGTCCGGCTCCGCTACCCGAGGACACGGCCACACCCCAGCTGACGGAGATGCTGGTACCGGTCCGTACCAAGAATCGGAGAAGAAGGCTAGTAAGAAGAAGGGCAAGGAGGCCAAGGGCGGCCCCCGCTGTGGTGTCAAAACCGGCAGATCTCGGGTAGGGGGGGGGGTCCAAGCTATGCTTCTAAAGGATCAATGGTAACAGGAGGCTGGGGATACGATGTTTACCCAGGTTCAGGCCCTCTCGATCGAGGTAAAACCCTACTTCCTGCTATATTAGTATGGATGAATATGTGTACACGAGTTGATCTACCTCGAGATCGTAATGGCTAAACCCTAAGTCTAGCCTAGATATTGTAATGACGATGATCCCCCTATAGACTAAACCCTTCGGCTTATATACACACCCGAGGAGACATAGGGTTACAAGGGCGACTTGGGGAGGAAGTAATTAACACATCCGGACTCAAAACCTGCCTTTCTACGTACATAGGAGTCGTGACCGAATACGGGGGAAGGTCTTCTGCTTCTTCTTTATGCGGCCCACCAATGCGACCCAGCTTCATTGACCTAGATGCGTGAGGACCCCTGAATACAGGACTCCCTCAGTAGCCCCTGGACTTGCCTTCAAGGACGAGATTGTATCCGGCTTCATGTCTTCGGTCTTGCAAGGTGAGTCCTTCTGGATGATAGTTCGACTTCTTTAAGTATTATAACCTACCGCCGCCGTCGTCTTGGCTTCCACGTGTCCAATGAATGCGAACCGTCTGGGCATCTTTTTGCAAATACCCGCCTGTCTGTTCAGAGAAAACGCCTATATAAGAGAATAGATCCAACCGCTTCTCCATCTCATTCCACGCGGAAGAAACCCTAGTGCCTGCAAAAAATCTTCAGATATGGCCAGTGTCTCGAGCTCCTCCTCGCGCCCTCATGGCCCTCGTACAGGGGATTGGAAAAGTTGCTCCGTGTCCCATGCGCATCTGCGAACACTGCAATCGCATGGGTATCTCGCTCCAGAGGATCTAGTCCCCGTCTGGGCCGGACTAACGTCTGTTGACAACCAAGCCCTGGCAGAGAGCTTTCCCAACCCCTCCAATGGAGAACGGGTATGTTTACTCCCCTACCTTCTAAGAGGTGTGGGGTTCCCTGTCCATCCCTTTCTTAGGGACTCCTGGAGTTTTACGGCCTCCAACTGCACAATCCTACTCCAGGATCAATCCTGCACATTGCGGGTTTTGTTGCTTTATGCGAACTGTTTTTGGGCTGCGAGCCCCACTTTGAGCTATGGAGAAGGTACTTTTGCCTCGTTCCTGGATCGGAGGAAGGATCCATATTTGAAGTTGGGAGCGCCGAAGTATGGCGCATAGCCGGGGCAGGCTACCTGCCCAGCACTCCGAAGAAGGCATCCGATGAGTGGCCCTCGGAGTGGTTTTACATTGAGGATGTCACTTTGCCGGATCCAGTTCGTCAAGGACTCACCCTGCATTCCAGTGCTCCACCAAAGAAGCTTTTTAACTGGCGCCCCGGGGTCCCTCGGAAGAAGAGAGAGCGGAGGTTAACCGACTGGCCGGCAATATCAAATTGCTTGCCAGTTCGGGATTAACTATAATCGAAGTGATGGCCATTTCGATGAAGCGACGTGTGCAGCCACTCCAAGCCAGAGGTCTTCCAATGTATCACTATAATGGTCAGAATGATGCCTCACGCCGCCTGTGCCTAGATCTAGATGACCCTGTCATTCTAGGCGCTGTCCTAGAAGGCCTCTACAAGGGAGAGAAGCAGGATTTTATCCGTTTAACATGCCAGGAAGGCCTTTCCATGTATAATCTTCCCGACTGGGTGAGTCCTTCTCCTTGGCAGCTTAAATATTCTTAGTTATGATGCATTAACCGAACTATATTCGGTTGCTCCCGACAGGAGTGGAGGAAGGTGGGCAGGGGGATTAACAATCCTGCCCCGCAGCCGGAGGACCCGTACCAAAAAGCGGGCCCTGGATACGAAGAAGATCCGGATGTAGGCATAGAGTTAGAAGAGGGAGTCTTCTATCAAGACTGCCGTGGGGGCACCTTGGTGGCTATAGTGGCCGATTACCCAAGCCTCATTCCTTCTTCCAGTGTAAGTAATTTAGGGTACATCTCGCCAACGAGAAGATTCCCAGTGCACATTTACCCACTGTATTCTATAATGTTTAAACAAAGACGACGCTCCTCACGCCGAACTATGCGTAGGCCACCAACCCAGAGGGCGGCGCCCGCGTCGGGCGAGGTTCTGAAGCGGAAAAGGACCACGATCACCAGCGGACCTTCAAAGAGGTATGTTTGTTTCATTATGTGCTGGGTGGTGAAATCGTTATTATAACTTTCCGCATTGTCTATTCCTGTTAGGAGGAATACAAGTCGGAATGTCTCCGGAGGTGACGCAGGTCAAACTCCTGCCAATCCGGCACCAGGTCTGTCAAGGGTGAATGCTAATTCGGTGCCGGATTGTCCTTTCCAAGAGGATTCAGGTGAAGTATCAGCTACCAATTCCAAAGTGGAGGTCACAATGATCATCTGCGGCGGAAAGCAGCCATGCGTGACCCTGCTTTTTCTGAGGAGGCGTTTAATGCCCTCAATTCTGCAGATGCCTATATCCGAGCCGCGCAAGACGGACTCGCCGGAGCCACTCATCAGCTTTCAAAATATATGAGGGTAAGTATTTAGTTTGAATATTCTCATGCCAGTAGCCCCCGAGACTTAAAGCAGTTGGTACAACTGATTTGAGGATCGTTGCATTTTTATAGGTTATTCGAGAAAAGAATAATTCTTTATCCAAGGAACTTGAGGAGTGCCGGACCCAACTTGCCGAATTGAAAAATTCGAAGGAATCCAGAAACGATGCTGTTGGTAAGAATAATTGTGTCCGGAAACTATGATAGTTCTGCTGATTACTATAATGTATATACTAATGTGTAATACAACGACATGATCGACCAACCAACTGGAGAGGGAGCTAAGAGCTCCTTAGTGGACAAGAAGTTTGCCGAAGAGGAAAAAGCCGCTGGCGAGCGTGCACTAACGCAAGCTGTGGAAAAAAGGAACCAAGCGTAGGATAGAAATATTAGGCTCAAACAGGAGCTAAAGGGCATAAAGGCCCAACTCACAAGCGCCTTGGAAGAGAACCGGAGGCTAAAAAGTGGCATGCTTAGTATGTATCTTATACCTAGCTCTCCTTATAGTCTCTTATATTAAAAGTTTCTTATAAAACTTTTCATGCAGGTTTATTAACTGGGCAGCCCGAAGGCGGAGTGTCCGGTTTTGAGGGCGATGTGCTACAGGAGCTGTCCCGGGTCCATGAACGGGCTCGAAAGGCCATGAAGAGTATTGCCGGAGCTCTATGGCCTGGCGACTCTCCTCCCGAAACTATGGAGGATTTGGCAGACCTGTTCAAAGGGGCTCGACGCCGTTTTGAACTATGGAAAACATCAGCATGCCGTATGGGTGCTCGAGAAGCATGGGCCATGGTGAAGACGCGCTACACTCGCCTTGATCCAAATCACATGTCCCGTGTCGGACCTCGAGGGCCCGATGGACAAGAAATTCCTCCACGTTTGGTATATGACCAAGTAGCGTTAGCTGCCAAACTTTCCCAACATGACTGTATGCTAGACAGCTTGATAGAGGGAATAGAAAATGAATAGTCGTTTGATTCTATGTATCAATGTACTTTTACCATCAAACTTATCTCCGACCGAATTTGTATAAAGTTTGTCATTGCCGACCATCTGCTTCGACCTCCATAAACCCAAAGGCTGGAGTGTGTCCGAACACTATATCTGTGGCGAGCACGTGATATGTTCGGAAACCAGGCAATCCGGTCATAATTGCTTGAACAGACGAACTGAGTTTGGGGAGTTATGTTCTATTACTATTTAACGTAAGAAACATCTTACAGAGAGAATAGTTCCGTTAGGGGTTCCTTTCCCTGGGTCGGCGTGCATAAAGATGCAAGCCTAGGCTTTCTATCCTATGATAGGAATAGTAGGAAGCCATCTCCTGTGATATTGAAAATACGCTTTAGAATGAGATATGTCGTGTATCCGCCGACCAATTATTCCCTTAAGAGTGCTAGCTTTCGGCTTCACCCAGTCTGAGGTACATATCCGGATTACCCGGCTGTAACAATCGCAGAGGTGCTCCCTTTACACCCTAGCCGAACAATCGAAAACGTAGGGGTAAGCATAGGAGCCAGGCAACCCAGCTTGGCCAGAACTTAAGTCATATCGGTGCATATAATGGCAAGGATGAACTGTAAAAACAGGCGACATTTTTAAGCAAGAAGCTTTATTGGTTAATGGGCTTCATTAGAGAAGCCCCTAGGTATATTTGAGGAGGTACATTTGAGGACGTACTCGTCGTGTGGTAGTTCGGGCGAGCCGAATACTTGCCAATTGAATAAACTGTAAAGAGAAAAAGGGAGAGAAAAAAGGTAAAAAAACAAGACCTAACTTATAAAGAGTAAGAAGTTGCTACAAAACTATCCATGAAATCATCGGAGCCTGGCAGCGTTCCACGGGTTCGGCTCAAGGCGGTTGTCCTGTGCATTGCGAAGTCGATAAGCTCCACCAGTGAGTACTTCGTCAATAATGAAGGCCCCCTCCCATTTTGGTTTGAGCTTGTCCTTTTTCTTCTCCAGGAGGCGTAAAACAAGTTCGCCGACGTTGTATGTCTTGGCCCGCACTTCTCTGCTCTGGTATCGCCTAGCCTGTTGTTGGTAAAATGCAGAACGTGCTAGCGCTATATCGCGCTCCTCTTCAAGTCCATCTAGGTCGTCTTGTCGATCTAGCTCGGCCTCCCTCTCCTCGTACATGCGCACTCGAGGTGAGTCATGAATAATGTTGCAAGGCAGAACAACCTCTACGCCGTACACCATGAAAAAGGTGTATATCCGGTCGTACGATTGGGAGTGGTCCGCAGCCCCCAGAGTATGGAGTCAAGCTCTTCGACCCAGTGTTTATCAGACTCCCGTAGGGAGCGCATTAGTCGGGGTTTAATGCCGCTCATAATAAGACCATTGGCCCTTTCGACCTGGCCATTTGTTTGAGGATGGTATACGGAAGCATAGTCGAGTTTTATACCCAACTTTGCGCACCAATTTTTTACCTCGTCAACTGTGAAATTGGAGCCATTATCTGTGATAATACTGTGCGGGATACCATAACGGTGTACTATGCTGGATATAAAATCTATCACAGGCCCTGCTTCAGCTGTTTTTACTGGCTTGGCTTCTATCCATTTGGTGAATTTGTCCACCATCACTAGTAAGTATTTTCTTTTATGACTTCCCCCTTTGAGGGGTCCGACCATATCAAGCCCCCAGACCGCAAAAGGCCAGGTAATGGGGATTGTTCTCAGTGCAGTGGGAGGCATGTGACTTTGATTTGCAAAGAGCTGGCAGCCAACGCAGTGTTGGACTAAGGTTTGGGCATTTGCTCGGGCAGTAGGCCAATAAAAGCCAGCGCGAAAAGCTTTGCCTACGAGTGCCCTTGCTGCGGCATGGTGACCGCCCATTCCGGCATGTATTTCAGTGAGAATTCGCCTCCCCTCTTATTCTGAGATGCACCTTTGGAGAATACCAGATGTGCTTTTCTTGTATAGTTCACCTTCGTGAACATTGTAGGCTTTAGAGCGCCGGACTATGCGGCGGGCCTCATTCCGATCATCGGGGAGTTCCTGCTTATTAAGGTAAGCTAGGAAAGGCTCTGTCCAGGGGGCTATTACAGCCATGATTTCGTGAGCCGAAGGAGTTATATCCATGCTTGGATCTCCGCTGACATCGTGATTGAGTTCGGCTGGGGGTGTATTCGGATCCGAATTTGTATCGCCGCTCGTGTCCTGCCATGTTGCTGATGGCTTAAACAACCGTTCCACAAATGTGTTCGGTGGGATGGGGTTGCGTTTAGCTCCCATGCGAGCGAGTACGTCAGCGGCCTGGTTATTATCCCGGGCTACGTGATGGAATTCCAACCCCTCAAATCGAGCCGATATTTTTAATATGGCATTGCGATAAGCTTCCATTTTTGAATCCTTTGCAACAAAATCCCCATTAATCTAGGAGATGGCGAGGTTTGAGTCTCCCCGTACCTCAAGGCGTTGTATGCCCATGGATACGGCTAGTCGGAGACCATGCAATAGGGCCTCATATTCGGCCTCATTATTCGAGTCCGTATACATGATCTTAAAACATACCGGACTGTATCCCCTGTTGGAGATATCAATATTACGCCGGCCCCCAGCCTGGCTAGCATTTTGGAACCGTCGAAGTACATTGTCCAGTGGGAGTATGAGCCGTATTCTTTAGGGAGTTCGCCTTCGGTCCATTCTGCGACAAAGTGAGTCAACACCTAGGATTTAATAGTCCGGCACGGCTTGTAGGTTATTTCGAACGGTAAGAGCTCAATGGCACATTTGGCTATGCGTCCCGTGGCGTCTTTATTGTTGATGATATCGTTGAGTGGTACCTCGGATGCCACTGTGATCGAACACTCTTGAAAGTAGTGTCGGAGTTTCCGAGATGACATGAAGACCGCATAGGCAATTTTCTGATAGTGGGGGTACCGTGATTTACACGGTGTGAGAACCTCGGATACATAGTATACGGGCTTTTGAATGGGGAATTTATGTGCCTCTTCGGCTCGTTCAACGACGAGCACAACACTCACGACCTGGTGAGTAACTGATATGTACAGCAGCATTGGTTCACCAACACCGGGGGCGGCCAGGATTGGGTTGCTTGCTAGTAGAGCTTTTGTTTCTTCCAATCCGGCTGTGGCCGCATTTGTCCATTCGAAATTGTCAGTGCGCCGTAGCAATCTGTAAAGTGGCAATGTTTTTTCTCCTAACCTGGAGATGAAGCGGCTTAAAGCCGCTACGCAGCCTGCTAGTTTTTGCACTTGCTTGAGATCGGTTGGTATTTTGAGTTCTGACAAGGCCCGGATTTTGGTTGGTCCTTGTTAACATTGCTGAAGAGAGAGTAGATGTTTTTACAAACACACTCCAATGTGCTAGAGGACATTTCCCTTTTACATATCTAGGTATTCCATTGGGTATATACAAACCAACTATGGAACAATGCCTACCTCTTGTTTTTTTGACTATATACTACAAGGCAACAGCCTCACAGCTCTTTATTAAAACTCAAACAAAGTACAAAAATACAAGGGGTAAAGTCTATGGAGGTTAGGGGAATAAAATTACTTACAACGAGGCTAATGAAGGGAGGCTATCCAAGATAAGAGGCTATCTCTATATTTACATTTAATCCTATGTGCTAACAAATAAATATCATGAACAAAGTTTCTCTTCCAAGCTCTGAAGCTAGGTGTTTCATTTCTGAAAATCTTGCCATTTCTCTGGGTCCAAATATTCCAAGTAGCAGTAAAAACTACTTCAGAGAAGAAAGGGAGAGCAAAGTCCCTCCTAGCAGCTGATGCCATCAAATATGTGGTTTGATAGTGATGTGAAGTCCAAGAGATGCCAAGATAGTTCCAAACTCGCTGGTTGAAGTGACAAGTAAAGAAGAGATGCACACGATCCTCATGGCTAGACAGAAGACACAAAACACAAGTGTCATTTTGCACATTCGAGTGCCTTCGTTGCATCATATCCCTTGAATTTAACCGGTCCATTAGAAGGAGCCATCCAAAGACCTTGATCTTAAGAGTGCAAGAGCATTTCCAAATCCATTTGAAGATAGGATCAACCCCCAGATGACAAAAGGTAAACTCATAGTAGAGCTTTGATTGAAAGTCTCCAGATTTTGAGGGCCATTTCTAGATGTCCCTACGCTCAGGATCAATATTTATGGAAGTCAGCAAGGACTGGAGCTGTTGAAGCTCATTAAAGGCTTCCACATTATCAGTCTCAGTAGGCATGTCAAAGAAATCCCTCACAGTGATCAGATCATTAATAACAAAAGAATGAAGACGTGGAAATCTTGTTTTCAACGAGACAACTCTGTCATCAATTTTCCAGTGATCCAACCAGAATACCACAGAGTCACCTGCATGCACCTGATGAATAGCAAGTTTGCAAAATTTATCATAAAGGCTAAGAACGTCACGCCACCAAAATGAACCACAACTTTGAGTAGCTTGAGGGGGGAAGACCCATAGTACGTGTCCCAAATAAGTGTGACCCAGGGTATGTCTAGCTTGTTGAAGAACTTAAATAAATGCTTCATTAATAGTGCCTCATTCTGAGAGCCCACGTGAGTGACCCCGAGACCACCATATTTCTTGGGCCTGCATATGAGATCCCAAGCAGCCAATGATTGGCATGGGGTGTCAGAGTTACCTCCCCAAAGACATTGACGCATGATCCGCTCAATTTGTTTGAGAATGCCTTGAGGTAAAGACAAAGTGCACAAGTAGTATATTGGCATGGATGCAAGAACTGATTGCAGGAGTTGTAACCGGCTACCTTGGTTTAACAAACATGAGGATGCCGATAAGCGTCCCTCGATTCGATCCACAAGAGGCAAAAGGTGAGAGATAGCTGGCCGTGAGGTACCCATAGGAAGACCAAGGCAGGTGAATGGCATAGAGCCAACTTCACAGCCCAGCAAGCCAGCAATTCTCAAACCCTCCTCCTTGGACATATTCATAGGTATCAAGGAGGATTTGCTAAAGTTTACCGGTAGACCCGTGGACAAGGAAAACGCGTTAAGCATCCTTTTGAGTGCAATGATCTGGCTATCAACTGCTGGCAGGACTATGAGTGTGTCATCAGCGTACTGCACAATCGGATAGTCATTAGAGCTTGTTGGTGTGGGCATTGTGAGGATGTTTCTAGCGCACATTTCATTCACCACTGATTGGAGAAGATCAACTGCAATTACAAAGAGTAGAGGAGATAGTGGATCGCCTTGTTGGACTCCAGTACGACACATAAAATGCTGGCGAGGCACACCATTCAGCAAAACCGAAGAAGATCCAGAGGTTAACAGCCCATTCACCCATCCAGTCCAACGATCATCAAAGCCTTTACACTTCAACATTTTGAGGATAGCCTCATGCTCAATGGTGTCGAATGCCTTGGTGAAATCCAACTTGAGCAAAATAATAGGCCGTTTGGAGGCTTTGCATTGATGAATATATTCAAAGCACCATGCAAGACAGTCTTGGATAGAACGGCAACAATGGAAACCATACTGATTTTTATGTATGCATTGGAGGATCACCTGTTGCAGGCGATTGGCTATGAGCTTCGTTAAAAAAATTAAACATGTGTTGGTCAATGATATTGGCCTAAAATCACCAACCACTTCCGGACTTAGCTTCTTGGGAATGAGGGTAATTAGTGAGGTGTTAAGGCGCTCCATATCACAAATACCATCATCAAAATCCTTGACTAATTGCATAAAATCAGCTTTCAAAATAGGCCAGCATTTCTTTAGAAACAAACCAGTGAAACCATCTGGACCAGGAGCACGATCGATGGGCATGTGTTTAATAACATTTTCTACCTCATCGACAGTAAAAGGCCGTGACAAATTATCAATCCCATCCACTTTTGGGATAAGGGAATCTAAATCAAAGCCCATTTGGATGCCCTTTGCACGACCCATACGCTGTTTAAAATCAGCCGAGAACATTCCCGCCAATTATTGATGATCTGTGATCACTTCACCCGATGCATTTCTGATCGAAGAAATCGTGTTCTTACGATATCTTTCTGTTGCCATTGCATGGAAAAATTTGGTATTCTCTTCACCAACTTTGTTAGATCGGATCGTACAGCGTTGCTTCCAATAAATGAACTGCAGGCGAAGAATCTCCTCAAGGTGAATCTTTACTATACGCCGGAAATTGGTTTCGGGCCAGCTCAAGGGACGAAGCTCTTCCAGCTCATCCAGATATAGAACAACTTTGTTACAGTCCACAATGAGAGCTTTAATCTTAGATATATTGAAATGCCACCTTTTGAGAGCATAGCGCAAAGCTTTAAACTTGGCCGAAATCGTGGAAGCTATATTGGACTTTCTCATTTGTTTTATTCCAAACCTCAGAAACACATCCAATAAAACCAGGAAGATTGACCCAGTAGTTTTCGAAACGAAAGACCTTAGCCTTGGGAATGCATGTAGCAACAATGACAACACATGGCACATGGTCAGAGGCAGTTCGTGCAAGAGGCATTACCAAGGTATTTGGGTGATCATAGGTCCAAGCAACAGAAGTAAAAAACCAATCAATTTGCTCAAGCAATGGGTTCGTCTACATATTAGACCAAGTGTACTACCTACCCTTGATTGGTAATTCAATAAGACCAAGATGACCAATGATTTCGTTAAACAAGAAAATGTCATTAACATTGCCACCCGGAAGATTGCGGTTATCAAGCGATCTCATGAAGTTAATATCACCAAGAAGAAGCCATTTTTCATCAGCATTGATATTAAGGTTATAGAGCCATTGTACAATATCATCCCTGGCCTGACCCTGACAAGGCCCGTAGATGGTCACTAAGGTCCAGACTTCCGATGTGTGCTTGGAGCGGAATTCCACAATAATGCCGAAAGGTTTTGCCACAATGAGACGACCATCAAAGAAGGAAGAGTTCCAAATAACCACTATACCAGCATAAGCCCCCTCAGACGGTACATATGCAAAATTATCAAAGCAACGGGGGCAAAACTTTCTAAGGAACATTGATCAATATGCATGCATTTAGTTTCTTGAAGACGTATGACAGAGCATCCACTTTCATCAATTTTTTGCTTAACATCAAGCTGACGCGCTTCAGAATTAAGACCTCGTACGTTCCAAACAGAGAACTTTCCAATCCCTAAAACTATTCTGATTCATTACAACCCAAAAGGAGTAGCAACAAAAGTAGCTCACGTAGTGACCTACACCCACCCAGCGCATTAAACAGATCCACACAGTTTAACAAATAAAGCATAAATAAAGATAAATGGCGATTTGGAAGGTACGCCATAGACCCGAAAGCTTTAAGTAGTTACTGATCATTAGAGCTCTTGCTGTTGCTTGCTTGTGAGGGATCAGCTACAAGCTTCTCCGCTGTAATCTTCTCAGGATCAATGCGCAGACGGGCTCCAATGCGCTGCAGATCACAAATAGAGCTGAATGGTGGTATCTCCGGATCATTAGAATTCCTTGAGGAAGCTTTGGTCTTGCGCTTCTTAGAGGCATGAGGCAGTTTGTCCAAGCTGCGATTCTTACTCTGTGTCCTACGACAACCATCCTTCAGAGCACTGAGGTGGGCACTACGGCGAACTGTAGTATCGACCATAGGCGTGGCAACCTTGCGCTCCCACTTCCTAGGCATCTTATGCGTGGCAGTGAACTGAAAAGCTTCAGTTACTGGTTCAGAGATCTTGTCAAAACATAGGGCACGAGCCACTGGCCGTTTGATGGGACGAACCAAGGTGGTGCAAGGATCAGGCACCGCCCTCAGAGAGAGCTTGAACTCAGGTTCCAGAATACTAATCTCCTAGGATCGCTTAGAAAGCACAAGAGGTCCCATGACAAGCATAGAGACAGCCCTGAGTATTTCAAAAACCCACATAAATGGCATCATCCTCTCAAAGCTTCTCTACCATTGCATAACAGGAGGAAGAGATGGACCAAAAACTGTCAGAACCATGCCAATATGCAGGGGAGGTTGCACCACAGGTGGTTGATAAACCACAACATCAGCGACATGCCCATCATCATTAACTGAAGCATCGGACGTTTGCACAACAACAGACTCCTGAGACTGGTTACCACCAATTTGATTTTCTTCAACTTGTTCTTGCTGGTCGGCTGGTTGATCATTAGGCAGTATGTTATCCCGTGATTGCCCATGCGGACATGGCGGCACATCGTTCCAACCAAGTTCAGGAAACTCAGTCATAACCCAGTTGTGGTTATCAAATTGCAGGTTCCCAGGGAGAGGATGTGGGTTGCCATTGAAAGGCATAAGATCTTCATCGGTAGGTAAAACATCAGCAAAGTCCACAGACAAGATGTAGATCGGAGCAGTCCACGAGATCCTTGCTCCTCCAAAATCTGTATATTCACGATAAACAACATCACGCGGCACTAAAGATGGTGCCGGGAAAGAGACATACGCCAGAGTGCGGACTAACATTGGATCATCCTGATGCCAGTGATGAAAGCGACCAAAAGTACTGATTGCTTCAGCAATATACTGTGTGCGTTTGTAGTCCAGGGGAATTCCATCTATCGTAACCCAACCCCGACGAAATCCTTGTATGGCTCTGATGTTAATACCCTCATCATGTGGCACAAAGCGAACAAATCTATCATTGCCTAGATCAAACGGTGGGTGATCCACAAGTGCTTGCCTAGCAACTGAGCTACGGAATCGAAAAATACCAACTCCTTGAATCCATGGCTGGGCATCAAGAACAACACGCCCGAGATTGTTAACAACAAAATCACTGACCAGGTTGCGGTAGATGAGGACTTCTTCTTACAGAGGAGCTGGCTCGACAATGGCGATGGCGTAATCCTCGTTCTGTCGGTCAGGTGCCACTGCCGGAGAGAAGAAGGTGCGTGGAAGATGCAAGGGACCATCGTCGATGATGTCGAAACCTGGAGGGATAAACTCTAGAGGACCAGGAGCAAAGTTTTCCATTACGGGCTGTGGAGATGCAGGAGTTGAGGTGTCTGGTGGAGGAGGCAGGGTGGGCGGTGGTGGCGAGGCAGGCGGAGGTGGAGTAAAGGGCGGTGGCTCGTTGGGCAATGGTGGAGGCGATGGGGGGTAGGCGTGATGGGACTGGGTAGAGACCCAACTAGGCAAGCTGGGAGGGAAACCGAGGCGGCGGGTGATGATATCTCCTCTGACCCGCGAGACCCACTTGTAAGTCGGAGAAGGCGCAGAGCTGGATCATCCCTTCGCTCTGTGGCCCAAACGAAAGCATCTGTGACAACGGATTTGTTTTGTGCACAAGTTGGTAATGTGCTGCATTGATAAACAATTCCGGCACTTCCAAACATTAAACACAATGTCATCAATGAGTTCATTAACCCTAGCAGAATCCATATCAGAATCTTGCAATTGATCGTCCGTAACAACCTGAGAAGATCTTTCCAAAAGGAGGGTGGCAGATGTATCCAACTGGGCCTCGGTCAGCAGGGACGAAGCTTGGGCCGTAGCTGGATTACACTGAGCCGGAGAGCCATGATGGGCCAGCGAGCCATGCAGGGCTGGGGGTTCTGGTGCAAAAGAACCACCAGGTACGACATCTTGGGTTGCATGCAAGTCCTTTCCTAAGCAGATATGATCCGTTCCAGATATAACGGCAGTGATTTTGGCTGGGACGTTGATCGTTCCAAACGAGATGGGTGGCATCGCCACCGTCCATTGAAGATTGGTCTCCGGCGGCGAGGGAATGATGACTTGTTCACGAGGATTCACATCGTAGCCAGCCTCAGATATTGTATCAACATAGAGCTGTGTAGCTGGATATCGATAACCCCTACAAGCCCTGTTGAAACGTGGCAAAGGAGATCTTCTTCCCCGAAGATGAACCCGAGCGAAAAGAAGATTTAATAGGGGGCTTGTGCATAGCAAATAAACCAAGAGTAGCACGCTTTTTAGAGGGACTAACAAGAATCCACTCAGCATCGCACTCTTTTTTCTAGATCACAAACTCACGCTTCCAATTAGGACCACCGTTCCCCCAGAGATGAAAATAACATTTGAAATGCATGCATGCAAATGATCGTAGGTGGAGGATATAAAGGCCAACTTTCTTGCAGGAAACACTGAAAGAGAATACCTTGTCTTTGATTTGATTAACCGATAAATCAATTGCAGATCCTCCAATTGCTGATTCCAATGCAACCGCCACTGAATCTTCATTAAGATGGAAGACGTGCCTGCTGAAAGACACCACCATAATCAAATGGCCCGTGTCATCCATGGGATGGACAGATGTCCCACAAAAATTGAAAACCCTATCCGCAAAGATGGAGCCCACCGAGAAATCCAGACCCAAAGTTGATCCACCAGGGGAACCCATATGAGATGGGTATAGTCGTGTAGATCAGAAGATGCCGGAGCAGATGAGTGGAAGAGATCCAAGAATCACTGGCTAGAAGTGAAGATCGCTGGAGAACCTAGGTCGTGGTTGGGAGGGGTTGGTGGGTGGGTGGGACGCCATCTCGAAACAGGAGTTATGCCTACCTCTTGTTAACAGGATAGCTAAAAGATTGGCTGGTATATCCACTTTCATGACTCAGGTATGAAGGCTACTACTAGTAAAATCAATGCTTGCATCACTACCAGTCTTTTTCATGTGTTGTTTGGACATTCCTATCACAATTAAGAAACATATTATAAAATATATAAGGCATTGTCTTTGGAGGAGCCCAGATATGGAGGACCACAGACCAGCAATGGTAGCTTGGCACACAGTTTGTAGACCCAAAAGTCAAGGAGGATTGGGGGTCTTGGACATTTACACACACAAAAAACCCTTCTTATGAAAAACATACACAAGTTCTTCAACAGACATGATATACCTTGGGTTAATCTAATTTGGGAGACTTATTAGAGTGATGGGAAACTTCCAGGAGATAATATTATATGCTCCTTTTGGTGGAAATCAAATCTAGCACTCACTGATCAGTTTAAAGCAATTTCTAGATGTAATGTGGGAGATGGTAAAAGTGCATTCTTCTGGGATGACCTATTGAACCAATCAGTACTGTCAGGGATATTACTAGCGGGTATAAACCGGCTAGGGAGATCCGGATTATGGTAATGTAGTTGTGTAGTTATAAACTCAGTAGAGGTTACGGCCCATGAAGGCTTAGGGCCCATGTGTAATGTTTACGGTTTATAAATCGTCCTATTATGTAACTTGAGGTACAAGGAAGAAAGAATAGAGACCGAGGCGGACACGATTATGAGCCGGCCTTAGGACTCTGTAAACTGGACCGGGCGTTGCCTCTTATATAAAGGAACGGCCCGGCGACGGTTCAAGGACAGGAAACAGTCCGTCGAGAAGCAGGCAAGCAATCTGCTCCCTGTTCATCGACGCCCAAGCAATACCAAACCAAACTAGACGTAGGCTTTTACCTTCATCGAAGGGGCCGAAATAGTATAAACCCTCTGTGTCCTTTGTGTGCTTTTAACCTCTTCAAGCTAACCCGCGCGATGGCTCCACACCTAAGTCCTTTAAACCGGACATCTGTCATGCTAATTCCACGACAGTTGGCGCCCACCGTGGGGCTATCGCACGATGGTTTCGAGTTCTTGAAGGGCAGCTTTGAAGGACTCAAGGGCTACGCGGTCGGCCGGATGACCAAGAGTCGCTGCGGCCGGATCTACATCGACGACGCAGGCAGGGGCCCGGAAGCCGATTCAATCGAATACGGGTACCGGGTTCCCTTCGGCGGCGTCCACGTCTTCATCGGCAAGATTGGTGAACCGGGACCTGAGCCGGACATCTTCCCCAACATCGTCGAGCCGGCTCAGCGTGCGAGATCGGTCCGAATTCAGCCTGCCATGAAGCGCGTCTTCGTTGGAGCAATTCACGGAGTCCAAGCCGAGGATGGATCAGATTCTGGTGGCGAGACAGTTGTCTATTCCGACGATGAATCCTCATCCGGAGAGACTGAATCCTTGTATCTGTTGCGGGACGGCCGATCCGATGGTGTGTCCGATGGTGATAGTATTCCGGACCCTTTTGATCCGCCAAACCGGGTGGCTGTCTTTATGGCCGGATCGCAATCTGCGCCGCAGCCCACGGTGACCGGGGCGTTCACAGCAGAGGCTAGTGCAGGGGGGAGCAGCCAAGCCCCCTCACCCTCTAACGCTCTATCCGCCTTAGTGGAGGAGTTGACAACCCGTGTAGTAGCAGTGGTAGCTTCTGCTGACAAGGCGCAACACGATGCAGAAATCCTTCAGCTGAAGGGCCGGATCAAACAAGCCAGACATGATCTAAATGCGGAGAAAGCTACGATAGCAACATGGCAGGCAGAGCTGGATTCTCAGGCTTTCCGGCTCAGGATGGATCAGGTCTCTGCGGAGGGGGTAAGGAACAGAAGGTATCAGACTTGTCTACCGCCGGTCTATGAGGCGATGAATCTCTTTGGCATGCCAGGAGCGGGAGCCAGCAATAATCTAGAAGTAAACCGGAGGGGGGCCCCAGCGACAGGTGCACCGGTTGAACAACCCACTGCGGAGCAAGATCGTCGGGTTATACCCACGCCGCACGTCCCCACTCCTCCTGGCCATTACTCAAACCCCCTAGATAACGTTGTCGCCGCCGCTTCGCGCCTGGCCGCTTTACCCATTGAGGGAACATCCCCCGTGGCGATGGAAGCACACAGGGTCAAAGATCTGCTCGACACGGCATTGACACAGCAGCAGGCGTATTCCTACAGCAGGGAGAGACTTCATTCAACACCCCACCACAGCCGGAGTTATACTAGGCATTGGGATGAACCGGAGGTGTCCAGTAGTGAACGGAGGCGTCACCGTCACAGACAGGATAATCCGGCAGGAGCAGAGGCGCAAGCCCAGGAGGCGGTAAACCGGGCTAGACCCACGGCCTGCGAGGACATCCGCCAAACGATGCCGGTTCACACAACCACAGCAGAGACGGGAGTCACGGCGAGTTCCTTTGGAGTGCAGTGTCTCATTCCTGCTTTACGAAGCGTAAGGTTACCCAAGGACTTCAAAGGTCCACGTAAGGTGCCTAACTACACAACAGATCTGGCTCCAGAGGCTTGGATTGAGAGCTATGAGATGGCTATGGAGATGCTGGACGTAGATGAAGCGGCATGCGCAAAATATTTTACCATGATGCTTGAGGGTACAGCCCGTACATGGCTAAAGGGCTTACCGCCTAACTCCATCGGATCATGGGGTGAGTTGCGCCACAAATTTATCAAAAATTTCAAGGACACGTGCAAACAGCCAATGTCAGTAGTAGACTTAGCGGCATGTGTTCAAGGAGAGCAGGAGCCTACGAGCGCATGGGTGCGACGAGTGTCAGAAATCTTACACTCTTCGAACGATATCAGTCCCAGTACGGCAATAGTAACACTGGAAAACAATTGCCGGTTCGAGTCTCTGAAGCTGAAGTTGGGACGGCTCAAGCGGGATTGTAATGACATGGGGACACTCATGAGCGCTCTGGTAAAGTATGGGGACTCTGACAACACTAAATACCCAGAAGCGGATGGGGATAAGTCCGGAAAAGCAAGTAAGCCTGGTAAACCGGCGCAGGCTAGTCCGGTCGGTACAAGCTTCAACGGTAAGCGAAAGACAGAGGGTGGCTCTGATTTTGTGGCCAATACCAAGGTTCAAGGAAACTTTCAACGTAACAAGGGTAAGCCACCTCCTCAGAGCGGCGGAGGATTCATTAATCTGGATCAACAGTTGAATGAGCCTTGCCCGAAACACAACACAGAGGAATGCCCAGCTAAACACACATGGGGGGAATGCCGGGTCATGATGGAGGCCATGAACCGATCCAGATTCAACAACGGACCTCCGGGCGGCGGCTCAGGTCCCGGATTTCATGGACCGGGTCACCAGGGTAATGGCTCCGGATCAAGATATCATGGCGGCAACAATGGCTATAACCAAGGCAATCATCAGTATGGTCAGGGCGGTTACAATAACCAAGGCAACCATCAGCATGGTCAGGGCAGTTACAATAATCAAAGCAACCATCAGCATGGCCAGGGTAGTTACAATAACCAAGGCAATCAGCAGCGTCAGCAGCAGCAGCAATCCAGATACCAGAGTAATCCAAAGGAGCTGAGTAGTGGACAGCATCACGTATTCACTACGAGTTTGTGCAAACGAGATCAAAAAATCCTAAAGCGGGCGGTACACACGGTTGAACCGGCAATACCACGATTCCTGCGCTGGTCGGAACAGCCTATTGTGTGGAGCAGAGAGGACCACCCGCCGCGGGTGGATAATCCGGGCCAGTTGGCCTTAGTAGTAGCACCGCAGGTGGGTGGCTACAAATTCACTAAGGTACTCATGGACGGCGGCAGCATCATCAACATCTTATATTACGAAACTTTCCGTCACATGGGGTTGACGGACAAGAAGCTAAGGCAGTCAAATACGATGTTTCATGGAGTGGTGCCAGGTAAATCAGCTTACCCAGTTGGGAAAATTGATCTGGAAGTTACCTTTGGAGACGAACAGGATTCCAGGTCAGAGACGATAACCTTTGAAGTTGTAAAGATCCGGAGCCCCTATCATGCCCTGTTTGGACGGCCGGTTTACGCCAAGTTTATGGCTAGACCATGCTATGTTTATCTGCAGCTCAAGATGCCAGGTCACAAGGGAACCATCACGGTTCATGGAAGTCGCAAGATCGCATTGGAGTGCGAGGAAGGAGACGCGGCCTATGCAGAGGCAGTATGTGCTACGGAGGAGTTGAAATTCTATAAAGACAATGTTGATCCGGCAGATATGTCCCTGTTGAAGAAGCCAACTACAGAGCATGATCCAGCATTGAAGTTTAAATCGGCCGAAGAAACAAAGCAAGTTGACTTTGTACCGGGTGACTCGACCAAGCAGTTCACTATCAGCGCTAACCTTGATCCCAAATAGGAAGGTGCGCTCATCGAGTTCATCCGTGAGAACCGGGATATCTTTGCATGGAAACCTTCTGACATGCCAGGTATACCGAGGGAACTCGCTGAGCACAGTCTTAATATTGATCCAAAGTTCAAACCGGTCAAGCAGTATCTGCGCCGCTTCAACGAAGAAAGGCGCAAGGCTATAGGTGAAGAAGTGGCCAGGCTTTTGGCCGCAGGGTTCATAGTTGAAGTGTTCCACTCGGAGTGGTTGGCTAATCCGGTTCTGGTGTTAAAGAAAAATGGAAAGTGGAGGATGTGTGTGGATTACACAGACCTAAACAAAGCTTGTCCAACCGATCCTTTTGCTCTCCCTCGTATTGACCAGATCATTGATGCTACGGCGGGATGTGAGCGGCTAAGTTTTTTGGATGCATATTCAGGTTCATAGTTGAAGTGTTCCACCCGGAGTGGTTGGCTAATCCAGTTCTGGTGTTAAAGAAAAATGGAAAGTGGAGGATGTTGATACGTCCAAAACGTATCTATAATTTCAGCTTGCTCCATGCCTCTTTTGGGTGATATTGCTATGATATTTATACACTTCCATACACTTTTGATCATATTTGGACTAACCTATTAACTCAGTGCACCCCAGTGCCAGTTTCTGTTTTCTGCTGTTTTTGTATTTCAGGTTTTCCCATTAAGAGAACTGCCAGAAAAATCCCGGAAAAATTATATAAAAAATCAGCGTTCCAGAAGCTTCCCGGCAGCCGAAGTAGGGCCGGAGGGGGGCCACCAGGGCTGCAGGCGCCCTGGTGGCGTGGCCCCCCTCCTGGCCGCGC
>LR738713.1:759916464-760003849 GCA_902687465.1 Secale cereale | reverse complement strand
GGGGGGGGCCTGGGCCCCCTAGGCCTCCGCTGATGCCCCCCTTTGGCATATATTTATATCGTGTCCCGAAACCCTCGAGACGGGAACCCTTTTTCGCGATCTCATCTCTGTTCCGCCGCCGCCGCGCTTCCAAGATCGGGAGCGCCAGGAGAACTCTTCCTGGCACCCTGCCGGAGGGGAGGATCACCACCGGGAGCTTCTCCACCACCATGGACGCCTCCCGGATGAGTTGTGAGTAGTCTCCCTTGGACCATGGGTCCATGACCAGTAGCTATGTGATGTTCTCCTCCCGTTCTTGTGCTTCACTAATTAGTCCTCGTGAGCTGCCCTACATGATCGAGGCACATATGTAATCCTTATGTTGTTGCTATGTTGAGTTTGCTGGGATCCGATGGATTGTGAGATTATGTTCAGATTGTGTTTGAGTGATATATTTGATCTACCTCTTTTATATTTATGTTCGTAAGTAATTCTTGCATGTTCTCCGTTGTTATTTATTGCTTTGGCCAAGTAGTAGGTAGTGACTCCAAGAGGGCACGTTATGCTTGATTGTGGGTTCATGCCCCTCGATGACTAGCTTGAGTGACAGAAACATGAGTCTAGGGGATGTGCTGTTGCCACAAGGGGGAAAACAATGGTGCTTGTGCCCGCGGGTGCAAGGATTGTTTACTTTACGCAAAGTTCTTTTAATGCAGTTGTCTGTTGCTTTGAGTTTACACTATGGGTGGGACTCGCAACTTAATACCAGCGAGATGTTCTGGATAGATATCTCAAGGTGGATGATTAGTAGTAGATGCAGATGGATTTCGGTCTACTTGCCTTGGCGTACCGCCCATGCTTTGAACCTCTACCTTTCTTGTAACATAGTTAGCATTGGTTTGCGCACATAATTCTGTCAATTGCCCAGTTGTAATTCGTTTACCTCACATAGCTGTTTTATCGTCTTTTGGGAGAGAGACATCACTAGTGAACATCATGGGACCCAGGTCCATATTACCATCATTGATCACATCCGCTATTTACTTTCCGCTTTTACTTACTATTTGCAGCAAAACCTATCACTATTATTACTTGCGTTTGATCCTTTGTAAACGACAAGGCCGGAGGGATTGACAACCTCTCTGTACTCGTTGGGAGCAAAGTTATTTGTATCTGTGTGCAGGTCCACGTTGATTGCTAATATCTGGCGCCGTTAGCAGTTGACACCTTCTTGTTGAAACTGGGAGTCTCAGGGGAAATCGATCCTTGGTATCTTTGCCAAGGGAAAACTTCCGCTACACTGCATCTCAAACCTTCCACTTGGGGTAACCAACGAGGGGCGAGAAGCCATCAAGCAAAGTTTTCTGGCGCCGTCGCCGGGGACTCCACTCTTCAAGATAGAGGAGTTGCACGCTATCTTTTATCTTTGCTTTTTAGTCTTGTTAGTTTACCTTTCAGTTTTCTTTATGTCTTTTCACTAGTTTTGCTTAATGGAAAACAACAAAAATATGAGAGAGCTTTATAAGCTCTACCTTGAACTTGGACATGATGTGTTCGAAGAGAAAATTAAAAAACCTTTGGAACTTTATTATTTGCATAACAATCATGATGGTGGTGATGTTATTAGTATGCTTTCTTTGAATATCAATATTGCTAATGACATGGGAAGCTCTAAGCTTGGGGATGACAAGTTTGATGAACATGATATTTTTTGTCCCGCAACTTTTGAAGAGAAAATTTACTTTGATGATACTTTGCTTCCTATATATGATTACAATGATGAATATGATGTTTTCAGTCCACCTACTATTGAGGATAAAATTTATTATGATTATGATATGCCTCCTAAATACAATGATTACCATGATGGTTATGATTGCTTTACTCTCACTATTCCTAATAAGAAAGATTTTGCTTATATGAAGAGTAACGATACCTTTTTGCATGTGGATCATGGTAACAATGCTTTATGTGATGATTATATTGTTGAGTTTATTCGTGATCCCACTGAAAATTATTATGAGAAGGGAACATATGCTTATAGATATTTCAATAATATCAAGTTCACTCTCTTTATGTTTAAGGTTTTGAAGCTGCACTTGTTTTGTCTTCCTATGCTTATTGCTTTGTGCTTCAATGAATTATTGTATTGCAATATTCCTATGCATAGGAAGCATGTTAGGCTTAAATGTGTTTGGTATTTGCTTCTTGATGCTCTCTTTTGTTCTTCAACTCTTATTCCTACGAGAGCATCATTAAAGTCTTAAGCCTATCTTTATGGCTATAAAGAAAGAGCTCTAGGGAGACAACCCTTGTTATCTTTGCTTTCAGTTTGTTCTTTCAGTTTTAGTGGTCTTGATGTTTGTTACTACTGTAGCATCATCATTGTATCTTCACTTTTCAACTTTGTGCCAAGTTTAGCCTCTGATTGCAAGAAAGTTCAAAAGTTGTGACGTGCTGTCCAGGAAACAGATTCTGTCCTTGGATAGAAAAATTCGTATAAAATCACCGGATCATCTTTTTGGTCTGAATTTTTTCGACAGCGTGCTCTATACAATTGTCTTTCGTGCGTCAGTTTTGAGTTTTTTTATTAGAGTTGCAGAAGTGCCCCGAAAAAATCATTTACTACCTGTTGTTCTGTTTTTCACAGATTCTGTCCTGTTTTGCCTTTCCTTCATTTTGCAAACCTTGAGCTTGCTTTTTCTTTGCAAAAACCTTTTGGCAATCTTGAGAAACAGTAGATCTTCAAGAATATCCTTATTTCCAGCAAGGAACAATTATTTTATTATGGGTACTAACCTCGCTAATCAGATTATGATGAGTTATGTATGAAGGGAGTTTTCAAGTGTGCGAGGGAAGATGATAAAAAGATTCAGGAGTGTCAAACGCTCAAGCTTGGGGATGCCCCCATGCACCCCCAAGAAATATTTAAGGAGACTCAAGCGTCTAAGCTTGGGGATGCCCCCGTGCATCCCCTTCTCCATCAACATTATCAGTTCGTCTTTCGTTCCACTATATTTTTATCACTTCATGTGTTATGTGCTATGCTTGGAGCGTCTTGCTTTTAGTTTTCCTTTTTAGTTTTCCTTAGCTTTTCATAACGAGTAGGAACTCAGCTTTCTTTGTGTGGGAGAGAAACACACTCCACTTCTACCTAGAACATAACATAGAATTTTCATGTCTATCTTTGCTGTGTGCGTTCTTTGTCTTTCAATAGCTACTATCATGTTCATCTCTTAGTTTTCATGCTTATCTTTTTAAAAGAGCTTTTGTTTAGTTGGTTGCTTGAACTCTCTTTATTTATCATGATTATCTTATTAAGAGAGTTTGCTTCTGTTGCATGGTTGATATGTCTATGATAAAAATGCTACGTGCATAATGGTGCTTAGTAGTTCATGTTTTCTTATGGTTAGTCTCAAATAGCTGGGGGGTTCCCAATGTGTTATTGGAGTACCAACATGATTTGTTTGCCTATGATGTGGTATGGTTTAGTAATATCTTCCTTCAAGAATTTATTTTGATTGACTTGGCGTATGCTCACGCATATTTAAGACTGTAAAGAAAGTCTGTCAAGCCTTGATGATCTTTTGTTTCTGAGTAGCGATATAACTACCATGCCTGATTCAATGTTGCTTTGTCGCTCTGCATGATTATGACCGTCATTGCTCTCTTAGTTGGTCGCTCCCAGTCTTTTGCTAACCTCCACCTGTACTAAGCGGACTGACTGCTTGTGCATCCAAATTCCTTTAAACCAGTTATGCCATATGAGTCCACCATACCTTCCTACATGGTATTTACCTGCCATTCCTAACGAAGACTTTCATGTACCATCTCAAAATTATTCAAAAAAAATGCATTCCTATTTTGTGCCTCTGTTTTAAGTTCATGAGGAAGTAGTAGTTAATTCATGATCTTTTTAAGTTGGACAAGCTTCACCCCGGGATTGCATGTCTAATGTGCAAACCCATAACACGAGAAGGAACTGGCATTGAGTGCGCCCGGCTCAAAATTAATATAACAAACAAACCCTCATTCACGCTTTGTTCATGAGAAATCAGAAAACTTTGGCAGTGATAAACAAAGGAGATTAAGAGGATGTGATCATCCTCATTCGGGAGCCGTTCCTCGAAACTTGTCCATCTCAAGAAGTGATTGAGTTGTCTGCTAGCATTTGTTGACGGAACATGCATAATCAAAAAAATAATTATTAACTCTGTTTTTAAAACCAAGAGCTCTGGTACATGTTTTGTCTTTGTTTCCGACTACGGGTTTTCAACCTTGCCAACAAAAGCCACGGTTCGAGAGTCTCCACCTTCTTTTAAAAGCACCAACTACTGAGAGCATGATTGTCATTCTGAGTGTAATGTGCATTGTCCCAAAGTAGCATTGTCTTTTGCATGATTGTGATATCGTTTATTCTGAAATTATTGTATCTAGTCATCACTTAAACCTTGGAGGTGCCCCTGCATTTATGTTTTGCTTCACTAAAGGGGGCAAGCGAGATATCACTTTATCATATTTGCACACCATGCTCATTACAAATCTATTTGATGTTTCAGTATCATGTTGTAAAACTTTCAGTTCTTTGTGATTTTCTCATGAGGCAACTTAATTACTACAGATTCATTGTCTCAGTAAGCTTTTGTCATATGACTATGAAAAGTTCCTATATGGTTAATAGCATGTCACCACAGAAATTATTCTTGTTATCATTTACCTACTCGAGGACGAGCAGGAATTAAGCTTGGGGATGTTGATACGTCCAAAACGTATCTATAATTTCTGCTTGCTCCATGCCTCTTTTGGGTGATATTGCTATGATATTTATACACTTCCATACACTTTTGATCATATTTGAACTAACCTATTAACTCAGTGCACCCCAGTGCCAGTTTCTGTTTTCTGCTGTTTTTGTATTTCAGGTTTTCCCATCACGTAAACTGCCAGAAAAATCCCGGAAAAATTATATAAAAAATCAGCATTTCAGAAGCTTCCCGGCAGCCAAAGTAGAGCCGGAGGGGGGCCACCAGGGCTCCAGGCGCCCTGGTGGCGCGGCCCCCCTCCTGGCCGCGCCAGGGGGGCGCCTGGCCCCCCAGGCCTCCGCTGATGCCCCCCTTTGGCATATATTTATATCGTGTCCCGAAACCCTCGAGACGGGAACCCTTTTTCGCGATCTCATCTCTGTTCCGCCGCCGCCGCGCTTCCAAGATTGGGAGCACCAGGAGAACTCTTCCCGGCACCCTGCCGGAGGGGAGGATCACCACCGGGAGCCTCTCCACCACCATGGACGCCTCCCGGATGAGTTGTGAGTAGTCTCCCTTGGACCATGGGTCCATGACCAGTAGCTATGTGATGTTCTCCTCCCGTTCTTGTGCTTCACTAATTAGTCCTCGTGAGCTGCCCTACATGATCGAGGCACATATGTAATCCTTATGCTGTTGCTATGATGAGTTTGCTGGGATCCGATGGATTGTGAGATTATGTTCAGATTGTGTTTGAGTAATATATTTGATCTACCTCTTTTATATTTATGTTCATAAGTAATTCTTGCATGTTCCCCGTTGTTATTTATTGCTTTGGCCAAGTAGTAGGTAGTGACTCCAAGAGGGAACGTTATGCTTGATTGTGGGTTCATGCCCCTCGATGACTAGCTTGAGTGACAGAAACATGAGTCTAGGGGATGTGCTGTTGCCACAAGGGGGAAAACAACGGTGCTTGTGCCCGCGGGTGCAAGGATTGTTTACTTTACGCAAAGTTCTTTTAATGCAGTTGTCTGTTGCTTTGAGTTTACACTATGGGCGGGACTCGCAACTTAATACCAGCGAGATGTTCTGGATAGATATCTCAAGGTGGATGATTAGTAGTAGATGCAGATGGATTTCGGTCTACTTGCCTTGGCGTACCGCCCATGCTTTGAACCTCTACCTTTCTTGTAACATAGTTAGCATTGGTTTGCGCACATAATTCTGTCAATTGCCCAGCTGTAATTCGTTTACCTCACATAGCTGTTTTATCGTCTTTTGGGAGAGAGACATCACTAGTGAACATCATGGGACCCCGGTCCATATTACCATCATTGATCACATCCGCTATTTACTTTCCGCTTTTACTTACTATTTGCAGCAAAACCTATCACTATTATCACTTGCGTTTGATCCTTTGTAAACGACAAGGCCGGAGGGATTGACAACCTCTCTGTACTTGTTGGGAGCAAAGTTATTTGTATCTGTGTGCAGGTCCACGTTGATTGCTAATATCTGGCGCCGTTAGCAGTTGACACCTTCTTGTTGAAACTGGGAGTCTCAGGGGAAATCGATCCTTGGTATCTTTGCCAAGGGAAAACTTCCGCTACACTGCATCTCAAACCTTCCACTTGGGGTAACCAACGAGGGGCGAGAAGCCATCAGATGTGTGTGGATTACACAGACCTAAACAAAGCTTGTCCAACCGATCCTTTTGCTCTCCCTCGTATTGACCAGATCATTGATGCTACGGTGGGATGTGAGCGGCTAAGTTTTTTGGATGCATATTCAGGGTATCACCAGATCAAGATGGCAGTTATGGACCAAGAGAAGACAACTTTCATAACTCCTTTTGGTGCCTTTTGCTACGTATCTATGCCTTTTGGGCCCAAGAGTGCCCAAGCAACTTACCAGCGTTGCGTACAGAACTGTCTTAAGGGGTAGATAGGGAAAAATGTTCATGCCTATGTGGATGACATCGTGGTGAAGTCAAGGAAGGAGGAGACATTGATAGAGGACCTCAAGGAAACCTTTGATAACCTTCGGGCCTATAAAATGATGCTTAATCCGGCGAAATGCGCTTTTGATGTTCCAGCGGGAAAGCTCCTTGGATTCTTGGTGTCAAACAGAGGAATAGAAGCCAATCTGGAGAAGATCAAGGCAATCACGTCCCTGACTAAACCAGCTTGCATCAATGATGTCCAGCGTATCGCCGGCCGGATTACAGCGTTGAGCCGATTCATCAGTCGTCTGGGAGAGAAGGCGATTCCGCTTTATCAGATGCTAAAAAAGACACACCGGTTTATATGGAGTGATGAAGCAAATGCTGCGTTTGAGGATTTAAAGCGGCAACTGGCGGAACCACCGGTCCTTGCTGCCCCCGTTGATAAGGAGCCGCTGTTGTTATACGTGGCCGCCAATGCACGGGCAGTTAGCATGGCAATCGTGGTCGAGCGCAAAGAAGCAGGAAAGGAGTATCCGGTTCAACGTCCGGTTTATTATGTCAATGAGGTTCTCATTGAATCCAAACAAAGGTACCCACATTGGCAGAAGCTGGTATATGGCGTGTTCATGGCAAACCGGAAGTTGAAGCATTACTTCTAAGGCCACCCAATAACTGTCTTCAGTTCAGATCCGTTGGGAGATATAATCCAGAACATAAAAGCCACTGGCAGAGTCGCAAAGTGGGCCATTGAGCTTAGCCCACACGGATTGAAGTATGTACCACGCACCGCTATCAAATCGTAAGCACTGGTAGATTTTATCAATGATTGGACAGAGTTGCAAGCACCGGAGGAAAAGCCGGATCATACATACTGGACTATTCACTTTGACGGTTCAAGACAATTAGAAGGCTCGGGGGCTGGAGTTGTGTTAACTTCCCCGCGAGGTGACAAATTCTGTTATGTCCTCCGTCTAATGTTCCCTTGTACTAATAATGCAGCAGAATATGAAGCATTGCTTCATGGCCTGCGGATGGCTAAGGAGATGAACTTGAGCCGGGTCAAGTGTTTTGGTGATTCAGACTTAGTGGCACAACAAGTATCCGGCAAGTGGGATTCTAAAGACCCTCCCATGGCAGCCTACATACGAGAAGTTGAGGCGGTCGCAGGATATTTCAAAGGATATCAGGTGGATCACATAGACCAGCGGAAAAATGAAGCGGCCGATGCTCTAAGCCGGCTAGGTTCTCAACGTAAACCGGTGCCACCGAATACTTTTTTGGATGAGCTACACAGTCCATCAGTTCAGGTACCATCGGAGGAGGATTTGGCTGTTTCTGATCCGGAAGCGTAGTTGGTTGCGGCACTTCATGTTATTCCGGATTGGACGCTCCCTTACTTGGCATATCTAAGCCGTGGAGAGTTGCCGGATGATGAGATTGAAGCAAGGCAGATAATTCGGCGATCCAAATCCATGACAATTGTAAACGGGGAACTTCACCATCGCAGTGTTTCTGGAGCGTTTCAGCGGTGTGTATCATCCGGGGAAGGCTGTGACATCCTTCGAGAGATTCATGAAGGGGATTGTGGTCATCACGCCGGTTCAAAATCCTTGGTGGCTAAAGCTTTCCGTCATGGGTTCTATTGGCTGACAGCCCATGCTGATGCGGAGGATCTAGTCCGGAAGTGCGATGCTTGTCAGAAATTTTCACGGCGTGCTCTTGTTCCGGCACAGGAGCTGCGGATGATACCAATTACTTGGCCATTTGCGACTTGGGGGCTTGATATGGTTGGGACTTTTAAACGATCCCAAGATCAAAAAACTCATCTGCTGGTTGCGGTGGATAAGTTTACAAAGTGGATTGAGGCAGAGCCGGTGAGCAAGTGTGATGCGGCAACAACGATTAAATTCATCAAGAAGGTAATTTTCCGGTTTGGCTTTCCACACAGCATCATCACTGACAATGGCACCAATTTATCTAAAGGAGAGATGGAAGAGTTTTGTCAAAGGGAGCATATTCGCCTAGATGTGTCTTCTGTAGCTCACCCTCAATCCAATGGTCAAGCTGAAAGGGCCAATCAAGAAATTTTGCGAGGTATCAAGCCCCGGCTTATGACTCCCTTGCAAAGAACACCAGGGTGCTGGGTTGAGGAATTGCCCTCTGTCCTTTGGAGCATCAATACTACGCCGAACAGGTCCACAGGCTACACACCTTTCTTCATGGTGTACGGTGCTGAAGCGGTTCTTCCAAGCGATATCCGCCATGATTCACCACGGGTGGCGGCTTATGTTGAAGCAGCCAATGAGCAAGCAAGACAGAACAGTTTGGACCGGCTGGATGAAGAGCGTGACATAGCAGCAGCAAGATCTGCAATTTATCAGCAGGACCTGCGCAGATATCACAGCCGTCAGGTTAAAACCAGGACGTTCCAGGAGGGGGACTTGGTACTCCGGCTCATCCAGGACCAGACAGACATACACAAGCTATCCCCACCTTGGGAAGGGCCCTTTGTGGTCAGCAAGAACCTACACAACGGTTCATACTACCTGCTGGACGTTCGAGAGCACAAAGACTCACGGACATCAGAAGAAGAGACGAAGAGGCCGTGGAACATCGCTCTCCTGCGGCCCTACTACATCTGAGCCATGAGCTCTGCTGTATCCTATGTATATATTATGATTAATAAATAAACCGGCACCCTTGGTAAACCGGGGGATCAGCCTTTTTCTTCTAAATATATGTCCTGTGAAAATTATTGCAGATATTTCGAAACAAACTATTTTATGCAGAAGGGACCAAACTAGGGGGCTACGGATTACATGTGAATCCTCGCTAAAATCTTTTCTGGTCCGGTCTACATGCTTATCTTCACATCAAGCGCCCTTTGGATAAACTCCATCGATTGGCAAAAAATTGTTCTTGTCCCTAGGGATCCTTCCTTTGATGGCAAATGCAAAATTCTTGCCCCTTGGTTGATCAACCCCTTTGATGGCAAAAGAAAAATCTGTTCTTGTCCCTAGGGATCCTTCCTTTGATGGCAAATGCAAAATTCTTGCCCCTTGGTTGATCAACCCCTTTGATGGCAAAAGAAAAAACTGTTCTTGTCCCTAGGGATCCTTCCTTTGATGGCAAATGCAAAAATTCTTGCCCCTTGGTTGATCAATCCCTTTGATGGCAAAAGAAAAAACTGTTCTTGTCCCTAGGGATCCTTCCTTTGATGGCAAATGCAAAAATTCTTGCCCCTTGGTTGATCAATCCCTTTGATGGCAAAAGAAAAAATCGTTCTTGTCCCTAGGGATCCTCCTTTGATGGCAAATGCAAAATTCTTGCCCCTTGGTGGACCACTCCCTTTGATGGCAAAAGAAAAAGTTTTTGTCCCTAGGGGTACTTCCTTTGATGGCAAATGCAAAAATTCTTGCCCCTTGGAGTACATCCTTTGATGGCAAAAGAAAAAGAGTCATAGCCCTTTGGGTCGCACCCTTTGATTGGTACATATGGAGCCTGGCAGCTCGTAAAAAGCCTCGACTACATGATCTTATTTGCAACCTGTGTTTTGTGTTTGTGATTTTTCAAATGTTTTCTATGGTTTTTTGATCCGGAGCTGGACAACTTCAAAGTTGACCACATATTTTCAGAAGTCTGGCCATAGAGCTCCAGCATTATTTAAACCGGTAGTTACTATAACCCGGAAACAATTATTGGGTCCACCCCAATAGAGCCAAGAGCTTCCTCAGAAACTACAATGTTCGCCGGATTAAGGATGTCAAGCATACTTAATCAAAGGTATGAAGTTATTGTTGGTATAAAACAGATACTCGTTTGATATATGAGAGCGATTTAATCGGTCCGGCGGTAAACCGCTAGGACATCTTTTTCAGTGTTATCTATGTAGATACAGATAATATAAAAGATCAACCATAGCAGACAAGGGATTAAGATTGGCAGATGTCTAATAAAAAAAAATCTGACGTCCGGACTAAGGCAGAAAAATGTTTCGAGCGATCATGTTACAAGGCACTTGAAGGCCTGGACGGATTAAAGTTTTTCAGCAACGGATTACAGCCGATAAAAATAAAATGAAGTGACTTATGCTTCTTCCTGACGCGAAGGCTGAGGATCGATTTGTTCCGGAACTTCTTCGTCCTCTTGAAGCGGCTGAAAATCAGGAGCGCGCCAGTCGATCTTGGATAAGGCACGAAAGTACATCTCTTCAGTAATGAGATCGGACGGATCAACATCTGGGGCGAAAGTATGGGGCGCACTGGTGGGATTAGATTTTCGGTGTCATAAACCGGCCGATCCACCCCCTCATTCTTTAAGTCATACGCCGGATGATACTTGGTCAAGTCCGATTCATCAGCAAGCTTGCTGGCAAAGGGACGCATTTCTTTAGTCAAAGCGTGAAGGTCTTTGCCAGAGAAGGCCGATCCATCTTCCTTGGTGCTGGGGTACCCGTTCATGGCTTCTTCCGGATCAAAGTCCGGAACCCACGCCTTGGCTCTGGTCAGCGCTACAAGAGAACCGGCCCGTGCAGCAAATTTCTTTACCTCTTCCAAGCGTACATGCAATCTAGAAAGCTTCTCCAAAGTGCCTTGGATAGTGGTGGGGGCCTCTTTATGAAAAGACATCGCAATTTTAATCCTTTGAGCGCCGGAATACAGCTGCTCAACCAGAGTATAAGAAGCCTTGAGTTTCTTCCGGAGGTCATCCCCAAGATGGTGACGCGTCGCCCTGCATATGATTATCATAGTTAAACCAGAGCGGAATAAAGATTGCAGAGATGAAAACACATGCAAGTTAAGTATTTACCAAAGACGACAGAGGTCAGAAGCTCTATTTGCTACCTTAAACCAGTCAGTTCTCGTGTCACCGGGTTAAGGGCCTCTTCGGCATCCTTTGCTCTTTTTTCAAGAGCATTCCTCTGCACTTCCCAGGTTGTTCGCTCCGCTTCAAAATATTTTTTCAATTGTTCAGCAGTGGTTAAGCTCAACGCCAGATCATCTTTGGCCTTGGCAGCAGCAGTTTCAGTCACAACAAGTCTATTCCGGAGCTCAGTTATTTCTGCAGCCCTCCGGGTCAAGTCAGCCTGCAAGAAAATAAAGTGGAATAAATGACAGTTCAGACAAGTCTCAAGCACATAACCAAGTTATCCACTTGACACTTGGGGGCTAATGAGCAATTGAAGTATCAAAAGAAGACAATTAAAGATAAGTCTCAAGCACATAAGCAAGTTATCTACTTGACACTTGGGGGCTAATGGACAATTGAAGTATCGAAAGAGAGAGTCAGACAAGTCCCAGGCACATAACACAAATTATGACCCTAGCACTTGGGGGCTAATGTAAGTTCATTTTCCATACATTTGGAAGTACCGGTTCACCTACAACAAAGCTAAACCGGCACTTGGGGGCTATTATGGCATAAAGACAGAAGTATAAAGAAGGCAAAGCAAAGACAAGTAAGGTACCTCGTATTTGTCCTTCATCATGTTAACCAAGCCCATTTCATATTCACGGCTGGTATGAAGCCGGTTCAAATACCCGGAGTAAAGTTCCTGGGCGCTCAGTTCGGCATAATTGGACAAGTCCGTGCTCCACTTGCCCTTCTCTTGGTGAAGCTTCTCCGCTTTAGCAGTATGCTTGGCTAAAACGATAGGCTCAGCAGGAGCGATAAAACCTATCCCGGTTACCTGAACATCTGGAGAAGAAGCGGTGGCAGGCTGTGAAGGGGCAGCAGTACGAGCCGGACTAGCGGGAGCCGGGCTATTCCGAGGAGGGCTAGCCCGGACAGGACTTGCCGATTCAAGAACATCTTCAACATTTGTATCTTCAGGAGCAGCAATGTAATCATGATCCATGGGAGCAGGATCATCAAGCTGAATTGCAGGCTCGCTCTCCGGAGGGATGACTTCATCCGGATCAGCCGCCGGATCAGCGGCAGCAGTCTCGGCAGCCGCTTTAGTGGCCTTTGCCTTTTTACTAGGCTTGGGCTTGCTGGAAGAAATTGAAGAAGCAATTAGAGTCATAAAGGACAAATACAAATATAAACCGGATGAGGAAAAGGACTTACCTAGGTACGGTTTTCAGTATTGGGACTTGCGTGGCAGTCGATTCACCGGAAGATGATAAAGGTGTCTCCTGATAGTTAGGATCAGACGGTTTAAGCGGTTTGCGTATAAGTCCGGCCTTGGGATGAAGAAGAGTTGGAAAAAGTAAAACCTCAGAGCGGCGCCTCCGAGCCGGAGTGAGAGATATTCCGGAAGACTCTACTACATGGCCACTATGGCGTGTAGTCCGGCGGGCTTCATGTTGCTGCTTCTTCAAAAGAAATTTAGGGTCCAGTTGAGCGTAGGGATGAGAAAAAGGGTACTTCCGAGATGCCCGACGAGTTTTGGGCACCGGCGGTTCAGAATCTGAAGAAAGAGAGATTACCTCAGTTTCTGCCGCTTTATCTCCCTCAGCCAAATCCTATGAGAAGACGCTGTTAACATAAATCTAGATAAAAGAGATCAAAACACATCAGGATTAGCTCATACCTCAGAATTCGGATCATCCTCCTCAACATGTGAACCGGAGCCAGCAACTGCCTTTTTCTTCTTGACAACGAAAGTTTTCCGGCGTGGTTGTTTACCTGATTTATCCTGAGGTTTCCTTTTCCAAAAAGGATCGTCGGCCTGTGTAGAAGATGAAAGATAAATGGAAGATAATTTATATGGACGGATTAGACGCAAACAGAAGAGGTTAAAACTTACTGCTGGCAGTTTGTTCTTCTTGTAATATGGAGCCAATCCGGTTTGGCTACATTCCTCCAGAGAGATGTTGAGCATTTTCTTAGTAGATTCAATAACTTCCTTCTCAGGAAGCATTATGTCGATGTGGCGTTGAGGATCATCTGTCTTTCCGCTATACTGACACATTAAATCGGAGCGCCGGCTTAGAGGAAGGATGCTCCATGCAAGCCAGCAGCGGACGAAATCCACTCTGGTTAAACCGTTGGCCATAAAGGCCTTAAGCTTGGCAAGCTAAGGGGCAAACCGGGCCCGTTCCGAGGAACTAAGACGCTGCGGCAGGGGATGATCTTCAGGAAGACGATGTTCGCGATAACCCGGCAGTGGGTTCTCTCCTTCAGGCGAAGTATCTTTGCAGTAGAACCAGGATTGGTTCCAGTCCTTGGGGTGTGTATGGAGAGCAACGTGAGGAAAGACCGCATCTCTTCTTTTTTGAATACTAACCCCGCCCAGTTCTTGATGGGGTCCGGCAGTAAACTCTGTCCGCCGGTTTAAGTGGAAGAAATCCCGGAACAAGTCGACTGATGGCTCCTCTTGAAGGTACACCTCGGAGAAGACTTGGAAATTGCAGACGTTTGATATGGAATTTGGACCTATGTCCTGAGGATGAAGCTGAAAAGTGGCCAGCACATCCCGGAAATTTTTTGAACCGGGAGGGCTAAAACCCCGGGCCATATGATCGAAGAAAACAATAACTTCTCCTTCTTTGGGGGTAGGAGGACACTCATCCCCTGGGGCCCGCCATTTCAGAACTGCTTGGGGGCCCAGAATACCAATCGAAGCAGCATTGGTTAAATCCTCTTCCGTAATGCGGGGAGGAACCCAATTGCAAGAAACAAACTGCTTGGCAGACATATGAGCAAAGGGAAAGTGCTGAAAAAGTAAAGTGAAAAATCCGGATTATACAAGTGCTGAAGCATAAACCGGATTGTGTTATCAAATTACACCGACGGTTTAGACAGGAGACTAATGGCATGGACAACCCGGAAGCAGATGGGAGATGAGCTGCTACGGGTTTATGATAACAAAAAGAGGAGGCTAAACCATCGGGCTAATGGTTGATATTTTGTAAGAGGAATATATGATTGGTTAAACCGGCGAAGTAACTTACAGATCTATCAAGACAAAGAAACATGTTTCTACAGAAGACTAAAGTAAAGTGGATCTGAGCAGCAAGAAAAAGATGAAATATACACAAGTTTATCACAGGGAGAACTATGAAGATTTTCTACAGAACAAATGAATCTAAGGGCGAACTTAAAGATCTGAATCTAAGTCTAAACTACGGAGCAGGGGTGAGTTCGAAGCAAATCTAGGGTTGGAATCTATTGCAAGCATGACGTATAAGATAAACAGCCAAAGCTTCGAGGTCTAATGGCGGAAGCAAGGGAGGAACCCTAGATCACAGATCTGCAACAAGAGAAAAGGAATACCTGAGAAGGAAAGGGACGGCGGCGGAGTAATCTGGTCGCGTTTCAGGGTGATGCAGCGGCCTGGTTGACGACGGCGACGAGCTCGAAGGCAGCGGCGGAGCTTCGGGCGACGGAGGAAGAAGAAGAGCGGAAGGAAGAAAGAAAACAAGGCGCAGCGGTATTTGAGGAGGTCAGATTGGATAAAGATTCCATTGTCGCCTCGATTTTCGGGATGAACTTTAAACAAAGGTAACAAACAGCTGTGAGCAATAAATGCGGAGGTGATGTCACGACTGAATAAAAGGATTTCTGAAGATGACATCATAGCCGGTTTACAAAACAGAGAAAATACAGAGAAGAAGTTTATGCAAGATTTAGAAGACTGACATGAACAAGTTCAAATCATTCTCGGGCCTAATGTCAGGGATATTACTAGCGGGTATAAACCGGCTAGGGAGATCCGGATTATGGTAATGTAGCTTTGTAGTTATAAACTCAGTAGAGGTTACGGCCCATGAAGGCTTAGGGCCCATGTGTAATGTTTACGGTTTATAAACCGTCCTATTATGTAACTTGAGGTACAAGGAAGAAAGAATAGAGACCGAGGCGGACACGATTATGAGCCGGCCTCGGGACTCTGTAAACCGGACCGGGCATTGCCTCTTATATAAAGGAACGGCCCGGCGACGGTTCAAGGACAGGAAACAATCCATCGAGAAGCAGGCAAGCAATCTGCTCCCTGTTCATCGACGCCCAAGCAATACCAAACCAAACTAGACGTAGGCTTTTACCTTCATCGAAGGGGCCGAACTAGTATAAACCCTCTGTGTCCTTTGTGTGCTTTTAACCTCTTCAAGCTAACCCGCGCGATGGCTCCACACCTAAGTCCTTTACACCGGACATCTTCCGTGCTAATTCCACGACAAGTACTCAAACATAAATTCCATCACTTGCATTCTTTTGTCAGAACCCCTCAATTAAATGTCCATCAAGTGGTTAATACTGAATACCTTTAGGACTTATTCTATTTACCACTGACAACACAAGCATATGATGAATTCTTGGAAATGGAGATATATGCATATCTTTGAGACAATCTGATTTTTTGGACTCAATGGACACATGGAGTTACATTTGGGGGAATGAATTATATTCCTCCATCAAAGCATATAATGTTCTGATTGGACACAAGCAAACACCACCTCACTTCAATTGGATTTGGAAGAGCTCATGTCAACCCAAGCATAAAGTGTTTTTCTGGATGTTGTTACATGATAGAGTCAACACAAGGAACCTACTAAGGAGAAACAACTTTGAGCTTGAAGTTTATAATTGTGTAGTAAGGGACTGTCAACAAGAGGAAACATTGCATCATCTTTTTTTGGGATGTCCCTTTGAACAACAATGCTGGGATTTTATTTGTCCAAAAAGAACACCAAACTTATTAGTGTTAGAAGCATTTCAGGATCTGAAGGATAAGCTTAATTACCCTTTCTATATGGAGATCATTATTCTTGTGTCTTGGGCCATTTGGATAACCAGAAATAATAAGATATTCGAAAACATTGCACCTTCATTCCAAGGTTGGAAATTCATCTTCATAGAGGAACTAAAACTACTCAAATACAGAATGAAGCAGAAGTATGAAGGGCAGTTCTCTATGTGGTTGGAATCTCCATTGTAATTTTCCTTGTTTTAGTAGTAGTTTTTCTTCTTTTTAGTTTTTGTTAGCCTGTCTCACTAGTTTTTTTTAGTTCTTTCACTAGTTTCTTTCGTAGTTTTCTCTTAATTTCTTTTTCTTTTCCCTAAGTTGGGACTTAGCTCTAGCCTCTGAGTATACTCTTGTTCCTTGTTCCTTTTTTAATTTAATTAATAAAATTTGCAGTTGGGGTTTTTACCCTACTATTTATAGTAAAAAAACATCAAGGAGAACATTGTATTGCAGATCAAAGAAAGAGAAGAAGCCATGTAGCTACTAGTTATGGGCATGTAGGTATGTGGTAAACTACTCACATATCATCGGAAGGGCAGCAAGGTTGATGTAGAAGCCTTCTGTGATTGAATCCCCCTCCGTCAGAGTACCGGAAAAGGTCCCCAGATGGGATCTTATGAACACAGAAACTTGCGGCGGCAGAAAAAGTATTTTGAGTTGCTTTCGGGTCTTCAGGGAATATTCGGGTATTTATAGATAAAAAATTAGGGTTGGAAGCGCTAGGGGGCCCATGAGCTTGGGGGCGCGCCCCTGAGCTTGTGGCCATCCTATGGCCCATCTAGCCTCCTCCATAAGCTTCCAAGGTGTCTTTTGGTCCAAGAAAAATCGTCAAAAAGTTTCATTGCATTTGGACTCCATTTAGTATTGATTCTATGTAAAGACAAAAACAAGAAAAATAGCAACTGACACTGGGCACTAGGTTAATAGGTTAGTCCCCAAAAAGATAAAATAGCATAAACATGCATATAAAACATCCAAGATTCATAATATAATAGCATGGAACAGTGAAAAATTATAGATATGTTGGAGACACATCAAGGGGCGAGTTGTTTTCACTCGAATCTAGGAAATCATTGGGAACCAAAATCATAAAAGAACTCGTTTCTGCCCAGGAATAGCTTAGAATCAATTCTAGAATTGCACTTGCTTTTTAGAATCATTTCGATTTGGCGTTTCCGGTGATTCTCACTAGTCCCTCAAAAGAAAATGATTTGTTTTGAATGACTACCCCTATTGGACAACATTTTTGCGACCGAAATGCCCATCGGGCCAGAGCGAGCGAGGCCCAAAACAAACAAATCCAGTTAAAAGGCTTGTGTGTGTTCCCCTCTTTCACCCACCCCCTCCCCCGCCGCCGCCGCCCACAAGCACTCAATCCGAGTTAGGGTTCGCGCCACCAACCGGCTGCCCCAATCCAGCGACGGCAGATCCGCCGACGGTTGGTCCCATACGTCGCTGCCCCGTCCCGTTCGCTGTCATCTTCGTGCCCGGCCGCTCCTTCTCCTCCGACGATACCCCCTTCACCTCCACTCCCGCTGCCCCATCCCATCCACCCCGCAGGAGGCGTCGTCTTCGCCAAAGCCACCTCACCGTTGCTAGTGAGTTCCTCTAGTCCTCAACCTCTATGTCCCTCTCATGTCTTGGTTTCTATTTTCTTCCTTGTTTAGCACCATAAAAAAATTGAATGCTTACGTATTTGCTAAATTCTATGTTGATTCGGAGGGTGAAAACATGAAGTGGTTGATGTTGATGGCATGTAGTGATTTTTTTGTATGATTGATTGCACTGTATGATTTTTTTAGTGGTATGGATTAATGGTTGCTCAGAAAATGTAAAGATTACAAAAATTTCACACATGGATGATGTAGATGGAGAAAGTGAAGCCTCCAAAATCAATTTTGGATAGTGCGGCTCATACCATTTATATGTATGTCACGTAGATGATCTATATATTATTGTCGAAATCGGGAAATTTGTGTCACTTTGATAGTCCCCACCTTACTTCTAATCAAGCTTAAAAAATCAATTGGTGTTTAGAAGTTTGATTGCATGTCTTTTGATTGGGGCAAGGATAAAATATAATATAGAAGGTCCAAAATACTAGGAAAAATAAAATTTATGATAGTCCATGTTGCAAGAAACTACTATGGCAAGACAATGACTAAACCGATGAGGACATCGAGCATGACACTTATAGTTATGAGTAGACACTTCTTGAAATCATCATTTAGAGATACAATCCGATAGTAGTATGCAATTTATCTTGTTGGCATGTGTGTAGTTGAATCAAAACTATCTGCTTTTGTATTTGTAATGGTTAAATTGTGTCTATTGAGATTTATTTGTTGCCCATTGAAGTATTGTCTGTGTGTGTGTGTGTGTGTGTGTCTGTGTCTGTGTCGAGCTTAAGATTTGGTTGATCATTGCATTTTCTGATCATTTGCATCTTTAGTTGTTCATGAGTTTTTAGCTACTAAATTGTCGTTGGAAGCCCATCAATGGATACTCAAGGTGACTTCCTCCATATCTCATCTGGTTTCAAGGCTAGTGATGCAAGCAAATGCAAGCCCGTGAAGATAGAAATGGAGGTAATTTGCTAATTTTGTACTCTCATGTAACCAGTAGTACCACAAATTAATATAGTTACATTCTTTCTTATAAAGTTGTTATTAATTAGAGATATTTGTATGTTGTTACTGCTAGGACTATGAAGTTTGTGTTGGTCATACAGAGAGTCTTGAACTGGACGCCTATAATTTGTCCTTCAAACAAGGTGATATCCGTAAGCCAAAAACAAGGATGAATTCTTTCTTCTCAATGAAGATTAAGAAGAGTAGATATAGGAGTAACCATAATATATTGGTAAGTTATGTAAACTTACAACTTGGTTTGCATGAAGTTGTGTTCACTTTATCACCTTACAAGATTTAATTGTTTAGGTCATTCCATATCGTGTGCGTGATAGAGTTCATGCTCTAGGCAGATCAACGATTCAAATCAAGTCTATAGAAGGAAACGTATACAATGTTGGCTTGCGTAAAGGAATATATATAAGTACGTTTGCTAATGGTGATTGGAGTAAGTTTATTAGTGACCATGGGCTTTGTGTTGGTGATGAACTCTTTTTCTGCTTTAAAGAGAACGAACCCCACTTAGTCCTTGGATTTAAAGCTAAAAGGGATCGATACAAGACATCTAAAGGTAATATTTACACAGAAATTCCAATGTATTCATTTCCTTTTTTTTCTATTAACTTACATCAACCTAAATTTTAATTTTCAGGATACACCATGGTTGAGAGTGTGCATCCTTCACTTTCTCGTGCTTCTTTTAATCAATATACTGGTCAGGTTGCAGTTGCAATTTTCCAAAATGCTAAACAACTTGCACCAGAGAATGTTGTACCCTCTCAAGAGGAGGAACGTGATGCTACAACTAGAGTTGACACTACTCATGTTCTTGATAGCTTCAAGTTGTGTTTGACTCCTTCGCACATCAGGACTACACTGGTAAGTTGTGGTTGTAGCAAATTGATGTCGGTTTTTGCATGCTTTAGTCTTTCCACTTGCAAAACTATTTTGTAAATTTAGTTTCTTATACATTTAATTTCAATAATCTTATATTTGGTGTCACATGTCACATGCTTATTTGTTCCTCGTGGTTGAAATTTTGGTAACTTATATTATTATTGAGCTGTGAATGTTAATTATTGTTGAGTAATGTGTGCTCATAATCTGTATTTCTTCAGACAATTCCCAAGGCCAGGGCTGACAAGTTCACATTTACTAAGAGTGGTGAAGTTGACTTGATTATGATCAGTCCACCCATCATAGCATCGGCACGATATAACATTTGGAATTATGGGCATCGTCCTGACGGACGCCTGGCAGTAACAGGTGGATGGAAGAAGTTTGTCCGGCAGTCTGGATTGCAACAAGGAAGTATTGTTAAGATCGATGTTTGCCGAGTGAATGATAAACTGGCATTCTACTTTGCCCTCTAAGTTTTCTCCGGTTCAGATCTCAAAGGATTTATAATGTTTGGGTCGTCTTATTTGTGTATCAAGACATTCGACTTATACTAGTTTCAAAGCCTTCTTTAACTCCATTTAGTGTCATGTACCAAACTTCTTGTTTCACTTTTGGATGTTGGTGTCATATACTCAACCTCTAGGTTGTTTTTGTCTTTGTTCATGTTATATTGTCATGCTATTTTCATGATCATGATTTTCTGAACGTTTCTTGTGTTTTGTATTTGATTTTAGTTCATTAATTATTTTCTCTTGTTACGAATCATGATGCTTTGTTGATTTCAAGGATCAACTTTCTAGTTTGTGTGCATCACAACTCGTGGCGGTCTATGATTTTGAATGTGCTTAAAGAGTGTGTGCGTCTCAGATGCTTTTTTTCCTGCATCGGCTACAAATTTAATACAACAGGCACACACAAAAAATTGACTAAAACATGTAGAAGTTTCATTCTTCATTCACTTTTGTCTGAACTGGCTATACTACAGTTGACTGGAAGAAAAAACAATCACATGTTTTTTATCGTACAGTCAAATCAAAAGTGACTAAAAAATTGTGCATGTATTTAGTTCAGATAGGACCTATACTATCCAAAAAATGAGTGCACTTCATTGGCAGATGCAAAGCTTACACTATTACAATTGTATATCGCTTTACTCGGGTAGCTATACCAAGTGAAAATCACAGTTAGACAAGATCCACGGGAGATAAGCCACCTCCCCCCCCCAAAAAAAGAGTAGGGATTCTCTACCTCCCATCGGCATCGCCGTCGGTCCGCCTCGTCTCCTGTGGCCTTGGGTCCATGACGCTGTGGTGAATCTCGGCCCTTGCCTGCAGGAGGGCTTCGTTTTTAGATGTTCCTTCGAGTTTTGTTAGGGTTTGTGTCATGCTCAGAAAGACGAGACGGTGGCGGCTCCCTGAAGATGGAATAGGGTTCTTCTTGCCTAGCCCTCGTCCCGGTGGTGCGTCTACCATCGTTGGTGGGCATGTGGAGGTGTGTCTCTAGCGGATCTGTCCTTGGTGGATTTGCTCGGATCAAATCGCAGGTCATCTATGTACGCGTGTTTCTAGGATGGATCATTTCCATCTATGCTACTCTTCAACGAAGGCGGTTGTAGTTCTGGTGCGCTGGTTCTATGGGGCCTTAGCACGATGACTTCCCAATAGTCTACTACAATAAATTTTGACCGTCTCCAATGAGGGTGGGGCGATGATGGCGGCGCGCCTTAGGCACGCTTCAGTGCTTTTAGTCATTGCTAAGTTATCTACGGATCTAGATGAATAGATCGGAATTTTCTCGTAAAAAAAGAGGTAGCCATACCAAGTGCTAATCATTCTCCAGAAGAGTAACCGGAATGAAAAGCTTGAAAGGCTGGTCACTCAAACAACAATTGCATGGATTGACAATTTGGTTTACTATGGTAACCAAGTTTTCTTCAAGATACGTGTACCAACTAGACTCGTCGTCTTCATTATCAAAGGCAGCATACCAAGTGTTGGCAATAAGCTGCGAGCAGTCATGATGGCCATCGACGTCAGTGCATTAGGTCGAGTCCATGTCGGTGGCAATCGGCGTTAGTGCACCAGGTCGAGTCTGCGAGCCTGGTCACAACCGTGTGTATGTGTGTGTGCATGCATGGTGTGCGTGTGTGCACATGCGTGAGTAGCGTGACCATACTTAGTTGTGTGCATAGTCATTGCTGGCCGACTCATGTCGAGCTATGTGCTGGTTCCATGCATGGCTGAGTTAGTTAGCTATAGGGGAGCACTTCTCCGGGTCATGGGTCATGCGTCGCACGGTTAGTGGCTGGTGGGGGCTGTGTGCGCTGCATCCCAAGAGCTACAAAAGCGTATGTACTGTAAATTTGTTACAGGGTCTCCAGCAATTGGAAAGGCGTTCGTCGCCAGGGCGTTTGTCACTGGAGAAACTCTAGTGTGTCCCGCTTCTTCTTCTTCCACCTTTGTCCGAGTGGAAGAGAAAGATAGATTCGTCCAGGTATGTACCTATTAGAGTTAGGGATAAGACTCTTTTGTAATCTCAATGATCTCTGTGGCTTTCTCTCTCCCGTATCAGCCTAGGTATCCTAGCAATTTTTCACGGCTCCGTCGCTGACGACGTCACCAGACAACTGACAGGTGAACCCAGGGTCCACCGATCAGGAGTAAGCAAGAGTGTGCATGTGATAGTGGGCCTGGTATGTGTTGTGTGTGTCATGGCGTGTGTGATATATAGACCACCCCTTTGTACCAAACAGAGTATGAATGAAGAATAGAAAAGTCTGAACCTCTCTCTCTCTCTCTCTTGTCTCTAAACTCTCTCTTGTTCTCTGAACTCGCTAGTTTCTCTTTTCCCCATCCCTCTTCCCCTACCAAACCACCATGATTTCTGTGAAATCCATCTCAGGGGCCTCACAATTGGTATTCAGAGCCTAGATCGCATCCGTTTGCGCTCTCAACCTCTCGATTGGGCCGTAAAATTCCACCGCGAAGGGTGCGGAAATTTGTTCCACAAATTTTCGCCCAAAATCCCGAGCGGGGTTAGCCCGATTTGGAGCGAGCCGCAATGGCGCCGTCGAAGCATGATTAATAGCAATTTAACCATGGTTTTTATCAAAAGTTTCATCACTATTGCTACAAACAAGTAAATCATCATCTCCTAGCAAGTCATCTTCATCACTATTGAAATCAAGATACTCGGGGTGTGATACCTTAGGGCCTTTAGCCATGAAGCATCTTCCAATTCCTTCATTTGGTGAGTCAAATATGTCGTAGGAGTTTGTTAACACAAGAGCAATTCCGGCAACACCTTCATCTTGAGTACCTTCGGAGTTGGAGTGGTAGCTTCTCTCGGAGTGGTTATCGGAGTCGGAACCGGATGCCCATTCACCAACATGTGCTTGATGTCTTCGTCTTGTATAGCTCCTTGATGATTTGTCCTTCCTTTCCGAATCTTTGCTTCTCCGAGAAGGTCTTCGTTCATAACGATCATCTCTACTCCTTCTCTCTCTTGGTGGTGAATCTTCTCTTCTACTTTTCCTTTTAGGTGAGTCTTCTCTTCTCTTGTGGGGAGCTGTACACTCATTGGAGTAGTGTCCGGGTCTTCCACAATTGTAGCAATTTCGATCACGACTTGAAGATCTCTTATCATTGTAGGACCTTGACTTGGAACTTCTCTCTTTGCTTCTACTCTTGTAGAACTTGTTGAAGTGTTTCACCATTAAGCTCAATTATTCATTGAAGTCTTGTTTCTCACTTGATGATGTAGGAGCGTCACATGAAGCTTTGTAAGCACCACTAGATTTGTTGTGAAGCTCTTCTTTATCTTGGAGTGACATCTCATGAGCAACAATTCTTCCAATGAGTTTCGTTGGCTTGAAATCTTTGTAATTTGGCATCATTTGGATCAATGTAGACATGGTATCGTATTTTCCATCCAAGGCTCTTAGGATCTTCTTGATGATGAATCTTTCGGTCATCTCTTCGCTTCCTAAGTTGGCAATCTCATTTGTGATGAGAGCAAGCCTAGAGTACATTTCAGCGACACCTTCACCATCCTTCATCTTGAACTTGTCAAGTTGACTTTGGAGCACATCCAACTTGGATTCCTTGACGGAGTCGGTACCTTCGTGCATATCAATCAAAGTATCCCAAATTTCCTTTGCATTCTCAAGATGGCTGATTTTGTTGAATTCTTCGGGGCACAATCCGTTGAAAAGGATATCGCAAGCTTGAGCATTGTATTGCAGCATCTTCAATTCTTCCGCAGTAGCTTCACGGTTCGGTTCCTTCCCATCAAAGAATTAACCTTGCAAACCACCACACACAATAGCCCAAACGCCGGGGTTATGTCCAAGAATATGCATTTTCATCTTATGCTTCCAACTAGCAAAATTAGTGCCATCAAAATAAGGACCTCTATGGTGGTAACTTCCCTCACTAGACGCCATACTCTCCTAGGTTGTGAAACCAAGGCTGTGATCACAAATGCTATGGAAATCACAGCAAATGGAGACCAAAGCTCTGATACCACTTTTAGGATCGAAAGTATGTCTAGAGGGGGGGTTGATTAGACTAATTGACCAAATAAAAACCTTTCCTTTTACCAATTTTAGTTCTTGGCAGATTTTAGCAACTTAGCACAAGTCAAGCAATCAACCTACACATGCAATTCTAAGAGTATAGCAGTAGAAAGTAAACAATTGCATATGAAGGTAAAGGGAGGAGTTTAGAGGGATCAAACACAAGTGAAGACAACAATGTTTTTTGTCTTGGTTCCGATAGGTGGTGCTATCGTACATCCAAGTTGATGGAGACTTCAACCCACGAATGGTAACGGCGGCGCAAGTCCACGGAGGGCTCCACCCACGAAGGGTCCATGATGAAGCAACCTTGTCTATCCCACCATGGCCATCACCCACGAAGGACTTGCCTCACTAGCGGTAGACCTTCACGAAGTAGGCGATCTCCTTGCCCTTACAAACTCCTTGGTTCAACTCCACAATCTTGTCGGAGGCTCCCAAGTGACACCTAACCAATCTAGGAGACACCACTCTCCAAAAGGTAATAAACGGTGTGTTGATGATGAACTCCTTGTTCAAATGATTCAAGTGATAGTCTCCCCAACACTCAAACAACTCCTCACAGATTTGGATATGGTGGAGGAAGGATTTGAGTGGAAAGCAACTTGGGGAAGGCTAGAGAACAAGATTCATATGGTAGGAATGGAATATCTTGATCTCAACACTTGAGTAGGTGGTTCTCTCTCAGAACATGAATGCTGGAAGTGTAGATATGTTCTGATGGCTCTCTCCACGAGTGAAGAGTGGGTGGAGGGGTATATATAGCCTCCACACAAAATCTAACCGTTACACACGATTTACCAAACTCGGTGGCACCGATTCAAAGAACTCGGTCCGACCGATTTAGTTCATAATGTGACCATTAGGTATTTCGGTGGGACCGATATGATCAACTCGGTGGGACCGATTTCATTAGGGTCAGGGCATAATGTAATCTCGGTGGGACCGATTACACAAACTCGGTGAGACCGATTTTGGTAATAAGCACACAGAGAGTTGGTCAGGCAAACTCGGTGGGACCGATTCGCTCATTTCGGTGAGACCAAAATGTTACGAAGAGGCAACAGAGAGTTTGCATTACAGACTCGGTGGGACCAATTGCACATCTCGGTTAGACCGAAAATATTGCAACAGGCAACAGAGAGTTTGCAATCCCATCTCGATGAGACCGAGATCCCTTTCGATGAGACCGAAATGATTAGGTTTTCTGGCAGTGGCTATGTCAAATGAACTCGGTGGCGCCGGGTAGATATTTTCGGTGGGGCCGAGTTTGACTTTTGGTTTGAGACATATGTGGATGTGAGAAAGTGGTTGTGGGTTTTTGGAGCATATCACTAAGCATCATGAGCAAGCAAGCCATTAAGAAACACCTCATCCCCTTTTAATAGTACTGGCTTTCCTATGGACTCAATGTGATCTAGGATCACTAAAATGGAAAATGTAGAGTCCTTAGCTTTGAGTTTGAGCCAATTCTTTAACCTTTGCATTTTGAGGGGTCCACAATCCTAATCCATGCCATGACAAACATTGAACTTTCCTGAAATATTATCTTGAGATAGCATTAGTTCAATGAGCTATATGTTGTTAGTAATTACCAAAACCACCCGGGGATAGTTGCACTTTCAGTATTGTTCTTTTATTAGTGATGATGTCTTCCATGTACTTTGCATAAGGGGTCATCTTTAAAATATTTGTCAAGCGGGTGCGCAAAAAGACTGGCCTAAGCATTTCAGCAAAGCGTTCAAATTCTTCATCATCTTTCTTCTTAGTTGATTTAGGTGGAAAGGGCATGGGTTTTTGTACCCAATGTTCTGTTTCCTTTCTATGTTTTCTAGGAACAAAGTCTCTTTTATCATATCTTTTATTTTTGGGTTGTGGGTTAGATGTTGGGGAACATAGCATAATTCAAAAAATTTCTACGTCTTCACCAAGATCCAACTATGGAGACATCTAGCAACGAGCAAGTAAGAGTGCATCTACATACCGTTATGTAGATCGCGTGCGGAAGCTTTCAACGAAGTGGGGATGAAGTAGTCGTACTCTTCACGTTCTTCGTCACCGATGATCTAGCGCCGAACGGACGGCACCTCCGCGTTCAACACACGTACGGTGCAGCAACGTCACCTCCTTCTTGATCCAGCAAGGGGGGAGGAGAAGTCGTCAGAGATCCGGCAGCACGACGGCGTGATGACGGATGCAGTGGAGATCGCAGCAGGGCTTCGCCGGGCGCCCTGCGTTGGGAGTATGGAGGTGTGACGGGAGGGGGAGAGGCGCCAGGGCTTTGGTGCGGCTGCCCTCTCCCCCCCACATATATATAGGGGGCCAGGGGGGCGCCAGGACCCCGTGCAGATCCAATCTGCAAGGGGGCGGCGGCCAAGGGGGGTTCCTTGCCCCCCAAGGCAAGTGGAGCCCCCCTCCCCTTTAGGGTTTTAACCCTAGGCGCATGGGGAGGTGGGCCCCTTAGTGGTGCGCCAGCCCAGAGGGCTGGAAACTTCCCCTTGCGGCCTAGGGGCCCCACCGGGATGGGTGGCCCCACCCGGTGGACCCCCGGGGCCCCTCCGGTGGTCCCGGGACGCTCCCGGTGACCCCCGGAGATCACCCGTTGGCCGAAACTGGACTTCCTATATATCAATCTTTACCTCCGGACCATTCCGGAACTCCTCGTGACGTCCGGGATCTCATCCGGGACTCCAAACAACTTTCGGGTTTCCACGTGCATTTATCTCTACGACCCTAGCGTTACCGAACCTTAAGTGTGTAGACCCTACGGGTTCGGGAGACACGTAGACATGACCGAGACCACTCTCCGGTCAATAACCAACAGCGGGATCTGGATACCCATGTTGGTTCCCACGTGTTCCTCGATGATCTTCATCGGATGAACCACCGTGTCAAGGATTCACTCAATCCCGTATGTTATTCCCTTTGTCCATCGGTACGGTACTTGCCCGAGATTCGATCGTCGGTATTCCCAATACCTTGTTCAATCTCGTCATGGCAAGTCTCTTTACTCGATCCGTAATCCATCATCCCGTGACTAACTACTTAGTCACATATTGAGCTCATAATGATGATGTCTTACCGAGTGGGCCTAGAGGTACCTCTCCGTCATACGGAGTGACAACATCCCAGTCTCGGTTCGTACCAACTCAACAGACACTTTCGGAGATACCCGATGTGTACCTTTATAGCCACCCAGTTACGTTGTGACGGTTGGCACACCCAAAGTACTCCTACGGTATCCGGGAGTTGTACAACCTCATGGTCTAAGGAATAAATACTTGACACCGAAAAGCTTATGCATTACGAACTATACGATCTCGTGTTATGCTCAAGTTTGGGTCTTGTCCATCACATCATTCTCCTAATGATGTGATCCCGTTATCACTGACATCTTAATGCCATGGTCAGGGAACCGTGACCATCTGTTGATCAACGAGCTGGTAACTAGAGGCCTACCAGGGACTCATTGTGGTCTGTGTATTCACACATGTATCGCTGTTTCCGTACAATACAATTCAAGCATGAATAACAGACAATTATCATGAACAAGGAGATATAATAATAATGCTTTTATTATTGCCTCTAGGGCATATCTCCAACAGTCTCCCACTTGCACTAGAGTCAATAATCTAGTTACATTGTGATGAATCGAACACCCATAGAGTTCTGGTGTTGATCATGTTTTGCCCGTGAAAGAGGTTTAGTCAACGGGTCTGCGACATTAAAATCCGTATGCACTTTACAAATATCTATGTCTCCATCCTGAACATAATTCCGGATGGAGTTGAAACGGCGCTTGATGTGCTTGGTCTTCTTGTGAAACCTGGGCTCCTTGGTAATAGCAATAGCACCAGTGTTGTCACAGAAGAGAGTCATCGGGCTTGACGCGCTTGGAATGACTCCTAGGTCGGTGATGAACTCCTTCATCCAGACTCCTTCCTGCGCTGCTTCAGAAGCAGCTATGTACTCCGCTTCACATGTAGACGCTGCCACCACGCTCTGTTTGCAACTGCACCAGCTGACTGCCCCTCCATTCAAAATATATACGTATCCGGTTTGAGACTTGGAGTCATCCAGATCTGTGTCGAAGCTAGCATCGAAGTAACCCTTTACGACGAGCTCTTCGTCACCTCCATAAATGAGAAACATATCCTTAGTCCTTTTCAGGTACTTCAGGATGTTCTTGACCGCTGTCCAGTGTTCCGTACCGGGATCACTTTGGTACCTCCCTACCAAACTTATGGCAAGGTTCACATCAGGTCTGGTAAACAGCATGGCATACATGATAGAACCTATGGCCGAGGCATAGGGAATGACACTCATCTTTTCTCTATCTTCTGCCGTGGTCGGCGACTGAGCCTTGCTCAATCTCATACCCTGCAAAACAGGCAAGAATCCTTTCTTTGACTGATCCATATTGAACTTCTTCAATATTTTGTCAAGGTATGTACTTTGTGAAAGACCAATGAGGCGTCTCGATCTATCTCTATAGATTTTGATGCCTAATATGTAAGCAGCTTCTCCAAGGTCCTTCATTGAAAAACTTTTATTCAAGTAGGCCTTTACATTTTCCAAGAATTCTATATCATTTCCCATCAGCAATATGTCATCCACATATAATATGAGAAATGCTACAGAGCTCCCACTCACTTTCTTGTAAATACAGGCTTCTCCATAAGTCTGTATAAATCCAAACGCTTTGATCACTTCATCAAAGCGAATATTCCAACTCCGAGATGCTTGCACCAGCCCGTAAATCGAGCGCTGGAGCTTGCATACCTTGTTAGCGTTCTCTGGATCGACAAAACCTTCCGGTTGCATCATATACAACTCTTCCTTGAGGAACCCGTTAAGGAATGCTGTTTTGACGTCCATCTGCCATATCTCATAATCATAGAATGCGGCAATACCTAACATGATTCTGACTGACTTCAGCATCGCTACGGGAGAAAAAGTCTCGTCGTAGTCAATCCCTTGAACTTGTCGATAACCCTTAGCGACAAGCCGAGCTTTATAGATGGTCACATTACCATCCGCGTGTGTCTTCTTCTTAAATATTCATTTATTTTCTATGGCGTGCCTATCATCAGGCAAGTCCACCAAAGTCCATACTTTGTTTTCATACATGGATTCTATCTCGGATTTCATGGCTCCAAGCCATTTATTGGAATCCGGGCCCGCCATCGCTTCTTCATAGTTCGAAGGTTCACCGTTGTCTAACAACATGATTTCCAGTACAGGGTTGCCGTACCACTCTGGTGCGGAACGTGCCCTTGTGGACCTTCGAAGTTCAATAGTAACTTGATATGTTTCTTCATGATCATTATCATCAACTTCCTCCCTTGTCGGTGCAGGCACCTCAGGAACAGTTTCCTGCGCTGTGCTACTTTCCGGTACAGAAGGGGTGACTGTCACCTCATCAAGTTCTACTTTCCTCCCACTCACTTCTTTCGAGAGAAACTCTTTCTCCAGAAAGCATCCATTCTTGGCAACAAAGACTTTGCCTTCGGATCTGTGGTAGAAGGTGTACCCAATTGTTTCCTTTGGGTATCCTATGAAGACGCATTTCTCTGATTTGGGTTCGAGCTTTTCAGGTTGAAGTTTCTTGACATAAGCATCGCAACCCCAAACTTTTAGAAACGACAGCTTCGGTTTCTTGCCAAACCAAAGTTCATACGGAGTCATCTCAACGGATTTCGACGGAGCCCTATTTAAAGTGAATGCGGCAGTCTCTAAAGCATAACCCCAAAAAGATAGCGGTAAATCGGTGAGGGACATCATAGATCGCACCATGTCCAACAGAGTACGATTTCGACGTTCGGACACACCGTTACGTTGAGGTGTTCCGGGCGATGTCAATTGTGAAACAATTCCACAGCTCCTAAGGTGTGTGCCAAATTCATGACTTAAATATTCACCCCCACGATCCGATCGCAAGAACTTTATTTTTCTGTCACGTTGATTCTCAACCTCATTCTGAAATTCCTTGAACTTTTCAAAGGTCTCAGACTTGTGTTTCATCAAATAGATATACCCGTATCTACTCAAGTCATCTGTGAGGGTGAGAACATAACGGTAGCCTCCGCGAGCCTCAACACTCATTGGACCGCACACATCGGTATGTATGATTTCCAACAAGTTGGTTGCTCGCTCCATTGTTCCGGAGAACGGGGTCTTGGTCATCTTGCCCAAGAGGCATGGTTCGCACGTGTCAAATGATTCATAATCAAGAGACTCCAGAAGTCCATCTGAATGGAGCTTCTTCATACGTTTGACACCAATATGACCAAGGCGGCAATGCCACAAGTATGTGGGACTATCATTATCAACTTTACATCTTTTGGCATCTACACTATGAATATGTGTATCACTACGTTCGAGATTCATCAAAAATAAACCATTGACCAGCGGGGCATGACCATAAAACATATCTCTCAAATAAATAGAACAACCATTATTCTCCTATTTGAAAGAATATCCATCTCGCATAAGACGAGATCCAGAAACAATGTTCATGCTTAAAGCTGGTACCAAATAACAATTATTGAGGTTTAAAACTAATCCCGAGGGTAGATGTAGAGGCAGCGTGCCGACGGCGATCACAACGACCTTGGAACCATTCCCGACGCGCATCGTCACCTCATCCTTCGCCAGTCTCCGTTTATTCCGCAGCTCCTGTTTTGAGTTACAAATGTGAGCAATTGCACCGGTATCGAATACCCAGGAGCTACTACGAGTGCTGGTAAGGTACACATCAATAACATGTATATCATATATACCTTTGACGTTGCCGGCCTTCTTGTCTGCTAAATATTTGGGGCAGTTCCGCTTCCAGTGACCCGTTCCCTTGCAATAAAAGCACTCTGTCTCAGGCTTGGGTCCATACTTTGGCTTCTTCCCGGCAACTGGCTTACCAGGCGCGGCAACTCCCTTGCCGTCCTTCTTGAAGTTCTTCTTACCCTTGCCTTTCTTGAACTTAGTGGTTTTATTGACCATCAACACTTGATGTTCTTTCTTGATGTCCACCTCCGCTGATTTCAGCATTGAATACACCTCGGGAATGGACTTCTCCATCCCCTGCATATTGAAGTTCAACACGAAGCTCTTGAAGCTTGGTGGGAGCGACTGGAGGATTCTGTCAACGACCGCTTCATCTGGGAGATTCATTCCCAGCTGAGACAAGCGGTTGTGCAATCCTGAAATCTTGAGGATGTGCTCACTGACAGAACTGTTCTCCTCCATCTTACAGCTGTAGAATGCATCGGAGACATCATATCTCTCGACTCGGGCATGAGCTTGGAAAACCATTTTCAGCTCTTCGAACATCTCATATGCTCCGTGGTGCTCAAAACGTTTTTGGAGCCCCGATTCTAAACTGTAAAGCATGCCGCACTGAACCAGGGAGTAATCATCACTACGCGACTGCCAGACGTTCAAAACGTCTTGGGCCGCATCGGGAGCAGGTGCATCACCTAGCGGTGCTTCTAGGACATATGATCTCTTGGCAGCTATGAGGATGATCCTCAGGTTACGGACCCAATCCGTATAGTTGCTACCATCGTCTTTCAGCTTGGTTTTCTCTAGGAACGCGTTGAAGTTGAGGGAAACTGGAGCGTGGGCCATTTGATCTACAAGAGATATTGTAAAGAATTTAGACTAAGTTCATGATAATTAAGTTCATCTTAATTAAATTATAATGAACTCCCACTCAGAATGACATCTCTCTAGTCATCTAAGTGATACACGATCCGAATCGAGTAGTCCGTGTCCGATCATCACGTGAGACGGACTAGTCATCAACGGTGAACATCTTCATGTTGATCGTATCTTCTATACGACTCGTGTTCGACCTTTCGGTCTTCCGTGTTCCGAGGCCATGTCTGTACATGCTAGGCTCGTCAAGTGAACCCTAAGTGTATCGCGTGTGTAAATCTGTCTTACACCCGTTGTATGCGAACGTTAGAACCTATCACACCCGATCATCACGTGGTGCTTCGGAGCAACGAGCTTTAGCAACGGTGCACAGTTAGGGGAAACACAATACTTGAAATTTTAGTGAGAGATCATCTTATTTACTACCGTCGTTCTAAGTAAACAAGATGCATAAACATGATAAACATCACATGCAATCAATTAAAGTGACATGATATGGCCAATATCATCTTGCTCCTTGGATCTCCATCTTCGGGGCACCATGATCATCTTGTCACCGGCTTGACACCATGATATTCATCATCATGATCTCCATCATCGTGTCTTGAAGAAGTCGTCACGCCAACTATTACTTCTACTACTATAGCTAACGTTTAGCAATGAAGTAAAGTAATTACATGGCGTTATTCAGTGACACGCAGGTCATACAATAATTAAGACAACTCCTATGGCTCCTGGCGGTTGTCAAGTTCATCGACATGCAAGTCGTGATTCCCTATTACAAAAACATGATCAATCTCATACATCACATATATCATTCATCACATCTTCGTTCTTGGCCATACCACGTCACATAGCACATGCTGCAAAAACAAGTTAGACGTCCTCTAATTGTTGTTGCAAGTTTTACGTGGCTTCTATAGGATTTCTAGCAAGAACGTTTCTTACCTACGCCAAAACCACAACGTGATTTGTCAACTTCTATTCACCCTTCATAAGGACCCTTTTCATCGAATCCGATCCGACTAAAGTAGGAGAGACAGACACCCGCCAGCCACCTTATGCATCTAGTGCATGTCTGTCGGTGGAACCAGTCTCACGTAAGCGTACGTGTAAGGTCGGTCCGGGCCGCTTCATCCCACAATACCGCCGAATCAAGATTGACTAGTAACGGTAAGAAAGTTGAACAAGATCATACGCCCACAACTGCTTTGTGTTCTACTCGTGCAAGATGCTACGCATAAAACCTAGGCTCAGATGCCACTGTTTGGGGAACGTAGCATAATTCAAAAAAATTATACGTCTTCACCAAGATCCAACTATGGAGACATCTAGCAACGAGCAAGTAAGAGTGCATCTACATACCGTTATGTAGATCGCGTGCGGAAGCTTTCAACGAAGTGGGGATGAAGTAGTCGTACTCTTCACGTTCTTCGTCACCGATGATCTAGCGCCGAACGGACGGCACCTCCGCGTTCAACACACGTACGGTGCAGCAACGTCACCTCCTTCTTGATCCAGCAAGGGGGGAGGAGAAGTCGTCAGAGATCCGGCAGCACGACGGCGTGATGACGGATGCAGTGAAGATCGCAGCAGGGCTTCGCCGGGCGCCCTGCGTTGGGAGTATGGAGGTGTGACGGGAGGGGGAGAGGCGCCAGGGCTTTGGTGCGGCTGCCCTCTCCCCCCCCCCCCACATATATATAGGGGGCCAGGGGGCGCCAGGACCCCCTGCAGATCCAATCTGCAAGGGGGCGGCGGCCAAGGGGGGTTCCTTGCCCCCCAAGGCAAGTGGAGCCCCCCTCCCCTTTAGGGTTTTAACCCTAGGCGCATGGGGAGGTGGGCCCCTTAGTGGTGCGCCAGCCCAGAGGGCTGGAAACTTCCCCTTGCGGCCTAGGGGCCCCACCGGGATGGGTGGCCCCACCCGGTGGACCCCCGGGGCCCCTCCGGTGGTCCCGGGACGCTCCCGGTGACCCCCGGAGATCACCCGTTGGCCGAAACTGGACTTCCTATATATCAATCTTTACCTCCGGACCATTCCGGAACTCCTCGTGACGTCCGGGATCTCATCCGGGACTCCGAACAACTTTCGGGTTTCCATGTGCATTTATCTCTACGACCCTAGCGTTACCGAACCTTAAGTGTGTAGACCCTACGGGTTCGGGAGACACGTAGACATGACCGAGACCACTCTCCGGTCAATAACCAACAGCGGGATCTGGATACCCATGTTGGTTCCCACATGTTCCTCGATGATCTTCATCGGATGAACCACCGTGTCAAGGATTCACTCAATCCCGTATGTTATTCCCTTTGTCCATCGGTACGGTACTTGCCCGAGATTCGATCGTCGGTATTCCCAATACCTTGTTCAATCTCGTCATGGCAAGTCTCTTTACTCGATCCATAATCCATCATCCCGTGACTAACTACTTAGTCACATACTGAGCTCATAATGATGATGTCTTACCGAGTGGGCCCAGAGGTACCTCTCCGTCATACGGAGTGACAACATCCCAGTCTCGGTTCGTACCAACTCAACAGACACTTTCGGAGATACCCGATGTGTACCTTTATAGCTACCCAGTTACGTTGTGACGGTTGGCACACCCAAAGTACTCCTACGGTATCCGGGAGTTGTACAACCTCATGGTCTAAGGAATAAATACTTGACACCGAAAAGCTTATGCATTACGAACTATACGATCTCGTGTTATGCTCAAGTTTGGGTCTTGTCCATCACATCATTCTCCTAATGATGTGATCCCGTTATCACTGACATCTTATGTCCATGGTCAGGAAACCGTGATCATCTGTTGATCAACGAGCTGGTAACTAGAGGCCTACCAGGGACTCATTGTGGTCTGTGTATTCACACATGTATCGTTGTTTCCGTACAATACAATTCAAGCATGAATAACAGACAATTATCATGAACAAGGAGATATAATAATAATGCTTTTATTATTGCCTCTAGGGCATATCTCCAACATTAGAAAGATCAACAATAGGTTCTATCTCAACATCATTATCTGGTTGTTTATCATTGTTTGGTTGAGTGTCTTTATGAACATCATCATTATCTTTTTCATTATTACTAGGTGGATATTCATTACCAGATTGAGTCCTAGCATCAGAGATAGAAACATCATTATTGTTTTCAAGAGGTTTTTCAGGTTCACTAGAGGTGTGCAGAGTCCTATCATTTTTCTTTTTCTTTTTCTTTCTAGAGGGACTAGGTGCACTAGTGTTAAGTCTTTGTGAATCTTGTTCAGTTCTCTTAGGGTGTCCCTCAGGGTAAAGAGGTTCCTGAGTCATTTTACCTCCTCTAGTTGCTACTCTAACAGATAAATCATTTATATTATTATTCATTTCATCAAGTAATTCTTTCTGAGATTTAGCAACTTGTTCTAGCTGAGTTTGAACCATAGATGCATGTTTTCCCACACCCCTTACATCATTAGAGATTCTAAATAACAAGTCACTCAAGCGAGCAATCATACCAGAGTTGTATTTCAATTGTTTCATGACATTGGCATTGAAGTGATCTTGGTTTCTAATATAATTATCAAACTCATAAATACATTAACTAGGATGTTTATTGTGACGGATATCACTTTCTTCAAATTTCATTAAAGAATTTACCTCTACCACGTTTGATGGTGGTTTGTCAAGTCCATGTATCTCTTCAATAGGCGGTAAATTCTTGACATCCTCTGCTTTAATACCATTTTCCTTAATACTTTTCTTTGCCTCTTGCATATCTTTGGGACTAAGATATAAGATACCCCTCTTCTTTGGAGTGGGTTTATACGGTGAATCAGGATGTGTCCAATCATCATAATTCTTCAATAAATTATTCAATAATTCCTCAGCTTGTTCAACAGTTCTTTCCCTAAAAACACAACCAGCACAACCATCTAGGAAATCCCTAGAAGCATCGATTAGTGCTTTACAGAAGATATCAAGTATTTCATTTTTCTTAAGTGGATGATGAGACAAATCATCAAGCAATTGGGGAAGCCTCCCCCAAGCTTGTGGTAGACTCTCTTCTTAAATTTGCACAAAGTTATATATTTCCTGCAAGGCAGCTTGTTTCTTGTGAGCAGGGAAATATTTTTCAGAGAAGTAATAAATCATATCCTGGGGACTACGCACACAACCATGAGTAAGAGTATTGTACCAAGCTTTAGCATCACCTTTTAATGAAAACGGAAACTATTTGAGGATAAAATAAAAGCGAGTTTTCTCATCATGAGCAAATAGGGTGGCTATATCATTTAGTTTAGTATGATGTGCCACTACAGTTTCAGATTCATAGCCATGGAAGGGATCAGATTCTACCAAAGTAATCAACTTTGGGTCGACAGGGAATTCATAATCCTCAGCAGCAACACAAATAGGTGAAGTAGCAAACTTAGGATCACACTTCATTCTAGCATTCAAATATTTTTCTTTCAATTTGCATAATAATTTCTTAAGATCATCTCTATCATTGCAAGCAAGAAAGTCTCTAGTTGTCTTCTCATCCATAAGAGAACCTTCTGGTACTTTCGGCAATTCATATCTAGGATGGCTAGATCTAATAGGTGTTTCAAGATTTTCAGTTTCAAGAACTTCATCAGTTTCAACATTCTCAATATATTTAAGTCTAGCAAGTTGTTCATCAAGTAGTTCACCCAATGGCATAGTCTTATCAATCAAGGTACGAGCATCATCATAAGCATCATTTATAACATCATTCATAGCAGAAGTATCATCGGCAATAACTTGCGACATATCAGGATTAATAGCAGATTGTGGTGTTGCAAGCTTACTTATAACTAAAGGAGAATCAAGGGCAGAGCTAGATGGCAATTCCTTACCTCCCCTCGTCTTCGAGGGAAATATCTTAGTTCTTTCATCCTTCAGATTCTTTATAGTGATAGATAGATAATAATCCCAAGTGACTCAACAAATATAGCTTCGTTCCCCGGCAACGGCACCAGAAAAAGGTCTTGATAACCCACAAGCATAGGGGATTGCAACAGTTTTCGAGGTAGAGTATTCAACCCAAATTTATAGATTTAAAACAAGGGGAGTCAAAGAATTTTTGCAAGTATTAGCAACTGAGTTGTCAATTCAGCCACACCTGGAGATTAATTATCTGTAGCAAAGTGTTTAGTAGCAAAGTAGTATGATAGTTTTGATAGTAGTGGTAACAGGAATAGTAACTGTAGCAGTGATAGCAATGATTTTGTAGCAGTAGTAACAGTAACTTCAACAATAGTAACTTAGCATCAATATGTAGGAAATTCATAGGCATTGGCTCGGTAACTTGTTGGATGATATTCATCATATAGCAGTCATAACCTAGGGCGATACAAAACTAGCTCCAGTTCATAAATATAATGTAGGCATGTATTCCGTAAATAGTCATACGTTCTTATGGAAATAACTTGTATGTCATCTTTTGTCCTATCCTCCGTGGCAGCGGGGTCCATAAGGAAACTAATGGATATTAAGGCCTCCTTTTAATAGAGTACCGGAACAAAGCATTAGCACATAGTGAATACATGAACTCCTCAAACTAAGGTCATCACCGGAAAGTATTCCTAATACTGTCACTCCGGGGTTTGCGGATCATAACACATAGTAGGTGAATATGACTTGCAAGATTGGATCTAGATCATAGATATAATGGTGAAAACATGAACGGTTCAGATCTGAATTCATGGCACCCGGGCCCAAAGCTTCAAGCATTAAGCATAGCAAAGTCATAACAACATCAATATCTAAACATAATGGATACTAGGGATCAAGCCCTAACAAAACTAACTCAATTACATGATGAATCTCATCCAACTCCTCATCGACCAGCGAGCTTACAAAGGAATTACTCACTTCCGGTGGAGAGCATCATGAAATTGGCGATGGAGGAGGGTTGGTGATGACGAAGACCGAAGATTCCCCTCTCTGGAGCCCCAAACAGACTCCAGATCTGGCCTCCCGATGAAGAACAGGAGGTGACGGCAGCTCTGTATGGCGAAACAAGATAATTCTTCCTCCCTGGCGTTTTCTAGAAAATAGGTATTTATGGAGTTGGACTAAGGGTCTGCGGGGCCACCAGGTAGGCACAACCCACTTGGACGCGCTTGGAGGGGGCGCACCCTGGTGGGTTGTGCTCACCCAGGGGCCCCCCTCCGGTGGTTCTTGGCTCCAGTATTTTTCTTTTATTCTAGAATAATTCTCCAAAAAGTTCCGTTCCATTCCGAGAATTTTTATTTCTGCACAAAAACAACACCATGGTAGTTCTGCTGAAAACAACGCCAGTCCGGGTTATTTTCATTCAAATCATGCAAATTAGAGTCCAAAACAAGAGGAAAAGTGTTAGGAAAAGTAGATATGACGGAGACGTATCGCGTCCATCAACGTCCGGTTCTTCCTCTCCTCTACACCATTTTGTTGAGGGGTATAAGGTGCGGCATATTGGCGTGCTTGATCCCCTCGTCACTAAGAAACTCATCCAAGGTGTAGTTCTTGAACTTGGTGTCGTTGTCACTTCTAATCATCAAAATCTTTGCTTCATGTTAACGTTGAGCTTCATTATCAAAGTTGATGACGGTTTGTTGGGTCTCACTCTTCCTCTTGAAGAAATATACCCAAGTGTATCTTGAATTGTCATCCACAATCACCAAGCAATACTTTCTCCCCCCCCCCTAGACTATCAAAGGATGGAGTCCAAAGAGATCCATGTGAAGGAGCTCCAAGGGCCTCTTTGAGTAGATCACAGTCGCGGGATGGTGAGCCATTTCATGAAGCTTCCCTTCAATACAAGCACTGCAAGCACGATCTTTGGCAAAACTCACATTTGTTAGTCCAGGAACATGGTCCCCTTTGAGGAGACTTTGCAAACATCTCATATTGAAATGGGCTAGCTGTCGATGCCAAAGCCATACCGCATCAACTTTAGCCATTAGGCAAGTCGCGGTCTTAGTGGGTCGCTCTGAAAAGTTCACCACGTAGAGACCGTTCTCGACATGCCCAACAAAGGCTACTTTAAGAGTCTTGCTCCACAAAAGCGCCACAGTATCAAGATCAAAGAATGTTGCAAAGCCCATAAGTGCAAGTTGACAAACCAAAAGTAAAGTGTTAGCAAGGGACACAACAAGCATGACCTTCTCAATAGATAAATCTTGTGAGGTGGCCACTTTGCCAAGTCCCAATACCTTTGATGTTGAAGCATCACCGAATTGGACATGGGTGGGCATAGATGGAATTGGATGCACATCCACCACCAAGTCCTTGCTTCCGGTCATATGATTTGTCGCTCCGCTATCAAGCAACCATGACACTCCACCAGAAGCAAACTCCTACAAGAGATCAATGCTTGGTTTTAGGTACCCATTGAGTAATGGGTCCTTTGATGTTAGCAACAAGGGTCTTAGGAACCCAAATAGACCATTCAATGTATTCATACGGAGAACCAACAAATTTGGCATAAACATGCCCATCACTAGCACGTCATAAGACATAGATGGGTTAAAATCGCCGGAGTTCTTGGGAGGGATGGCCTTTCCCTTCTTGCCGTTACCACCCTCCACCTTGTTCTTCTTTTACACATGAGCACCCTATCCTTCTTTGATTAAAACCTCCTTGAGAGGGAGAGGTTTCTTGGTCTTGTTCTTCTTCTTCTTCTTCTTCTTGGACTTGGGTGCAAACCCAATTCCCTCCTTTGCCACAACCTCCTTTTGATTACTCAAGAGTTCATTGAGGTTCTTCTCGCCTTGTATACAATTCACAAGGCCCTTTTCAATTTGCTCTTTTAGCTTGACATTCTCCTCCACAGGATGAGCATGCTCACAACACGGGTTAGTAGCATGTGCATTATCAATAAGAATAAAAGGAGGACAAGTAGCAATTTCCTTAGTTAGCTTCACTTGGAGTTGATCATGAGACTCCTTGAGAGAGGCATGAACACTCTTCAAGACCTTGTGGGCCTTGTCAAGTATGTCAAACTCTTCCTTGATTCTATCATGGCCAACCCCAAGTGCAACCTTCTCGGATCTAACCACACGGGTAAGAACAATAGCATGATCAAGTTCTTTTTGAAGTTTGGAAAGATCAACGTTGTGTGTCTCCTCAAGAACCAAACGAAGACCTTGCTCTTCCTCAAGAGCAATGGATAGATCCGCAATCTCATCGGCATAGTCACGACTATGGCCCTCCAAATTGGAGATAGTATCCTCGTTGATACAATGATGTCATTGGCCTCACCAAGTTGTTCCAAGAAAGCAACAAAGTGCTTCTTGGGTTCACCCTTGAGCTTACTCAAGAACATGTTAAACTCATTCTCACCACCATTCATCACCTCACTATCATCTACACAATCTAACAAAGAAGGAGTAGTAGTGATGGGGGTTTTGATGTTGGAGGTTACCTTATTGATACCTTTGGCCATGAGACACTTGGCAATGATGTTCTCGTTGGGGGCATCGAAGAGAGACACCTCGGAGGGGGAAGAGGTGGCAATGGCCAAGGTTTCCGTTGCCATTTCTTCACCATTCGATTCTCCACCATCATCATCATTGGAGAGATACTCTTCACGTACCACCAATGCCTTTTGAGGCACATTCTTGATAAAGTTGTTGTTGTTGTTGGCAAGAGGTTTGGCATTTGTCCTTGCGAATGAGCTTGCCACCATTTTCTTCTCGATTCTCGTAAGGGCGATCCGCAACAAAGTGACTCACATTTCCACAATTGTAACATGTTCTCATATGTTGCTTGCCTTTCGAACCACTTGAGTCGTTCTTGGTTAAATTGGGTCTTGAGTTACTCTTGCCCCAAAATTGCCTTAATGCAAGATCCATGTGCTCGTGGTAATCATCTTTGGTGCCTTTGGGGAAACTCTCCTCTTCTTCAACCTCAGCTTCATCCGGAATGGCCTTGAACTTCAAGGCAAGAGTGGGTGAGGTTTTCTTGGACTGCACATGGTCTAGAGCATTGTCGACGGTCTTGTTCATGGCAATAAACTCATCCAACACTTCACTTGAGGTAAGAGTGTGGAAATCTGGCCTTTGACCAATCACTGAGGACATGGCCTTGTTGAATGGCATGATGGCCTTGAGAAACTTGCGCTTGATCCAAATATCATCCACATCCTTGCTCCCATGATATTGAAGATCCACTGCAAGAGTTGTCACCCTCCGGTAGATATCACGAGGATCCTCATCTTCTAGCATCACAAACTCATCGGACTCATCAAGTACCACTTCAAAGTTTTCCTGTTGTATGCTAGAGCTCCCCTTGTACATGGATATAATGTGATCCCAACAATCCTTTGCACCGGAGAAGGTCCGCAAGTGAGAGAGATCTTCGGGTGGCACCACGGCTTGGAGGATGAACAATGCGGAGTGATTGTATTGATTGTCCGCTTCTTCTCTTGGAGTAAAGTTGTTTGGATCATAAGGGTAGAAGCCTTGCTTAGTGATTCTCCAAAGGTTTGTTTAGCTTTGATTCAAATGCGACTTAATATGAAAAACCCAATTAGCAAACTCACCCTTTACAAGTTTAGGAGGAGGACCAAGGTTGTTCATATGCAGTGTAGGGACCGGTCCTCCATAGACCGGGGGAGGGGGAACCGATGCAAAGATTCTCGTCCCATTCTTGTTGCGAGGGGAAGAAGTTTGAGCACCTTTAGCCGCTTCCTTGCCGGAGTTGGCCTCCGACTCCGATGCGGTGGGATTAACCACACGCAACGGATCGGGAGTGGTTTTCAACCCCTCAAGTAATTCTTTAAGCATGGACTTGACTTCGGTCATCATAGACGTCTTAAGTGAGGCCATAGCTTCATTTAAGTCGTCTTGTGTGATCGAAGTCAACTCCACGGCCTCGGGCACTTCATCCACATTTCCTCTGTCGTCAACCATACTCTTCGGATGGTGAAACCCTTAATAAAGAGACGAGGTTCTGATACCAAATGAAATGATCGATATGGTTGACTAGAGGGGGTGAATAGGAAACTACCAATTTTGAGGCTTTCTTAAACAAATTAAGATTAGCAACAAATAGGTTGTATAGAAATGCAACTAGGTGAACAACCTATATGATGCTTACACAACAAGCAGCAGAAGTAAGTAAGGGATACAACACAAGAAAAGCTTGCACAAAGTAAAGGTAGAAATAACCACAAGTGGAGCCTGTGGAGACGAGGATGTGTTACCAAAGTTCCTTCCCTTTGAGGGGAAGTATGTCTCCGTTGGATCGTTGTGAAGGCATAATGCTCCCCAAGAAGCCACTAGGGCCACCGTATTCTCCTCACGCCCTTGCACAATGCAAGATGTCATGATTCCACTAGTGGTGCCCTTGAAGGCGGCGACCGAACCCATACAAACAAGGTTGGGGTAATCTTCACAACAAGCTTGGAGGCTCCCAACAACACCACAGAGCTTCACCACAATGGAATGTGGCTCTGAGGTGACCTCAACCGTCTAGGGTGCTCAAACACCCAAGAGTAACAAGATCCGCAAGGGATTAGTGGGGGAGGGGTCAAATTTCTCTTCGTGAAAGTGTAGATCGGGGCCTTCTCGACCAATCCCTAGAAAATCAACAAGTTTGATTGGCTAGGGGCAGAGATCGAGCGAAAATTAGCTTTGGAGCAACAATGGAGTTTTGGAAGGGAAGAGGTAACTCTTCTTGAGGAAGAAGGCCTCCTTTTATAGTGGGTGGACAAAACCAACCGTTATGCACCAGTCAGCCCGCAGGCAAGTGGTACTACAGCTCCAGGAGCGGTACTACCGCTACTAGGAGCGGTACTAGCGCTCTCGTATGCGGTACTACCGCACCCTGAAGAATAGGGGAAGAACAGAGGAACGGGCGGTGGTAGCCGCGACAGAAGGGGCTGTACTGCTGCCTCATCTACCGCTGCTACTACCACCCATTTTCTGGGGACAAACAGGTAGCACGGTAGTAGCCCGGAGGCACTACCATTCAAACACAACACGAAAAATTGCGGTACCAACCACGAGCGGTACTACGAGCGGAACTAGGAGCGGTACTACCGCCCAAGACCGCGGTACTACCGCCCGTAGGCGGTACTAGCGCACCAACCCGCGGTACTACCGCTTGAGATTTTCCTCCGCTTCTTCGGTACAAACGGTGGACAACTCCAAGGATGTGGAAAGAAGTAAAAGGGTGCAATATGAGTGCGTACGTGTTGATTCCACCCGAACCTTTCTGACGCGGACCCCCTCTTGATAGTATGTTTTTCCCTACGACTCAAGATCACCAGAAAAGAACCGAAGGAAAGAAAACCGTCTTTACTTGAAATTCCGAGGGGCACGAATTGCGCCAAAAGCTTGAATGACTGAAAAGCTCACTGCACACGATTAGTCCGCAAACACATTGTCATCAATCACCAAAACCAATAAGGGAGATATATGCCCTAACAAAATATCTTTTCAAAATTTCAAAAACTGCATCGTATCATTCAATGTATGTAAAATTTCAAATTATATTCACCTTTAAAAAAATATAACCTTAACATTTCAATAAGTGTTTATAGAATTTAAAAACATAGTTGTAAATTATAAAAGAAATGTTTCATACCATTCACAAAAATTCTACATTGACATTTTAAATAAATATTCACGCCTTTCAATAAATGTTCACAACATTTAAAACAAATATTTGTACATCATATTTTTTTCATGCAATTAATTTTCTTCAATGCATGTTCAAAAATATTTTACATATATTTGAATATGTGTTTCAAAAAATAGATTGCGTATTAAAAATAGTGCTACAAGCATAAACATATATTCTACAAGTATACTAAAAATAGACACATGTTTAAAAAAGCAATGAAGAAACGCAGGAAATCAAAGAAAGCCAAGCATGAAACATAGAAAAACAAAACACAAAGAAAATCAAGTAAAAACCTTTACACGGAACTCAAAGAAACAAAAGAAAGAAGAAAAATCAATGAAAACAAGCTCTGACGAGCTACATCTTTGAGCCCACTTCGCCTAAACGCATAGTGAACTCTATTGATTTTTGGATGATTATTATTTATATGCTTTATTCTACGGGTCCTGATTCTAGTTTCATCCCAGGACTCAAAATCTCAGGACCCCCTCTTTTTTTGGATAAAAAATCTCAGGACCATCTCTGTTCATGGTGACAAATTGGAAAGAAGTAGAATACAAGAATTCCTATTTGCCGCTTTACGCGGCAACAGTCGACCAATCGAATAGAGTTTGCGTTGGTGGGGCTTAACTGGGCCGGCCCATTTTAGCATTTTAAAAGTTATAGGTTCATTTATTTCCTTATCCTCAGCCCTCAATTTTCTTTTCAATTGTCCTTATCTGGTTTTCTTTGTTTTTTACTGTTATTTTCCACTTCCCAGAAGTTTCCATTTTTATATGTTCATTAAAAAAATATCTTCATTTTTTAGTATTTAATAAAATATCCCCGTGTGCAAATATTCTTCAATTGTTTTCAAAAAATCGTGTTTTGAAGAAATATATGGGAATTTTCAAAAAGCATATGGGGATTTAAAAAATGACCGCACTTTATTAAATTTGGAAATTCCAAAAAATATTCCCATAGTCAAAACTTATTCGCATTTTCAAATATTAGTTAGGAATTTCAAAAAAATATTTGGACCTTTGTAATAAATTTCCCAAATTTAAAAACATTTAAATTTTAGAAATATCCAGTTTTTATACAAATAATTTTAAAAATAATCACACATTTCGGAAGAAATTCGACTTAAAATTGAAATAAACAATGATCACTCACGAACGAAGCCCTTGTAGAGCGAACACCTAGCTCAAATGCTCAATAGGCTGCCCGCCCATGATCATGGCCTATGCGGCACCCCTCCAATGGTTTTTTGAGGTCAAGCAATGTGCTTTATTGCGCAACATCTTGGGCAGAGTCGCCCATAACTGAAGCAGCTACATCAGCTGGAAGGTCATCATCCACTACAATAATCTTGCCCGCAGCGAGTGATAAGCCAAGCTTACCTAGATTGTGGCCAGCCGTATTGGCCTCCCTCTTACAATGAGCAAATACACAAGAAGCAAACCATAACCGCGCTTGTACTTTGACATCCTCGATCTCATGGGCTTGCCTGGAGAAGTCAGGAGCCCGGCGAAGTTATTATGCATCAAATAGGAGGTCTGAGGTCCCGGAGAAGCGTGACAGCTATGTCTCGCTTTGAGCCAGATGGTAGCTCTCCTTTCTGTGTTTTTTTTGTCTGGTTTTCACAGTTTTGGTTAGGTTTTCATGTTTTATTTTTTTCTTATGGTTTTTCTTTTATTTCTTCATCTTTTTCGTTTTTATTTTCTGTTTATTCAACAGTTTTATTCCGTTTTCTTCTCCTTCGTTATACCTTGGTTTTTTTTCATCTGCTTTTTATGTATTTCGTTTTTCTTCTCTTTCATATGTTTTTTCTTTCTTGATTTGCTTGTGTCTTCTCCTTTTTGACTCTTTGTTGGCTTTCACTTTTTTTCTTTTCTTTTTTATATTTCTATTTCTATTTGCTTTTTTTCCTTTCTTGTTTTTCATTAGTTTTGTTTATTTCTTTCTCAGTTTTTACAGTTTTTCAATTACATGATATACATTTTTTTATTCCTAAATACAAGTTCTTAACAGTTTTTTGAATAGATGGTCAAAGTTCTTGAAATACACGATGAGCATTTTTTAAATGGGAATACAAAATTTTCACACGAATATAATTTTTCGTATACATCAGAAACATTTTTATATACATGTTTAACATTTTTAAATTACATAATTAACATTTTTAAATATATGTTTTCCATGTATACTTTTATTTAATTGACGTAGTACATTTTTGTTATACAACATGACCTTTTCTAGACATGTTTAACATTTTAAAATACAAGATCAATATTTGTTCATACACATTTTTTATTTTTTAATACATTTTAGTATGCATGAGATGCTTTTTTTACGAATATTTAACATTTTTCAAATGCTTGATTAAGATTTTAAATACATTATCCACATTTTTCACACACATGTTATATTTTTGTATACATTTTTCTTATGCATAAGAAATAATTTTTCTACACAGATTTACCATTTTTCAAATGCTTGGTTAACAATTTTCTAAATGCCTGGTTAACAAATTTCTAATTACATGATCAACTTTTTTCATACACACAATATAGATTTTTTGTACACATGAGAACCATTTTTATATACACATTTAACATTTTGATGCTTGATTAATAATTTTTGAATGTTCTAGGTAAATTACTTTTGTAATATATATTTATAATATTTTGAAATATAACATAATTTTAAAAAAGAAATAATGGAATAAAAAAAGAGCAAAAAATAAAACGATGCTGTGGAATGTAGCCTTGCGCGCTGGGCTGGCCTACTTTCTTGCTCGCCTTCAAGAGAGGCTGCCCTACGTCTCGCAATAAGCCAGATATAGGCGTCACTAAAAAAGATTATCGAAAAAAGGTTTCGCTAGATAAAAATTAGACAAAGGCGCACCACTCAAAAAATGAAAAAATACTAGCGCTACCGGGAGACGTCATTGTGTTCCAACACCATACTTGCATCAAACACACGCAAACATCTCTGTTGACGTTCTTACAAGCACAAGAGGAACAAGAACAACACAAGTATCCACGTATCAATCATTGAATAAGAGAGAAGAACATTCATCATCAATTCTACCGTTCTACACACTACAAACCTGGTCCCACAGTTTTTTTGGGTCCCAAGTCCCTGAGAAGCGAGGCAGCTATATGTCGCTTATAACCAGATGGTAGCTCCCCTCGCCTGAAGCGAGGCACAACAGAGCTAGTCCATCACTGTAACAATGCATTTGTTTTTTGGGAAACGGTTAGTTTCACCCGGCTGATTTTTAGCGTGCATCCAACACCCGCTGTGCCGTTGGATCCCAGATCCGTTTCTCCCGCGATACACAATGTCTCCACGTCCATCCCTTGCACGTGCGTGCTTCTCGTGGAATATTAGTTGATGCTTATCCATGTGTGTTTGATTTTTAGTGCCGCGGTAAAAACTGCACTGCAACAAGACTTCTGTTTTAGAAAAAAATATATTTAAAGCGAGACCTTTCTTGCAAAAAGAAAACTAAATTGCAACAAGAACTCTGTTGCAAAAAAAAAAGAAACAAAACCTCTGTTGCAAAGAAACTTGTGAGAATCCGGAAATTATTTCCAGACCCTCATGTGTATATTTGTCAATCCAGCATCAACTTGACAACACAGCGAAATGGTATCATTGCAGAACATTTAAAACAAGTATAAGTTTAATATCTCTTGCCACAAGGCATACATAGTGAAATGTCGCTTGACATTTATTACAATCAGAAACACAGCGGAATATAAAATACGTAGCGATGCCATCTCAGGCACAGGCAGTCGATGTAGTCAACGTGTCCTCACTCCTCAGGATCATCATAATAGTCGTAGTCAATGCCCTCGTCTTTATAGATCTCTGTTGTTCAACAAAAGTATTGTCATGAGTACATTACATACTCAACATGCCTCCCACAGGGAAGGACCTAATAGCTACATGTGGCTTCAAAGAAAGGATGTATGGCTCATTTGCACAAAAGCTAGTTTTGTTTGAAATAACATAATACTTGGATAATAGCAGTTTTAGATGAAAACATGTTTTGTCTCCGGAATAACTTTCATCAAAGTGAGGATCCTCGATCAACTCACATCCTTCATATGTTTCAAGAATAGGGCAAAGAGGGAATAAGCAAAACAGGTCCTGTACGTCAAGAAAGATTCATGTGCCGTCCATGACCGTGGACACGGCTATTCGAATAGTTTTACACTCTGACACTCTGCAGAGGTTGTACACTTTACCCACACGAGTGTAAAACTATTCGAATAGTTTTACACTCTGCAGACCAAACTTATTGTGCCAAGCCCACTAGGTTTCAACACGGAAGTAACCGCAGTTCTCAGTCCGAGCCCCCTTTTGTGCCGAGGACACTCCTCGCAAGGCAGCTATCCCATATACGGTACGGCGATGACGACAATAAGAGTGAGCTAACTAATTAACCAAGCCAGTGCCCATATAGCATGTGGATGTACTGTTATCACAATCTTTAAATCCAAGACTTAATAGGCCTCGTGCGGCACGGACAACTGATTGCCCCCTTCAACTCGTGAAGGGCGGCCAATCGCTCCTTCAATCCTTGTGAAAGGATCGATATGGTTGACTAGAGGGGGGTGAATAGGCAACTAACAATTTTTAGCTTTTCTTAACCATTTTAAATTAAGCGACAAAATAAGTTGTCTAGATATACTACTAGGATGACAACTAATATAAAGAAGGACAACAACTACACATGCATGCTATAGGAGTTGAACAAGTAAAGCATGCAAAAGTAAAGGTAAGAAATAACCACAAGTGGAACCGGTGGAGACGAGGATGTGTTTCCGAAGTTCCTTCCCTTTGAGGGGAAGTACGTCTCCGTTGGAGCGGTGTGGAGGCACAATGCTCCCCAAGAAGCCACTAGGGCCACCGTATTCTCCTCACGCCCTCACACGATGCAAGGTGCCGTGATTCCACTAGTGGTGCCCTTGAAGGCGGCAACCGAACCTTTACAAACAAGGTTGGGGCTATCTCCACAACTTGGAGGCTCCCAACAAACCACGAAGCTTCACCACAATGGAATATGGCTTCGAGGTGACCTCAACCGTCTAGGGTGCTCAAACACCCAAGAGTAACAAGATCCGCAAGGGATTAGTGGGGAGAATCAAATATCTCTTGGTGAAAGTGTAGATCGATGCCTCCTCAAGCAATCCCGAGCAAATCAACAAGTTTGATTGGCTAGGGAGAGAGATCGGGCGGAAATGGAGCTTTTGGAGCAACAATGGAGTAGTGGGGGAAGAGGTAAGTCTTCTTGGAGAAGAAGACCCCCTATATATAGTGGGGGGACAAATCCAACCGTTATTGGAGTTTTCAGCCCGCAGAGAGCGGTAGTACCGCGCATGAGTTGCGGTACTACCGCTGGCTGAGCGGTACTACCGCTTTGGAAGCGGTACTACCGCTTAGGCAAAAGAGTGCGACATGATTGACAATCACGGATGAAATAAATTACATCCGTGGCTACATCCGCAGGGAAAACAGTAGTAGCAAAATACGACACGGTACTACCGCTTAAGTTAAGCGGTACTACCGCATTGGATGCGGAAGTAGAAAATTACTTCCGCATCCACTTCTATACTTAGAATCAGCGACTGGGCCAGATACATGGTACTACCGCTCTGGAGACGCGGTACTACCGTCAGAGCGGTACTACCGTGTCGGCAGGCGGTACTACCGTGTACCCGCGCGGTACTACCACTTGGTTGAGCGGTACTACCGCTTGCCAGGCAGATGATCAGTTAAGAAGTCACAGTTTTGCAAATACGACAAATAACCGGTTGGACCTCCAGAGAAGCAAGGAAAGGAGGTGTGAGAGTAGGATGTGTACGTGTTGATTCTACCCAAACCTTTCCGACGCGGACCCCCTCTTAATAGTACAGCTTTCCTATTACTCAAAGCCACCGACAGGGAGCAAAAAGGAAAACACCGTCTTCCATAGAATCCGAGGGGCAAACATTCGTCTTGTGCCTAAGGGAGATATACCTGTATGAACTTAGAGCACACGATCAGTCCTCAAATGCATTGTCATCAATCACCAAAACTACTTAGGGAGAAATATGCCCTTACAATCTCCCCCTTTTTGGTGTATTGATGACAATACATGATTTGCATAGGTAAGAAATAATAGAGAATGCAATCCAAGCCCTAGAGTATAGGTAAGCTCCCCCTGGATGTGTGCCTATACAAGATTGTGCTTTGGACTGCACGGCACACATACTCGGTAGCGCTCCCTTATACTCTACATACGAGATACTCTATATAAGAACTAACTGCTCTAGATAAATATTAAAGACATAACGGTAAGTTCAACGATAACGGGGCATATGTCTTACACCATATGATAGTCTTACGCACACGACACAAACACGCAAATAAACCAGAGTTCAACGAAACACAAGAGCACAACACAAACACGCAAATCACTCTCCCCCTTTGTCATCGAGACACCACAAAGGGGAAAAGAGGACACTAAGACAGGTGGCAGCCCTGGAGAAGCTCAGTCGTCGTACTCATCATCAGACCCCTGCTGCTCCTCCTGATACTCATCATCAGACCCCTGCTGCTCCGGCTGATACTCCTCATCAGACTCTGACCACTTGTACCCCTGGCGAGCCATCCAGGTAGCCTCAGGTGTGATGTTATCCTCTGATCCATTGGAAACCTCCTCTCCATATAGAGCCAGAATCTTCTTGTCACGCTGGCGTGTCTTCTTGTCAGTCACATGAGCACGGTATTGCCCCTTAGCCTGCATGCAGAAGAGGGCCTTCATCTTCTGCTGAAGCTTTTTAGCCCAAGAAGGCTTCTCCACTGCAGAGGAAGAAGAAGGGGCAAATCTGCCAGAGCGCACATCAGCAGTCTCCTCCACAGGCTCCTCCTCAGTGCCCATCTGGGCAGCAGCAGCCTGAGCACGAGTGGTGGTGTTGGCCCATCGAGTCTTTGACGCGAAGCCGGATGGGTTCATGGCGGTAGCAGTCGGCCTCGAACTCCTCCTCTGGGTACAACTTCTCCCAAGTCTTGGAGATTAGCAGAAACAAGTATGGACCATAGATGGGTACCTTGCGAGAGTAGATGGCAAAACGGAGCTCATTCCACATGATGTGGGAAATGTCAAGAGGTGCAGCCTGGGCTGAGCGAGCCTCTTGACACATCAGTAGCATGTCAACCAGGTAGGCATGGACCTTGTCCTTATCTCCAACACGAGGGAACAGGGTGTTGCGAAAGATCCGATACATGATGTCCAAGAAGGGGTTCAACACCCAAGTCTGTTTGCCACTAGCAAGAGTCTTTGCCTCATAAAATGGAAGCAGTTTGTCTTTGTTTGCTGATTCAGGATTGGCGTGAGGCCGAAAACCAATTGGGTTATGGAGACCCTCATCAGGAAGCTGAAGAAGATCCATGAACTCCTTCCAAGTAGAGGTCATCTTGTGACCATTGGTCATCCAAGTCATGGGGCGATCTTCCTTGGATTGGAGATTGACAGAGGCATAGAACTGAGCAATAATCTCTGGATCAAAGTCATTCTGGAAGGTCATGATGTGCTCCAGGCCCAACTGCTCGATCAAATCAAGAGCCTCTGCAAAGTATGCCCGGTTCTTGTCCTTCCTCATGTGATCCACATCCACCCAGTGAGCATCCACATAAAGATTGGCCTTGGTCTTGAGCACCTCATGGTAGATGCGAAACTGCTGCTTGGTCCAGAAGATATCATCTCCAGGAAAGTGCTCACGGGGTTCTCCATACGGGTTGATCTTCCTTCGGGACATGAACTCAGCAGCAGGCATCTCCTCCATAGACATTGATGATTCCTTACGCTTGTTGGCTGAAGTCTTGTACCGGCGCTGGGGATTGGAGCCCTCTGGCACATCACTTGGGGTACGCAGACGTTTGGATCCGGTGTCGCGGACAGGATTGGTACGACGACCCTCAAAACCGGAGCCACCACCTAAAAACACAAACACAAGACCACAACAACACAAACACAAGAAGAATCAATGCCAAAGCCTCGAAAAACTAAAGAAACCAGGAGAAATAGGAAAGAGATCATGCTACGAAGAAAATATGATACAAGCGGTAGTACTGCTGACCCTACGCGGAAGTAAAAAATTAGTACCGCAAGGTAAGCGGTAGTACCGCATGACAGATGCGGTAGTACCGCATACGCTGCGGTAGTAATATTTTACGTCCGCCAGAAGAGGCGGAACTAAAAAATTAGTACCGCAACTCAAGCGGTAGTACCGCAGATTGATGCAGTAGTACCGCGTACCTTGCGGTAGTAATGTTTTACTTCCGCCAGAAGAAGCGAAACTAAAAAATTAGTACAGCAAGGTAAGCGGAAGTACCGCATACGAGTGCGGTAGTACCGCATACGTTGCGGTAGTAAGATTTTACTTCCGCAAGAGGAGCGGAAGTAAAAAAATAGTGCTGCATGCGGAGCGGTAGTACCGCATAGGGTTGCGGTAGTACCGTTCGGCAAGCAGTACTGGATTTTTACTTCCACCCGAGTGGTAGTACCGCTAGGGACAGCGGTAGTACCGCGCAGGTCAGATCAGATCTGGATTAGATCGTGCGGTAGTACCGCGGTTCTCCAGCGGTAGTACCGCACGAAACAGATCTGAGAAGAGCAGATCTAGAAACGGCCAAGGAGATCGACTCACGGTACTACGGCTGATCATAGTAACTTCGTAGCAACAAATATAATCTTATTTCTAGTGCATAAACACTCTCCCACATCCTAAGCATCCATGGATAAGATCACGAAGAACACAAGAACACTAAGCATCTCCCCTAACCCTAAAAACACATGCAAGGCAATAAGAAGAGGGGAAAAGGGGAGAAACCTTCATCCATGGCAAGAGGACGTGATGGGGATCGATCCCACCGGTCGGAATGCGAGGGGAGTGGCCGAGGGAGGAGATCCGGTGAGGTCCTCCGGCGGCGTTTTTGAGAGAGAGAGACAGGGACGACGTGGGGGTTAGGAGTGAATGGGTATGGGGGATATGGAACTCCCCCTGCCTGCTTATAACCCCCACACGTTCGGATATGTGCGGTAGTACCGCAGTCATCGCGGTAGTACCGCTCGTCCGGCGGTAGTACCGCCCTACCAGCGGCAGTAAAAAAATTACTGCCGTGCTGGATGTGCAGTAGTACCGTATATCCTTTGCGGTAGTACCGTAACCGATCACGGTAGTACCGCTTCCCCAAGAAAATGCACGAAAAGGCAAGAGGCTTTAAGCACTAGAGAGAGTAAAAACACTATGTGCCCAAGCAGAACATGTAACACAAATTCCTCATAAGAGGGCGATGGCCGAGGCCACCTATGTTTGAGTTTTATAGATATGGCACCGCGAAGAATTATCCTTGGGCCCATGATCAAAACTCGACTTGAAGCATTTAAGCCAACTATGTATGGCAAATGATGAAGACTTGGTTAGTTTATGCATAATAGGGGGAGGAATAGTTCATTGAGAGAACAGTACTCCCCCTAAGTCCATGCCTACATCTAGACAAGATAGCTATGTCGAGTGTGAGGAGTGTGTGCACAGATTCAAGCCACATTGCTCAAATCAATGATATTTAGCTCATGCCTTAACTCGCGAAATCTTGCTTCATCCAGAGGATTCGTGAAGATATCTGCAAGGTTATCATGAGTATTGACGTAGTGAAGCTCGATTTCTCCTTGCCTTATGTGATCCCGGATGAAGTGATACCGAATCTCAATATGCTTCGTCTTGAAGTGAAGCACCGGGTTGAGAGAAATCTTGATGGCACTTTCATTGTCATACCAAAGAGGCACTTTGTCACAAGTGACACCGTAATCCTTTAAAGTTTGCCTCATCCATAAGAGTTGAGCACAGCAACTGCCAGCGGCCACATATTCTGCTTCGGTGGACGAGAGAGATACACAACTTTGCTTTTTGGAAGACCAACTAACAAGAGAGCAACCAAGAAATTGGCACCCTCCCGAGGTGGACTTCCTATCCACTTTTTCTCCCACCCAGTCAGAATCAGAGAAACCAACAAGGTTAAAATTTGCTCCTCTTGGGTACCATAAGCCAAAGTTTGGGGTATGAGCCAAATATCGAAAGATTCGCTTGACAGCCACAAAGTGACTTTCCTTAGGTGAGGCTTGGAACCATGCACAAATTCCCACACTCAACATAATATCCGGTCTAGATGCACAAAGGTAAAGCAAGGATCCGATCATAGAGCGATATACCTTTTGATCCACTGCTTTACCATTGGGATCAATGTCAAGTTGGCATTTGGTTGGCATCGGAGTAGTAGCCGACTTGACATCACTAAGGTTGAACCTCTTGAGCATGTCTTGAGTATACTTGGATTGTTTGATGAAGATGCCTTCTCTTCGTTGTTTGATCTCAAATCCAAGGAAGTACTTCAACTCTCCCATCATGGACATCTCAAAATGTGTGGTCATGAGTGCGGCGAACTCATCATTGAAAGCTTTGTTAGGAGAACCAAAGATAATATCATCAACATATAGTTGGCATACAAACAACTCCCCTTTGACCTTCTTAGTAAAAAGAGTGGGGTCGATTTTCCCAATTTCAAACCCACGATCTTGTAACAACTCGGTAAGGTGCTCATACCACGCTCGTGGGGCTTGTTTAAGGCCATAGAGTGCCTTATCAAGTTGATACACATGATTGGGGAACTTAGGATCCTCGAACCCCGGGGGTTGTTTAACATATACCAACTCATTAATGGGACCATTAAGAAATGCACTTTTGACATCCATTTGTTGCAATTTAAAGTTATGATGGGAAGCATAGGCAAGCAACAAACGAATGGATTCAAGACGAGCAACGGGGGCAAAGGTTTCACCGTAGTCGATACCCTCGACTTGGGAGTAGCCTTGAGCCACCAGACGTGCCTTGTTGCGGATGACAATGCCATGGGCATCTTGCTTGTTCTTAAAGATCCATTTGGTTCCAATGACATTATGGTTCTCCTTTGGTCTTGGCACCAGACGCCACACTTTGTTGCGCTCGAAGTTATTGAGTTCTTCATGCATGGCATTGAGCCAGTCGGGGTCTTCGAGCGCCTCATAAACCTTCTTAGGTTCAACAAAGGAGACAAAAGCTTGATGAGCACAATAGTTTGCTAATTGTCTACGAGTGCTTACCCCCCTTTTGATGCTTCCTAAAATGTTCTCGATGTGATGCTCGTTGGAAGCAAGCCTGGAGGCAACTTTTGCAGCACGATGCTCTAATTGCTCTTCAAGTGATAACTGAGGAGCATTGAGTTGATCATCTTGAGCGTCAACATGAGCAAGATCTTGATCTTGAGCTTCCTCTTGACCTTGATCTTGCTCCGGGGACTAAACTTGGCCTTGTGCATCAACTGGTGGTTCTTCACCAACTTGAGATTGATCTTGCACTTGGCCTTGTTCATCTGGCTGAGGGCCTTCACTTTGTTCTTCGGAAGCGTGCGGGTCTTGGGTTGGTGATGGTTCCACTTGAGTGGAACATTGTCCTTCTCCTTCGGCCACAAGGGGTTCCTCAACGGGTAGGATATATCCAACACCCATTCTTCTTATGGCTTGAGGAGGAATTTCATCACCTGCATCACAAGTACCACTTTGCTCCACTTGGGAGCCGTTATTTTCATCAAACTCTACGTTACTCGTCTCCTCTATGAGTCCAGTGGACTTGTTGAGGACACGGTAAGCATGAGAGTTTGTAGCATAACCAACAAATATGCCCTCATGAGCTCTAGATTCAAATTTAGACAAACGAACACCTTTCTTGAGAATGAAACACTTACACCCGAACACCCGGAAGTACTTGAGATTGGGCTTGTTACCGGTAAGAATCTCATACGGAGTTTTGTTCAAGCCTTTACGGAGATAGAGACGATTTGAGGCATGGCAAGCGGTGTTGATGGCTTCGGCCCAAAAGTTGTATGGAGAGTTGAATTCAGCCATCATGGTTCTTGCGGCATCTATTAAAGTTCGGTTCTTTCTCTCCGCAACACCGTTTTGCTGAGGGGTATACGGGGCTGCATATTGATGTTTGATCCCCTCATCACCAAGAAACTCATCCAAGGTGTAGTTCTTGAACTCGGTGCCATTGTCACTTCTGATCATCAAAATCTTTGCTTCATGTTGTCGTTGAGCTTCATTTGCAAAGTTGATGACGGTTTGTTGGGTCTCACTCTTCTTCTTGAAGAAGTATATCCAGGTATATCTTGAGTAATCATCCACAATCACCAAGCAATACTTCCTACCCCCAAGACTATCAAAAGTAGGAGGCCCAAAGAGATCCATGTGGAGAAGCTCCAGGGGTCTCTTTGAATAGATGATAGTCGTGGGAGGGTGAGCCTTCTCATGTAATTTTCCTTCAATGCACGCCCTGCAAGCACGATCTTTGGCAAAGCTAACATTTGTTAGTCCTCGGACATGGTCCCCCTTGAGAAGACTTTGCAAAGATCTCATATTGACGTGGGCCAAACGGCGATGCCAAAGCCATCCCACATCAACTTTAGCCATTAGGCATGTCGCGACCTTAGTGGGTTGCTTCGAGAAGTTGACCACATAAAGACCATTCTCGACATGCCCAACATAGGCTACTTTAAGAGTCTTGCTCCACAAGAGGGCCACAGAATCAATATCAAAGAATGTAGCAAAGCCCATGAGTGCAAGTTGGCGAACCGAAAGTAAATTGTATGCAAGGGACTCAACAAGCATGACTTTCTCGATCGTGAGATCATGAGAGACAACAACCTTGCCAAGTCCCAATACCTTAGAAGATGAAGCATCACCCCATTCGACGTTGGTGGCCATAGATGGACCAAGATGCACGTCCACCAGCAAGTCTTTGCTTCCGGTCATATGATTTGTGGCTCCGCTATCGAGCAACCATGATCCCCCACCGGAAGCAAACCCCTACAATAGATCAATGCTTGGATTTAGGTACCCATTTGGTAATGGGTCCTTTGAGGTTAGTGACAAGGGTCTTAGGAACCCAAATGGACCATTCAATGTACTCATAAGAAGAACCAACAAATTTAGCAAACACATGGCCATCACTGGCACGGCATAAAACATATGAAGGATTAAAATCGCCGGCCATGTTTGATGGTATGGTGGAGTTTTTCTTGACACCACCACTTTTCTTCTTGGTTGATGTGCCCTCTCCTTCTTTCACAAAGGATTGTCGGAGAGGGGGTGGTTGCTTAGTCTTGTCATTCTTCTTCTTCTTGGGCTTAGGAGCAAACCCAATTCCTTCCTTTGCCACAACTTGCTTTTGATTGCTCAAAAGGGCGTTGAGGTTCTTCTCACCTTGTATGCAAGTCACAAGGCCTTTCTCAAGTTGCTTCTTCAATTCGCCATTCTCTTCAACAAGATGCACATGCTCACGACATGGGTTAGTAGCATTTGCATTATCAATTAAAACCATGCGAGGAAAGATAGCCTTTTCCTTGGTTAGCGAAACTTGGAGTTGATCATGAGACTCCTTGAGAGTAGCATGCATTCCTTTCAAGGCCTTGTGAGCCTTGTCAAGTATGTCAAACTCCTCTTTGAGTTTAGCATGGTCAACCTCAAGTTTTGCCTTCTCAGAGTTAAGGACACGAGAGACAACTAAAGCATGATCAAGATCTTTCTTTAATTTAGCATGATCATCGTTGTGTGACTCCTCAAGAGTCAAACGTAGACCACGCTCTTCCTCTAGGGCGTTAGAGAGATCCGATATCTCATCGGCATAGTCTCGACTATGTCCTTCCATTTTAGTAATGGTTTCCTCGTGAGCCTCGATCATGTCATTGGCCTCACCGAGTTGTTCCAAGAGAGCAACAAAATGCTTCTTGGGTTTGCCCTTGAGATTCTTTATGAACAAATCAAATTCATTTTCTCCCTCCTTAATACCCTCACCCTCATCAATACAATTAGTCAATGAAGGATTAGAAGAGATAGTAGTATTGATGTTTGGGGTTACCTTGTTGGTGGCCTTGGCCATGAGACACTTGGCGGTGATGTTCTCGTTTGGTGAGTTGAAGAGAGATGAGTGCGTAGTGGTAGCAATTGCAATCGTGGCCATAGTGGTCACCTCATCGTCTTCATCATTGTCATCATCCTCCACATATTCTTCTTGAGCCACCAACACTTTCGGAGGAGTCTTCTTGATGAAGTTGTTCTTGTTGGGATAGGACTTTGACTTGTCCTTCCGAATAAGCTTGCCTCCAAAGTCTTCTCTCTTCTCATATGGGCAATCCACAACGAAGTGACTCACATTTCCACAGTTGAAGCATGTCCTTACTCGTTGCTTCCCTTTGTTCCCACTAGAGTTGTTCCTGTTAAAGTTGGTCCTTGAGTTCTTCTTGCCCCAGAATTGCCTTGAAGCAAGAGCCATGTGCTCATGATAGGCATATTTGGTGTCCTCGGGGCAACACTCATCATCATCTTCCACTTCCTCCTCTTCCACACAAGCCTTGGCCTTCAGAGCAAGATTAGGCTTCTTGGATCGTTGAGCTCTTAAGACCGCATTGTCGGCGGTAACGTCAAGGATCCTCATGGCAACAAATTCATCCAACACTTCGTTTGAGGATAAAGTGTGGAAGTCCGGTCTCTGACGAATGACAGAGGACATGGCCTTATGATAGGGCATCATGGCCTTGAGGAACTTGCGCTTGATTCAATTGTCATCCGTATCCTTACTGCCATGATCTCGAAGAGACACTGCAAGAATAGTTAATCTTCGATAAAGTTCACGAGGATCTTCATCTTCGATCATAGCAAACTCATCAGCTTCATCTTGCACCACTTCATAGTTGGAGCGTTGAATACTGGTGCTTCCCTTGTACATTGTGCCAACATGCTACCAAGCTTCCTTGGCCACAGTGAATGGTCGAAGGTGAGCAATGTCTTCAGGAGGGATGGAATCTTGAAGAATGCAAAGAGCGGACTCGTTGAATTGATGATCTGCAGTTTCTCTTGGAGTCATGTTGTCGGGATCATACGGATAAAAACCTTGCTCAATGATTCTCCAAAGGTTAGTGGAACAATGATTAATATGATGTTTGAAACGAAACACCCAAGTAGCAAAATCAGTATTTTTAACAAACTTGGGAGGGGGCCCAACAGAATTTAAATGCGGTGTGGGAACGGGTCCTCCATAGTGAGTAGGAGGAGCAGATTGGGCAAATTTCCCACTTCCATTCTTAGTGACCGGGGCTTGCTCACTACTAGCTTCTCCCTTGTCGGGATTAGCCTCCGACACGTTGGTAGCGGGACGACCCACTTCCAACGGTGAGGTGGATAATTTAAGCCCCTCAAGCATTTCTTTAAACATGCCTTTGACCTCGCTTGCTAGTGATTCTTTCAATGTGGTCAAGGCCACATTGAACTCCTCGCGAGTGACCGAGGCTCCCCCATCTGACGTAGGCAAGGACGGATTTCCACCGGAATGGTCCTCCGTCTCGACTACGTTGTCAACCATACTCTTCGGACGGTAAAGTCCTTAAAAAGAGACGAGGCTCTGATACCAATTGAAAGGATCGATATGGTTGACTAGAGGGGGGTGAATAGGCAACTAACAATTTTGAGCTTTTCTTAACCATTTTAAATTAAGCGACAAAATAAGTTGTCTAGATATACTACTAGGATGACAACTAATATAAAGAAGGACAACAACTACACATGCATGCTATAGGAGTTGAACAAGTAAAGCATGCAAAAGTAAAGGTAAGAAATAACCACAAGTGGAACCGGTGGAGACGAGGATGTGTTTCCGAAGTTCCTTCCCTTTGAGGGGAAGTACGTCTCCGTTGGAGCGGTGTGGAGGCACAATGCTCCCCAAGAAGCCACTAGGGCCACCGTATTCTCCTCACGCCCTCACACGATGCAAGGTGCCGTGATTCCACTAGTGGTGCCCTTGAAGGCGGCAACCGAACCTTTACAAACAAGGTTGGGGCTATCTCCACAACTTGGAGGCTCCCAACAAACCACGAAGCTTCACCACAATGGAATATGGCTTCGAGGTGACCTCAACCGTCTAGGGTGCTCAACCACCCAAGAGTAACAAGATCCGCAAGGGATTAGTGGGGAGAATCAAATATCTCTTGGTGAAAGTGTAGATCGATGCCTCCTCAAGCAATCCCGAGCAAATCAACAAGTTTGATTGGCTAGGGAGAGAGATCGGGCGGAAATGGAGCTTTTGGAGCAACAATGGAGTAGTGGGGGAAGAGGTAAGTCTTCTTGGAGAAGAAGACCCCCTATATATAGTGGGGGGACAAATCCAACCGTTATTGGAGTTTTCAGCCCACAGAGAGCGGTAGTACCGCGCATGAGTTGCGGTACTACCGCTGGCTGAGCGGTACTACCGCTTTGGGAGCGGTACTACCGCTTAGGCAAAAGAGTGCGACATGATTGACAATCACGGATGAAATAAATTACATCCGTGGCTACATCCGCAGGGAAAACAGTAGTAGCAAAATACGACACGGTACTACCGCTTAAGTTAAGCGGTACTACCGCATTGGATGCGGAAGTAGAAAATTACTTCCGCATCCACTTCTATACTTAGAATCAGCGACTGGGCCAGATACATGGTACTACCGCTCTGGAGACGCGGTACTACCGTCAGAGCGGTACTACCGTGTCGGCAGGCGGTACTACCGTGTACCCGCGCGGTACTACCACTTGGTTGAGCGGTACTACCGCTTGCCAGGCAGATGATCAGTTAAGAAGTCACAGTTTTGCAAATACGACAAATAACCGGTTGGACCTCCAGAGAAGCAAGGAAAGGAGGTGTGAGAGTAGGATGTGTACGTGTTGATTCTACCCAAACCTTTCCGACGCGGACCCCCTCTTAATAGTACGGCTTTCCTATTACTCAAAGCCACCGACAGGGAGCAAAAAGGAAAACACCGTCTTCCATAGAATCCGAGGGGCAAACATTCGTCTTGTGCCTAAGGGAGATATACCTGTATGAACTTAGAGCACACGATCAGTCCGCAAATGCATTGTCATCAATCACCAAAACTACTTAGGGAGAAATATGCCCTTACACCTTGATTCAGTTGTCGCCCGCGCCAGTATTCAGATGGTAAGTTTCACCCAGAGTAGAAGAGGATAGAGAAGATCAAGAAGGGCCAACTGGCCTAGCTCAGCGTTAAGTTCAAATGTCAATGACTCAGAGGTCATTCAACAAAGTATCTATATGGTGATAAGCATGGCTAAGCATTTCTACTCTATCGGAATAATGTAATTCAACTCATGTGTCAAATGAATAGACGACAAGCGATCAAGGTAATCTGTCAATCGACACACTAGCTACGAGAATTAAAATAGCATGCACATATTAACAATAAAACTCAATGCAATTTTGTAAACCATAGGATAAGTATGATCAAGAAGGAGGCATGCCTTCGTTGTCGAGTCCCCCGTTTCCGTCTTCCTCGTAATGCTCCTCCCCGATACCGTCACCTCCTACTCGTAGTAACGGCGAAGCAATAATAAATACACAAGCAGTAAAATCCAAATAACATACAAATGAAATAACAATATAGGAAGTATTGGTAGAAAGATCTGGATGGATATGGAGATTTCAAAAGAGGAGGATCGATTGAAGATGAGTTGAGGAATTGAACGGATTGGTTGGGTATAGGTTTATCACGACTAAGCAAAACTCGACCATCATGTCTAACGTTCTAAATAGCAATATGCTAACCGAACTTTAATAGTGCCCAATACAAATACTTCGGCTAACTATAAAGAAAAGACAAAATAATGACTGACATGACATAAACACAAAACAATAACTATCCTATGCATTTGAAAGACCCGCCTCAACATAGCATGGCAATACAATATATACCCACAATCAATATTTAGATAAGTATTCATAATTGTAAATGCCAACCAAGCTATACAAATTTGATGACTAAACTAGATAAACTACATGACATCAAACGATAATATGCTTCTAAAATGATTCTAAAACATTACATGCATAAACCATGCGGTATTTAAAATAATATTCTAAATACATATGTAACAAAAGGCAACAAAAATCTAGTCATAGCATCATCAATCATTTAAAAAAATGACAACATTAATGTGTTATGTCTCACAACATAACCCAATAAAATAATAATTAACAATGATAAAATAATTGTATCATATTTAACTTAAACATGAATATTTCTACGCATGACAATATTGTTCTCATGATATGCACGCACATGTTTATGTACTATAGAAATCCAATTGTATTATCATGCATCACTAATTTAAATAAGCCAAAATAAATTCTGCAATATTCTAAAATATCCTACAATCACTCAACAATATTTAGGACATACCCTAAGCATGCTACAGATATGACAAATGAAACATAAACAATTTTGCACGATTACTTACACAAAACATCATACACACTAGATAAAAAAAAACTATCACAATTCAACACCTACTCAATGAAAATAAAAACATCCACTCGTTTCTAATACCAACAAAATTGTCCTATATGTTAGGATTGGTTTTGGGTCACCGAGGAGTAGTCGCGGATGGAAACGTTGACACGGGTGAGCGCCGGCGCGCGTCGTCGTCGTTGTCGGAACGACGGTGATGAGGAGATGGTGGTGTGTGATGCTCTTGGTGATGTTGGAACACCAGAACACGGACGAACATGAGGAACGGTCATTCGTTGACGACAACGTCGGTCCAAAAGGGTGGCAGCGGCACGGCGTCGTTGTGCACGCGGCCAGCATCAACCAACTGACGGAAAAAGATGTCTAGGTGGTAGGCTTTGGCGAGGGGATTCTGTTCGTGGGAGGAATTGGCTTGGGATGCTCACCTTAGGCGACGGTAGGCGAAGAACGCTGCAGATGCGGCTGTATTGCGGGGCGAATTGCGAGAGTGTGGAAAGGAATTGGAGAACCAGAGGAGGAGCTCCTGGAGCACCAACTGACGAGAACGGATGTAGAAACGGTGGTGTGTAGGGTGAGATCAAGGGACGAATGCCAACGGTGGGTATTCTGTCCACTAGCTGCTCACGAAAGATTAAGGCAATCGTGGGAGGATTAAATTGCCTGAATGGATTCGTGGTTGAGTGGGGAGTAATTCTCGTATTGAAGACAAGTTGAAACGGTGAAATAAATTGAGGGGACAAAGGGAAGAAGAGGTGGCGGCCATGGCGTTTCTTCTATGTGTGGTGCGTGCAGGTGCGTGCCGGAGGAAGGAGGAGAGCCGAGCCGTCCGCTCGCTCGCTCCGCTGGGTCGGCTGGCCTGCTGGATGGGCCTTGCGCCGCTGCTAGGTGGCCTTGGCCATGTTGGTTTGGTGGCTGGGGAGTTTAGATTAGAAAGAAAGAAAAATGGAGAAGGAACGATCCAGTGCATACGTGAGTGTGGAAAGGAATATGAGTGACTAGCTTTGGTGCATACGTGAGATATACCAACGATGGGCTAGGCTAGGATACATGTATTGGTTCAAGGACCAATAACAAAGAGAAAAACTAAAGGAGAGAGAAGAAAAGAAAATCAATATAATAAAATATGAATTTCTGTTATTAAGATAGCTACAAGAGAAAAAAAATAGAAGTCATCAAGAACCCAAGAAATCCAAGTAACAAAATAGGCAAGAAGAATTTAAATGCAATACTACGAACGAATAAATCGACTCAGGACATTATGGAATTTATTTTCCACCTGACATGTGCTAAGTTAATTCCAAACAACGTGGTATTAATTTAAGCAAACTCCAAAACAAAATACATAATAATATGAGAATATGTTGCAACATCCTTTGCTTGAAAAAAAATAAACTCTCGAAAAATCAGGATGTTACAAAACTAAATTGCAACAAAAAGTCTGTTACAAAAAAGAAAAATCTTGCAAAAAATTCTGCAACATGATTCATGTTGCAGAAATTTCCCGCATCATGACCTATATTGCAATGATAAAAGAGCGACGCTCGGTCACTCAATTCGCCGGATCCGTTGTAATTTCTTTTCTGAACAAGGCCTACGTTGCCGAAAAAACTGTAACAGAGCTTTTGTTGCAAACATAATTATTTTGCAACGGACCTCTGTTGCAAAAAAAAATGCAACTTGACCTTTGTTGCAAAAAATTCTCTAACATGACTCGTGTTGCAGAAATTTTCCGCAACACGACCTGTATTGCAATAATAGAAGATGACACTCAGTCAATAAATCTGCCTGATATTACGGCTCGTGAGGCGGCGGATCTTTTAAAAAAAGTCCGCCGACCGATGCGTAGCATTGCCCTTTTCTTATTTGTTTTGGTTGCCCTTATTGTTTTTCCTTTTTTCTTTTATTTCTTCACCACTTTTCTTCCGTTTTCCTTTTTCTTCTTCTTATACCTTGTTTCTTTCATTGGTTTTCTCTGTTTTTTTATTTTCTTCTTTATATGTTGGGTTTCTTTGTTTCTTTCTCGGTTTCTTGGCCTTTTTTTGTTTCTTCGTCGATTTTCACAGTTTTTTAATTTTCTTTCATATCCTTATATTTATTCGGCTTTCTTTGTTTATGTCCCAATTCTCAAATTTTTCGGGGAAGAAGAGATGGAGGCGGGCTAAGGACCCCAAATCATGTGGGGTTGTCCGTTTGGGGGCCAAATAGACAAAACCAATGACCCAAAGTGTACCCACTTCCTGTCTAGTCCGTGTCCGCTCTGCTTCATTTTCAGACCAAAGTTGCTATGGATTTGGGGTCGAAGTGGACAGAAAATGGATGTCTTCCACGTGTCGCTGTCCGCCTGTGTCCGCTACCGCGCCCGCGTCTGCCTACCCCACATGGCATACACCCACCCACCGCAGCTCCACCCGCGCCGTCGGCGCCAGAAGCAGCTGCATGCCGGGCATGGATGCCCAACCATTGCCCACAGGCCACACCTCTGTGCCTCGTCGCCGCGCTCACCCGCAACAGCAGCAACAACATGTCACGCTGGAGCTTGCAGCAACAACATCGGCTCGTGGCAGCTGCTTCGCGCAGCGGAGCCACTGCTACACCCGTCGCTCCTCCTCGTACCCACGCATGGTGGGCGCGGGCGCCGGTGAGGTGGCGACCGGTGATCCGACGATGGTAGGGGCACGGTCGCGGCTTAGGCGGCGAATGGCGAGGCGGGCAGGGCGCGGGCGCCGACGAGGTGACGCGGGCGCGACATGGCTGTCGCCTGTACGCAAACAGGCAAGGCACAATGCGGGCGCACGGGTGTGCGGGAGGCGGCGGCGAGCGGCGACGCGACACGACTACAGGTGGGCGCATGGGTGCGCGAGCTCAGCGGCGGCGCGGCACAACACAGCTGTAGGTGGCGGCACGCTTGGTAGCTAGCCAACCATCCGCGTGCGCTTGCGTGCTTGCTAGCTAGCGCGCGGCGCTCGAGGCGAGCGCGGGTGGACTGCTGGCGCTTGGGGTGAGCGAGCTCGAGCGTGTAGGCGGGCGATCACAGGCGAAGTGCGTGCGGGCGCGGTGGCGGCTTGGCCAGACAATTTGAGATGCGAGCGTCGCTTGGATGCACGAGTTGACGGACGTCCAAAACTGGAGCGCGTGTCCGTAATGAATTGGATGTTTGTTTGGGGTCTAGCGTTGGAGTCGGCTTAACCTTCTGCTCCTTCATAGATGCGGCGACCGGGTCCCCCCAACCGTCGGCACGGAGGTGACTCCTATGGCAACCGTCGGCTCCGAAGCTGCTCCTACACGTCGCGCGCCGGCCATTGGCTGACTGTAACTGACGAGATCTCGCAAGTAGAAAAATTGTTAAACGTGCATAGAAAAATATTGACCATGTATTAGAAAAATGTTAATTTTGTATTTGAAAAATGCTAATTAAGCATTTGAAAAAGTTTAAATGTGTATATAAAAATGTTGACTATTCATTAGGAGGTTTAAGTTCAGCGAGTCGAGCATTTGACTCGCTCAAGCAACTCCCACTGTGCGCGATTATATGGGCTGGCCCAGTGGGTTGGAGGACACCGCCTTGTTTTTTTCACGTTTGTATTCCATTATTTACTTTTGTTTACACTTTCAAATATTCTAATCATGCGTATTTCATTAATGGACTTTACGTAATGTTAAAAAATGTTAAATGTATATTCAAACAATGTTGACCATGTATTAAAAAATGATGAAATCTTTTGGTCATGTTTATAAAAACATTAGTCAAGCATTTGAAAATATGTTGAACAAGTGTTTCAAAATTGTTAACCAAACATTGTGAAAGTACTAAATGTGTGTAAAAAAAAATGTTGACCATGCATTGGGAAAATATTATTTTTTAATCATTTTATATAAGAATATTAATCAAGCATTTAAAAACATGTTGAACAGGATTGCAAATGTTAATCATGCATTAGAAAATGTTAACATGTATAGAAAAAAATGTAATCTTGCATTTGAAAAAATGGTGATAAAATATTTGAAAAATATTAAACGTGTATAGAAAAATGTTTATCATGTATTAAAAAAATATTAATTTTGCATTTGAAAAATGCTAAGCAAGCATTTAAAAAAGTTTAAGTGTGTATATAAAAAATGTTGACTATTTATTAAAAATGTTAGGTTCGTACTAAAAAATGTTAAACCTGTATTAGAAAAATCTTGTTGACATACAGAAAAAATGTAGAATGAAAAACGAAAAGAGACAATGGAGGCAAAAAAAAGAGAAAAAATGAACCAAAATAAAAAGTAAAATGAATAAATAAAAATGAAGAAAGGTATGAAAAACAGAGAAGAAAAAAAAGAAAATAAAAGAGAAAAACCAGTATAAAACAGAAGAAAATGGAGAAAGAAGAAAAAAAAAACAGTGTGCAAACCAGCTCTTTTCCTTCTACTCCCTCCGTTCGGAATTACTTGTCTCGGAAATGGATGTATCTAGAACTAAAATACATCTAGATGCATCCATTTCTGCGACAAGTAATTCCGAACGAAGGGAGTAGTAGGTTGTGCCCGACTTATTAAACACAAACCCGCTATTGGCTCAGTGGGTAACAATGCTACGAAGCAACTAGAAGATCACATGTTCAGTCCCCCGAGCGCTGCCTTATTTACTCAATTTCTCGTAAATATATGCGCTAGTGGGTCCACTCTGATTAGTCGAGACGACTTCAGCGAGAGAAACCTTAGGTCTTGCTCAATGCGAGATATAGTGCTCGCGATAAGCTAGACATAGGCGCGCCCCGGAGAAACCATCGCGTTCCAAGTTCCAACGCCATACTTGCATCAAACACATGCAAACATCTCTGTTGACGTTCTTACAACCGCAACAGCAACAACTATACAACAAGTATCCACCCATCAATCATTGAATAAGAGAGCAAAAAAATGCATCAACATTTCTACAGTTGTACAAACCACAAGCAGTTCCTCTGTTTTCCCCCGCTGAATCTTTATACCGACGCTGTCAGCTGCTAGCAGCCGGGGCTGGAGCATCCGTGTTTGCAGGCAGAGCCACCGGCAGCGCCCCCGCTGCGGGCGGCGGACGAGCCCCTGCGTGGCGCGTTCCCTGCCAGCGCCGCGACCAAGACGGCAGTGGCCGCGCACGTGCCAACGGCCGCCGCGATGCCCACCCTCCCGCGGAACGCGCCCGCCCCGCTGGCGAAGCAGCCGCGCGCGGCGAGCGCCGCGCCGGACGCTGAGAACAGGAGGGCCTGCGCGGCGGCGTCGAGGAGCGACACGGCGATCGAGCCGCCGCCCCCGTGCACGACGAACAGGTAGAGCGCCAGCGCCGAGCAGACGGCCGAGACGACGCTGCCCACCACGAAGTAGCTGCGAGCGCACGAGTCACAAGGGTAAATCTCCAGTTCTAAGCGACTAGGTAGGCACACGTATAGCAATATGTTTGGCAAAACTTACACCAGAGCGCTGTTGTAGGAGACGACGCTGCCCATCACGACGGCGGCGCCCACCGCCAGCGCCAGCGCCACGATGCGCAAGGCCAGGCTGGCCGCCTTCGCGCCGCCCATCTCGGCCATTGCCAGGGAATTCGCCGACGCCGAGAGGATGAGAGCAAAAGCAAGATGCGAAGATGGTTGTAAAGTAAAAGCAGTGTGATGTGAATGTATTTTGGGTGAGCAAGCAACCATTTTATCAGGGTTTTATCTTCTTTTCGAGCAAGCAAGCATCGTTATGCCATGTCAAAGATCAGTTAAAAATTAAGTCCGAGAGCCCCAAATGTGCACTCCATCGAAACCTTCAAATGACATATATGCATTTCGAAGTCATAATTGTCTAGTTCTGAAAAGATCTACAGGATGTGGTTGATGGCCTGTATCATGCATGTTGGTGATTATACTGTGATTTAAGAGAAGATGTCCATTGGTGAGGAATACACTCAACTTTTGCCCAGTCTTGGCTGCCACTTTGAGCTTCAATGTTAAAACCCTGTTGTGCAACTTGTGAGTCTTGGGTCAAGCTGGCAGTGGTTAACCGTTACCTGTATCCCCGTGGGTAATTACTCAATCAAGGGATGGGTGCCAGCTTTAATGCCCACGGAGAAGCTGGTGGGTCAAATACCTTAGGGCGTGTTTGGTTGCCTGCATATGGCCCAGCCTGGCCCGCGCGAGTAGAACTTGACCCGTTTGGTTGCATGCGTTTACTATGCGGCCCGCTCGCAACTAACAACACTTGTGTTTCATTCTTAGGACCACCCAAAGGACGATGAGTTCCTCAACACACCTATACAGAACTACAACCAGATGCAACACATCATCTCCTTCGGGCTGGCAACTAGGAAGCATGCCATGGGCTCGGGGGAGCCTCTTGGTTCCCCCATGCCAAACTTCCCTGGGACCCCGGATGTCGAGGTCCTTGATGGCCCTGCCAAGCCCTTCGTGAAGCCATTCGACAAGCCATTTGACCCCGTCCATGATAGGAAGAGGAAGAGAGGAGGCCTGATGGAGGAGCAGATCAATGTATTTTGCAGCATGACTGAGGCGATGAAGGAGGTGGCAACAGCCATCAGGGAGTGCAAGCCCCTCGACGTCCACCCTGACCTGTATGGCGCTGTCATGACCTTGGGTGGCTTCAGCGACGAGGCTCTCATGGCAGCTCTCAACCACCTGCTTGACAACAAGGCCCAGGGTGTTGGGTTCGTTGCCATGGCAGATGCTCACAGGGTGATGTGGTTCAGGACCTGGCTGGGCAAGCACTACTACTAGAGCAGTGTTGCCTGTGAGCGTGCATGATCCCCGACGGCGATGGCAGTGGCGACGACGATGACGATGACGATGTACATTTTGTGTAGCTAGGGTTGGAAAACTATTTGATGGTCTGTATATTTTGGTGAGGTGGTATATACTAACCCCTCACGATGATGGTGGACTTGCGGTGGTAGGACGACACCCTCTTTTGGATGTGGTGGTAGGATAACACGATGGTAGTGCTAGGTAGAACTTGCTATGCCGTATGATCATGCATGCTTTACTTCTTCTCTTCTGCTACATTGTTGTTTGTGTGCTACTTTGCTTGCTACTTGTGTGCTCCATTGATTTGCTGCTTTAACTCTTGCTCTTGTGCATTGCTAGGGCAAGTGGTATGCCGTGTTCATCGGTAAGGCTCCAGGGGTTTACAGTTCATGGGAAGAAGTCAGTGCACAAGTGGCATCGTATAGCAACAACAGCCATAGAGGGTTCAAGACTAGGCAGGCAACATAACAAGTTTACTCCGACTGGGTGCGAAAGCATGGAGGCAGCAGTGTTGACAGTGGCAAGGTTGGAGGTGTCAAGGTGGATCGTCAGTTTGGGCTGAAGCTGAAGAACTTCATCATCTTCGCCCAGTTCATCGCCATTGTTGTGTTGTGACGTTGGTGTGCTAGGTGTGATCATTGTGGGTAAGCTCACCAACTAGGGTACACGGTAAGCACAACATGTACGCCGCATGCAACCAGACGTCGTGTCAATGTGCCGCTTGGGCCAATGCAGGCAACCAAACAAAGTGCACTTGCGTATTACCTAATGCAGGGACACTAGATGAAAGCAACCAAACAACTTGTAGATGGCGTATTAGGGCATGTTTTTGCTCAACCAGACTGGATTGAGAAGTGTATGCGATGCAGGAACTGTTCAGAATGGCAACCAAACACGCCCTTACCCACCGTGCAAGACGGGGATGGGGATGTGATAGCATTACCCGTGCCAGTTACCCACCTTACCCATGAATGCCTTACACGCGGGATCAAAAATTATTACACCCCTTGTAATTCCCGTCCTTACCCATCCAAATCTCCACCAGACCAACCCTTTTGTCCAAAAGCCCTAAGAAAACCCTAACCTAGCCACAACATATTATTTATTATGCTGAAATGCTATTTTTTCTGCTCAAATGCTATCGAAGGGTGTTGTTAATTACGTGTGTGGGTTTCCCCATGGGGATAAAAATCCTGATGGGATGGGAATGGAAATATTTTTATTCCCGCAGACGGGTATGACAACGGGACGGGTAAGAGAAGGCTGTCGCGGGGACGGGACGGGAGTCCAATACCCGCCTAGGTAATCCCCGTTGCTAGGCTGAGTCTTGGGGTTGCCTAGTTTAACAATGAACAAAGAACTCACAAATGATTGTTTTATTTGAAGTTGTTCAACGGCTGGTCAAGACATTGATCTTAATTAAACTATATTAGTAATCAGTGTCAAGATGAACAAAGGTGCTTTCCCAGGAACATAATTTTCAAAAATGAACATATACCGACATACCATGGATTGACTTGAGGTTAACTTTGAGTGCATTGACACGCTTGATCCATATAAGTTTCTGTGCTGTAATTTTCAACTCAGGGAGTTGCTCAGTTGACAGGGAGAGACATCGTCAACAAAGAATTCATAAATGATGTGCTTAGCTCAAGTTGTTCAACGATCGAGCAAGACAATGATCTTAAGTACTGTTAGTAATCAGCATCTAAATCAAAGTTCAAGTTCTCCCCTGTCATTGAACAGTTCCATCAAACATACTATCATCCCCATCACTTATGTCATGCTCACTGTTCCATCTCATCTTTGTTTGCTAGAATCTTCATCTGAGTTGTCAGATGTCCAGATCCTCATCTTCCTCTACTCTAGCATTTGACAGTGAGTTGAACTGCATTGTGCTGTTTTGCTCTTATTCAAAGAGTTTGAGGTTTTCCTTGAGATTGGTGCGCCGCCCTCGAATATTTGCAGTCATATTCTTGAAAATATTTCCATTTCTTTGGAGCTAAATACTCAAGCACCCCATGATCGAATGTCCAGTGATATTTTTTTCTCTGGAGCTAAATATTCAAGCACCCCATGATGGAAAATATTTTCATTTCTCTGTAGCACATAAGTAGCTAACATGACTTCATGAAAGAAAGATATGGCGTGGCATAATAGAAGTCCAGCATTGCAAGGCAAACGTGCAGTCCCAAAAAAGATGATGGAGGGTCTCCTCAGCATGTTCTACACAGAGAGCACAAGTGTAGCTGGGCATGCGGAAGGTTCCGTGTGTTTATTCTATCATGGACCAGAACCAGTTCAGAAAGTCGTGAAGGACGTTCAAACTTCAACGTCATCAATGGGGATGCTAGCTGTGGGAATGTTTGCAGTGGACAGCATTGACCTGAATTTAATTTAGTTGACACTGACGCAATTGCTTATTCAATGCTATATTTCTTCTTCAGACCTTTACATGCTAATTTTTCTGCATAGAACTGAAGACAACGTCTAAAGTCCGCTGCAGCATAGAATATATTCTTTCGGTCACAAATATCCACGAATATATCTTGATCATCGTAATGGCCTGATAGCCTCAACGGATTTAACTAGGAGTATGTAATATTGTTGAGAAGCCACAAGTGATTAGCCCAAGGAAGGCTACTATAATTAAGAAGGAACAAAAAAAAAAAGAGTTGTTGCCATGGTTTAGCAGAACCAGTCAAATACTTCCTCCGCTCACTATTATAATATGCCCTAGTTCCTCTGATGCATATTACTTGTCGCTCAAACGGATGTATCTAGACGTATATTAGTGGATATATCCATTTGAGTGACAATTAATATGGATCGAAGGGACTAACTTTTTCCTGATTTGGATGTATATAGCCGCATTCTAGTCGGATATTGCGTTTGGTGGCCGAGCTCCATAGAGCTTGGTTTTGAAAAATTCAAAATTTGTCATTTTCTATGTTTCAAAAAATTCTGAAAAAAAATAAAGATACACATGGAGGCATAACACGCATATGTGTAAATTTTCAGGGCAAAATACGTTGAAATGAGGGCTGTGCAAAAAAGATAAATCCGGGGCTTTTTAACACATGATACTATTCATCCTCACAGGCCATGAAATTTGTCTTTTTTGTACAAGTCGCGTTTCAACGTATTTCATCCTGAAATTTCACATACATACACATAACATCCTTGTTTACTTGCACAAATGTTTTCAGATTTTTTTGAAACCGAAAAGTTTGGATTTTGATTTTTTTTAAGGCCTCAATGGAGGCCGAGAGCCAAACGTCTGATTATACCCTCATTTTTTTTTGCAGGCAAATTATACCCTCATTTTTTTTTGCAGGCAAATTATACCCTCATTTATATGTATGATAAGTCACCAGCTGATACATATACGTCCTTTTTTTTACAGAATACGCCAAAGTCGCCAACCCCCCGCGGTCGGCCCATCTGCACCTTTTATTTTTTTTAAAAGGTGCTCAAACCAAGAATCGATCTCACAACCTTTGCGTTATGTACAGTGCACCAACCAACAGGACACTTCTCCTATTTTGTTTGGTTACCATCTTTTCTTTTCTTCAATCTAATAACGATACGTGAACCTGCGTGATTCTTTTGTATTGGCCGGGTTTTTCTTCTGATTTTTTGTTTTAATTTTTTCTTAATTAATTTTACTTTCTTTTCTACAAAACATGGACTTTTTAAAAAAAATCTTTGGATTTTTTTTCAAATCCATAAACTTTTTACAAATGCAGAAAAGTTTTCCAAATCCAGTTTTCAAATTCATGAAATTTTTTCGAAGGAACTTTTTTCTTTTTACAAATCCAGTTTTCAACTTTTATAAACTTTTTCCAAATTCTTGAACTTTTTTCAAAGGCCTAAGCTCTTTTTCTCGAATAGACACTCTAAGATCGAGAGCATGTCTACCATGCTCATGCCCACCTGGTGGCAAAAGTTGGGAACATTTCAAGGATGTCTAGAAGAAACCAGTAGAGTGTATGGCTAGGGAGAAGGGTTCATCTGACAACACGTAATTTATCAACATTCTTTAAATGGCCCCATTTTTTTCATGCTCTTGTATAACTAATTCAAGGCACCATGTCAAGTTGTTTTGGTTTTCGACAAAATTTGCATTTTCTTTTAGTTTTCTCGGTTAAAAAAGGCCAATAAATTGCAAGACGTGTCGCGACTTGCATACGGTGTCAAAACTATAAAATAGTTCAAACCTTACATGGATGCCTACATGGGCATATGTACCTTCTTACAATTTGATTTTTTTTAGGGATGCCTACATGGGCATATGTACATGCTTACAATTTGGTGGATGTCCAAAAACAGACCATCTTCAACAGAGGGTGTTTGGTTAGGGCTAGAAGGCTCCGTCTGAGAGCAAGTTATTTTTCGACAACCTTAAATGACCCCAATTTTGTTTCATGGTCTTGTATGACCAATTTAAAGCACCATATTAAGTTGTTTGGGCTTTCGACAAGTTTTGTATTTTCTAGGGTTTTGTCGGTTAAAAAAAGCTAATAAATGGCCGGACATGTCATAACTTACATACATGTCAAAAGTCATTCAAACCAAGTACGCATGCCTATCATCGACATGCCCGCCTTCTTGCAAAAGCTGGGATCATTTTAAAGTTGTTAAAAAATAGACCATGTTCAACGGAGGGTGTTTGTAGGGGTAAAACCTGGACGGATTCGGATAGATAATCCTCATATCTTATGTTGTTCCATATTTTTCTTTCGGATTCAGAACCGATACAAATACAATACAAATATGGAAACAAATACGTAATATGTTGGAATATATCAGAAGCAGACACAATACGGTAACGAAGCGGTGATGGACCGGAAGCACACAAAATATCAGAATTAATTTGGCCGAATAATGTGAGTCAATAGCCTCTTGGGCTGGGCCTTGTCCTTTATTAAAGTTAAATTAATAAATTAATTAAAATGTTTGTTATATGTGTGTTCCTGTTTTTTGTTGGCACTGGCAGAACTGAAATTGCATAAATCCAAATTAATTTTGCCGGATAATCTTATCCTAATAACAAATATTACCGATTCCTTCGGATAATGGCTTAGTTGTATGGATTTTTAAAGAAGTTACTTTTTTCGTAACAAATTTGTAAAACACGCAGGTTTGTAAAAAATGTCCACCTATTCGGAACTTTGTTTTAAAAATGTGATTTTTTTTGTATTATTCTACCCATACAAAATTTCACAGATTTTCAAAAAAAAAAAATTCCAAATAATTCAAGAAATTGAAAAGGACTTACACATTAGAGAAAAAGTTTATGAATTCGTTTTTTCATTTTGAAAAGTTCATGCTTGTCAAAAAAAGAAAAAGGAAATAAAAAAGAACAATATAAATTAGGGTAAAACCCGGTTTAACAGAAGGAAAAAACGGCCTACAATTTCACTGTTATATTTGCCACATAAGCAAACAGGAAAGCAAATTCACACAACCAGTAGGCCGTCTTGGTTGGTCAACGGGTCTTGGTGGTAACCTTTGAGGTTGGCGGTTCGAATCTCCAATAGTGCATATTTTTTAAAAATTAAAAGGAAAGTGTCAAAAAACTAAGGGTTGAGGTTGGCGAGGTTGGCGATATGGCAACCCACGTATTTTTTAAAAAAGACCATCATACCTTTTATTATGAAGGGGTAAGAAGAGATCTCCACCGCTGATGTGTTTAGGGGGGTTGTACCGAAGAAGAAGTGTTGCTAAATTAGGTTGTACTAATAACTAACTTGGGAGATGGAAAAGTCATAGACCTTGGTCGGAAAAGGTGGCCTGATGCTCCTGCTGATGAAGCGTCATTATACCACTGAGGATGAAAACTATGTAAAACATACTGCTTGATGGTGGTAGTCTACTATGCTCGTTCTTGTGCCCAACGATGGTATAGCCTCCCTTTGTGATGATACAGAGCCTCTTGTAAATGTCGCTTCTGAACAATACTGTAGCAGTTTTGTCAATTTTAGCACCAGGGTTATAAGTACTCATATTCACAATACGATGCGAGTGGTCGAGAGAAACATCATATGCAGAGAAGAAAACATGGAAAGATGAGTTCACAAGGCATAATGATTGGACCGAATGCGCAATCCATATGAAGTCTGTACTCCATTATTAATTGTGCGGATCACTAGAGCAAGGCTTGCACAGTAGAAAAATATATTAGCAAATTCGAAATGCGGATTTGCTATTTCTCATCAAGATGAGAATTAACAAAGCCTCACCTAACTCCCATACTACTTGATTAATGAAAAAAATCCCTACGGATCTCCGCATAAATTCCAACAGTTTAGGAGCTAGATGAGACATGGTTATTTCTCATCTAGATGAGAGCTAGACACACCCTAACATATTCTTCATTCATCAAATTTAATGACGAAATACGGTTTAGGGTATAGCATAAAACTACTACAATTTGGGCTAGAGTTTCAAAAAACTACAAGATTTATTTTCCGCTGATAACTACCAAGTCAAGGGCCGACTGTTTCAGAAAACCCTGATGATAGAGTGTTTTACAATTAATCATGACAGTTGGGCCCCATGTGTTAGAGCTCTAATTATTTGACCGTATGTTTGACCATTAACTGAACCGTGGGCCCCATATGTCAGTGTATTTCTGAAAAGCAATCAGGTCCCTGGAAATATTTAAAAAAACTAATCAGGTCCCTGCATCTTTTTCCTAAAAGCAATCGGATCCCTGCTCCAGATCACAGCAGCCCGCGCGTCTTCTCTCGACGCCGCCTCGTCCGACCGGCGAGCCACGCCCGCAGTCGATATAACCCCATGGTATGGCCCACCCATATCATGGTTGGGTTATCCAGTGGCAGCTTGAAGATCAGGCTCGTCATATGGGCCGCGATCATCAAAAGCTCAAGGGCCAGAGGGCGACTCGTGGAGCAGGCCGGCTCATGGCCCAGCGCCTGAGGCGTCGGCTTATCGAAGGAAACAATGGGAATTCCCTTACTTGGGGAATATGATGAGTAGGAGATAGATTAGAGCACGGGTTGAACTACGACCCAGACTCTATTGTAAACTTGAGGCCTCAACCTATATATAAAGGGGAGCCCCTGAGGTAGAAAGGACTAAGTTACAAGCTCTAAAGTACTAGGTTAGGCAAGTAGCACCTTTGTAATCGAGATCACAATCAATAACAAGCAAAGTAGGGCGTAGGCTATTACCTCGATCGTAAGGGGTCGAACCTGGGTAAACTCTCGTCTCTCGATTCCAATCAACCCCGTTCAAGCTACCGCCTAGTTTCGATGGTCTCACGACTAAATTCTTTTTCGAGGACATCTCCCGTGAAAAAACCACGACAGTTGGCGCCCACCTTGGGGATGTCGTACGGTGGTGTTCAGTTCTTGGAGGGAGCACTTCAAGGGATCGAGGGATACGTGATCGGCCGGATGACCAAGAGTCGCCGCAGCAAGCTCTACAACGACGATTCAGGCTGGGGCTCCGAGGCGACTCAATCGAGTACGGATATTGGTTTCCCTTTGGTTGAATCCATGTCTTCATCAGCAATATCGGCGAGTCCGGGCATGAATTGGACATCTGTGCCGACATCGTTGAGCTGGTTCGGCGCACCCAACCCACCTAGGCTCAAGCCGGCCGAAAGTATGTCTTCATCAGTTTCACACAGGGGGTCGAGCTCGCGGAAAATTCCGCATCTGGCAGTAATACTCTCATCTACTCTAATGATGAGTCCTCAGTCGGGGATACTGAGTCGATCCTCCTAGTCTGTCATAGCCTGAGTCGACGTTTTCCCTGATCCGCATGCGCCTGGAGCCGATGTCCAAGTCCCTGTCTCCGCGGTTGCACCAGCCGTTGTGGAGTTGAGAGATGGCGGCTCAGTGCGACGGCTCAAGGGCGTCCGCAATCAGTCTTATCAGAATCATCAGGGCAGTGGTGGTAGCAACCCGAGCAGGCGGCTCAGGACCTGGCTTCCCCGGGGCCGGCTCATATGGTGGCTTTCAGGGTCCTGACTATCAAGGCTCTGGATGCTCAGGATCTGGCTATCAGGGTTCCGGAAGCAACGGAGGTAATCAGTGATCTGGCCAAGGCGTTCAGCAGCAGGGTAACCAGTCAGGTTTTCAAAGCAACCCCAAGCAGTTGAACAGTGGGCAGTACCACGTCCTCGCAACTAGAAGTTGCAAGCGGGATCGCAAGCTCTAGAAACATGTTGTCAACATGGTCGAGCCGGTGGTTCCTGAGTACTTGAATTGGTCAGGGCAACCAATCACCTGGGAGTAGGGCAGATCATCCTCCCTGGGTTGAGAATCCAAGTCGATGGTTATAAGCTCACTGATGTGGCTAGAAGTATGTCGGCATTTCCACAAAGAGGAAGGGATGATGTAGCACACACGCGGTAGGTATTTCCCTCAGATGTGAAAGCAAGGTTATCGACCCAGTAGGAGACTCAAGCAACACTATGTAAACGGTACCTGAAAGGATTGATATGTTTGACTAGAGGGGGTGAATAGGCAACTAACAATTTTTACCTTTTCTTTACCAAATTAAACTTAGCATCAAAATAGGTTGTCTAGATATGCAACTAGGTGAGCAACCTATATGATGCAACTACAACAAGCACACAAGCAAGCAAGGGAAACAACACAAAATAAGCTTGCGCAAGTAAAGGTAAGAGATAACCAAGAGTGGAACCGGTGGAGACGAGGATGTGTTACCGAAGTTCCTTTCCTTTGAGAGGAAGTACGTCTCCGTTAGAGCGGTGCGGAGGCACAATGCTCCCCAAGAAACCACAAAGGCCACCGTATTCTCCTCACGCCCTCACACAATGAGAGATGCCGTGATTCTACTATTGGTGCCCTTGAAGGCGGCGACAGAACCTTTACAAACAAGGTTGGGGCAATCTTCACAACTTAATTGGAGGCTCCCAATGACACCACGAAGCTTCACCACAATGGAATATGGCTTCGAGGTGACCTCAACCATCTAGGGTGCTCAAACACCCAGGAGTAATAAGATCCGCAAGGGATTAGTGGCGGGAAGCAAATTTCTCTTGGTGGAAGTGTAGATCGGGGCCTTCTCAACCAATCCCTAGAGAATCAACAAGTTTGATTGGCTAGGGAGAGAGATCGGGCGAAAATGGAGCTTTGAGCAACAATGGAGCTTAGGGAGGGAAGAGGTGGTCTTCTTGAGGAAGAAGACCCACTTTATATAGTGGGGGAAAATATCCAACCATTACCCACTAACTCAGCCCGCGACAAGTGGTACTACCGCACGGGGTCGCGGTACTACCGCTAGTGCGGTAGTGACCAGGCGAGGCCCTATTGCACAGGGCAGCGAACGGTAGAACCGCCGGAGCGGTACTACCGCGTGCCCTTGCGGTACTACCGCAAGGCAGGGCTCAACTGGACTGGAAAAAGCAGGGAAGAAATAAATTACGTCAATCACTAAATCTGCTGAGTTTGGGACTGCACAAAAGTCCGATGCAGTACTACCGCTCACAGGGAGCGGTACTACCGCGTAGGGGCGGAAGTAAAAAATTACTTCCGCGCCTACTGCCGTGTGCCCCAGTGACTGGGCTAGAGGCACCGATACTACAACTAGAAATGCGCGGTACTGCCGCAGGTGTGGGAGTCCTGGATTAGGGGGTCCTCGGGTGGCCGGATCATTCACTATGGGCCGAACTGGTGGGCCGTGAAGATTATCAATGAAGACTATCTCCCGTATCCGGATATGACTCCCCGTGTGTAAAGTAGCAAGTTTAGAGTCCGGGTGTAAAGCTTTTCTTCTTCTGCAAGATGGTCATATACAACCCTAGGTCCCTCCGGTGCATATATAAACTAGAGGGTTTAGTCCGTAGGGAGAATGACAACATAATCATAGCAATCTCATAGGCTAGACTTTTAGGGTTTAGCCATTACAATCTCGAGGTAGATCAACTCCTGTAATCATATTCATCAAGATCAATCAAGCAGGAAGTAGGGTATTACCTCGACAGAGAGAGCCCGAACCTGGGTAAACATCGTGTCCCCTGTCTCCTGTTACCATCGATCCTCAGATGCATAGTTCGGGACCCCTACCCGAGATCTACCGGTTTTGACACCGACATTGGTGCTTTCACTAAGAGTTCCACTATGTCGTCGACGGAAGGATCAATGGCTTGCTTCGTCACCAACGACGCCACCATCGAGGGAGTTTTTCTCCCCGGCCAGCTCTTTGTGTTTGGCGGCTTCATGCTTCGCGCCAACACTGAAGGCCACCTCGAGCAGGTTGACAGCTATGCCCCTGGTTATCAGATCAGGTTTGGAAGCTTAAACTACGTTGCTAATGTCCGTGGAGATTTGATCTTTGATGGATTTTCACCCATGGCAGCTGCTCTCTGCCACCATGATGAACATGACCTAGATCTGTCATCAGGCCCCGTACATGGGGAAACACCCGCAACAGCTCCAGCCTTAGATCCGGACCCGGTCACTTCATCCTAGGACGAAAGGATTAACCCCTCAATGGAGATCTCAAGCTCAGTGGCGCTTCAGCCGCACATAGGTCCATCCTTGAGCAGGACTTCCCTCATCGGTTCTCCAGACCCATTTCCATCTACAAGTTCCGAACTCTGAGGATCTGCATCTTCTGGGCCTGGTCGAGCGGCTGTTGCCGAACTCAGCCCTGCAGATATCCGAACACACGCCACACGCACGCCTTTAGACGAAGCGATGGACTTATTGAAATCTCTCTCCCTAGCGGAGGATTCCCAGCCGAATTATGCCCAGTTCGAATTGGGGTCTGAGGACAGGGATTTTTGCTTCCCACCCACCACCCACTTGGTAGCCACAGTCGAGGACTTAACCGGCCTATTATATTACGCTTCCGAAGACATCGATGGGATGGACCATGATGCCGAAGCCGATCTAAGTACAAACCCGCCCGCAACCGGGCTGTGGACGGCTACTTCTACATATGACGTATATATGGTGGACACACCCAACACAGAGGGAGGCAACGGTGACACAAATCCATAGCAGGACAAGCCCGTCGATGAACCTACCAAACGCCGGCGTTAGAAGCAACAATCTCGATCCCGTAAAGGGAAAAAGAGGAATACGGTCACTGATGACAATGGCGATCCGGAACAAGCTGGTGACACCGTAGAGCCAGCGATAGAGCAGGACGAACGGGAGGATGACGAACATAGTCCAAATGAACCACCGACCGATCACAGCGATGCGGATGACAACAGCTATCGACCTGTCTCCGAAGAGGACATCAGTCTGGGAGACGAAGAATTCATCATCCCAGAAGATCCGCTCGAACAGAAGCGTTTCCAACAACAACTTATTGCTACCGCACGAAGCCTGAAGAAGCAACAACAGCGGCTTAGAGCCAAACACGATATGCTTAACAACAGATGGAACGACGTGTTAGACGCCGAAGATCTCACTTTCATAAGTGACCGTAAAGGGATTGACAACCCCTTATCGCGTTGGCTGCAAAGTTCTTATTTGTTTGTGTAGGTGCGAGGGACTCGCACGTGGTCTCCTACTGGATTGATACCTTGGTTCTCAAAAACTGAGGGAAATACTTACGCTACTGTGCTGCATCTCCCTTTCCTCTTCGAGGAATACAACGCAAGCTCGAGAAGTAGCAGTCTACATCATTTTCATGGGCATGAACACAAGTCCAAGGTCGACTCCCACTTCTTTAATGCATATCATTTCATTCACCTCTCGCTTTGATATAACTGTAGTGTTGGAATTTTATCTGGTAGAACACCGGAAGAGTATGACTTGTGAAAACTTTCGGTTTCTCACGGATTAGGGGAAGGCATAGGTTCAACCCATCGGGCATCTTAGTAACATATACCACAAGTTTCAAAAGTAAATACACAAGCTCGAAAACAGAGCATGGTTGTCCAAGCAGAGGATACAATTTACCAAAGGCATTATGTATCAGGGGAAGAACTCACAAGGTGATCGAATATGAAGGATACTGTCAGATAACAATCCAAAAAAGGATCAGGTGATCCACAATGGAGCCGATGTGAGTATCGGTACTCACTCAGAGGAAGAAAGAATGTAGAGGCATCAGATTCAAGAATCACCTTATTAGTCTGATGCTTAAATAGAAAGAAATTATGGTTTCCAAAACAAAGGATCAGAAGCAGACGCTCTGATCAAGGATGGATAAGTCGAAAACACTTAGTTGGACAATCAATACAGGTTTGAATTGCCGAGAACCAACTCATGTCCGGAATGCCGTCTGCGCCGGAAAGATAATTTTAAAAAGGATAACCCGATGACTGCGTGCATACGCACACATTGAATCAATATGCTCAAAATGGCTAAGACAAGGGATATTAACGAAGACTACTAGTCATATGGAATTAACCATAATGCAAGCATGCAAGAATTTCAAGAGTAACCGGCTGTAGAGGATTTTCGAAAGATCAAAAAGTATTCAGAAGAATTTTGTGAGACACATGAACAATTGAGAAGAACGGATCCCTCGATAAATGTGAGGAAATAACCGTAAGGGTTTTCATGCGAAATAAAACTGCAAGACAGTAAACTCAAAGGATTCTCGGGACAACGGAGAATATTTCAAGGCGTCTTGTAACAACAAGAGCGACGAGGAATGATCATGAGAATGACAAGTGCATGCAAATATCCATAGGGATATATTGGTGGCAGTGAATTGCAAAGGCGATGAGCACAAGGGTCTCGGGAAAATATCGAGGGATATCCTCAGAATCTTCTTACGAAGCAGGTGATCTTCCGGAATGAGGGCTCTCCGGGAGAAATAGTTACGAGAACCTAGAGTCAGAGTTAGTAAAATCTTTTAACCCGAATAGAAGAGAGATTAGAGTCCCAGAGCATAGAAGAGGAATAAAAGATCCTAACACCACCCATTGGTGCTGTGGGTCCGTAAGCCACCCAACAAGTTAGTAAATTTGTTTTTCAAAGACTCGACTCAACTTCGGCCAAGGAGTTTGAAAGGGGGCTACCTACATGCAGTTGCTACTTCTCGAGCTTGCGTTGTATTCCCTCGAAGATGAAAGGGTGATGCATCACAGTAGCGTACGTATTTCCCTCAGTTTCTGAGAACCAAGGTATCAATCCAGTAGGAGACCACGCGCGAGTCCCTCGCACCTGCACAAACAAATAAGAACCTCGCAGCCAACGTGATAAAAGGGGTTGTCAATCCCTTCTCAGTCACTTACGAGAGTGAGATCTGATAGATATGATAAGATAATATTTTTGGTATAAAGATTGAAAGTAAATAATGCAAAGTAAAGTAAATAGTTGATGGAAGATTAATATGATGAGAATAGACCCGGGGGCCATAGGTTTCACTAGTGGCTTCTCTCATGATAGCAGAATTCTACGGTGGGTGAACAAATTACTGTCGAGCAATTGATAGAAAAGCGCATAGTTATGAGAATATCTAGGCATGATCATTGTATATAGGCATCACGTCCGTGACAAGTAGACCGAAACGATTATGCATCTACTACTATTACTCCACACATCGACCGCTATCCAGCATGCATCTAGAGTATTAAGTTCATAAGAATAGAGTAACGCCTTAAGCAAGATGACATGATGTAGAGGGATAAACTCAAGCAATATGATATAAACCCCATTTTTTATCCTCGATGGCAACAATACTATACGTGCCTTGCTGCCCCTGCTGTCACTGGGAAAGGATGCCGCAAGATTGAACCCAAAGCCAAGCACTTCTCCCATTGCAAGAACTATAGATCTAGTAGGCCAAACCAAACCAATAATTCGAAGAGACTTGCAAGGATATTATTATCACACATAAAAGATTTCAGAAAAGAATCCAATATTGTTCATAGATAATCTTGATCATAAACCCACAATTCATCGGATCTCGACAAACACACCGCAAAAAGATTACATCGAATAGATCTCCTTGAAGATCGAGGAGAACTTTGTATTGAGATCCAAAGAGAGAGAAGAAGCCATCTAGCTAATACCTATGGACCCGTAGGTCTGTGGTAAACTACTCACAACTCATCGGAGAGGCTATGGTGTTGATGCAGAAGCCCTCCGTGATCGATGCCCCCTCCGGCGGAGCTTCGGAACAGGCCCCAAGATGGGATCTCACGGGTACAGAAGGTTGCTGCAGTGGAATTAGGGTTTCGTTGCTCTCCCCAATGTTTTCAGGGTATGAGAGTATATATAGGCTGAAGAGGCACGTTAGGGGAGCCAGAGGGGGCCCATGAGGGTGGGGGGCACGCCCCTGCCCTCGTGGCCGCTTCTCTCGCTTCCAGGCGTGTACTCCAAGTCTTCTGTGTTGATATCATTCCAAAAATAACTCTCCCGAAGGTTTCATTCCATTTGGACTCCGTTTGATATTCCTTTTCTGCGAAACACTGAAATATGCAAAAAACAGCAATTTCCGCTGGGCCTTGGGTTAGTAGGTTAGTCCCAAAAATAATATAAAAGTGTATAATAAAGCCCATTAAACATCCAAAACAGAATATATAATAGCATGGAACAATAAAAAAATATAGATACGTTGGAGACGTATCAAGCATCCGCAAGCTTAATTCCTGCTCGTCCTCGAGTAGGTAAATGATAAAAACAGAATTTTTGATGTCAAATGCTAACCAACATACTTCTCAATGTAATTTTCTTTATTGCGGCATGAATGTTCAGATCCGAAAGATTCAAGACAAAAGTCTATATTGACATAAGAATAATAATACTTCAAGCATACTATCAAAGCAATCATGTCTTCTCGAAATAACATGGCCAAAGAAAGTTCATCCCTACAAAATCTTATAGTTAGGCTATGCTCCATCTTCGTCACACAAAATACTCAAATCATGCACAACCCCGGCTTCAGCCAAGCAATTGTTTCATACTTAAAAAATTTCAAACTTTTTCAACTTTCATGCAATACATGAGTGTGAGCCATGGACATAGCACGATAGGTGGAATAGAGTGGTGGTTGTGGAGAAGACAAAAGAGGAAGATGGTCTCACATCAAATAGGCGTATCAATGGGCTATGGAGATGCCCATCAATAGATATCAATGTGAGTAAGTAGGGATTGCCATGCAACGGATGCACTAGAGCTATAAATGTATGAAAACTTAAGAAAATAAACTAAGTGGGTGTGCATCCAGCTTGCTTGCTCACGAAGACCTTGCGAATTTGAGGAAGCCCATCGTTGGAATATACAAGCCAAGTTCTATAATGAAAATTCCCACTAGTATATGAAAGTGACAAAACAAGAGACTCTCTATCATGAAGATCATGGTGCTATTTTGAAGCACAAGTGTGGAAAAAAGATAGTAGCATTGTCCCTTTTTTTTTCTTCTTTTTTTTCTTTTTTGGGCCTTTTTTTTCTTTGGCCTTTCCTTCTTTCTTTTCCTTTTCCTTTTTTTTTTCTTATTTTTTTTCTTTTTCTTTGGGACAATGCTCTAATAATGATGATCATCACACTTTTATTGATTTACAACTCGATACTAGAACAAAGTATGACTTTATATGTGACGCCCCCGATTTGTCCGTACACTAACCATGCACGCAAATGTGTACGGCCAAGATCAAGGACTCACTGGAAGATATCACAACACAACTCTAGACACAAATTAAAATAATACAAGCTTTATATTACAAGCCAGGGGCCTTGAGGGCTCGAATACATAAGCTCGAAAACACAAGAGTCAGCGGAAGCAAAAATATCTGAGTACAGACATAAGTTAAACAAGTTTGCCTTAAGAAGGCTAGCACAAAATAACAACGATCGAAAAGGCAAGGCCTCCTGCCTGGGACCTCCTAACTACTCCTCGAAGCCGAACTCCACGTAGAAACATCATCGGGATCATCTGGCTCCTGGACTCCACCACCTGGTTGCATCATCCGAGAAGAAAGGAAGAAAGGGGGAAAGGGGGGAGCAAAGCAACCGTGAGTACTCATCCAAAGTACTCGCAAGCAAGGATCTATACTACAAATGCAATGGTATCTGTGTAAAGGGGGGGTAATATATGTGGGTTAAACTGCAGAATGCCAGGATAAGAGGGGGATAGCTAATCCAAACGAAGACTACGCTTCTCGCAACGTCCATCTTGCAGCAAAAGAAGAGAGTAGCTGGAAGTAACAAGTATCCTCGCTTCTGGCAGCCTCCGTCTTGAAGCAGTAGAAGGGAATAGATGGTAAGTTCACCAAGTAACATCGTATAGCATAACCCTACTCGGCGATCCTCCCGCACGTCACCCGGTGAGAGAGCAACCACCGAGTTATCTCTGGCACTTGTAAGGGTGTGTTTTATTAAGTATCCGGTTCTAGTTATCATGAGGTCGGAATACAACTCCGGGTCGTCCTTTTACTGAGGGACACGACTATTCGAATAGATTAACTTCCCTGCAGGGGTGCACCACATAACCCAGCACGCTTGATCCCATTTGGCCGGACACACTTTCCAGGGTCATGCCCGGCCTCGGAAGATCAACACGTCGCAGCCCTACCTAAGCACAGCAGAGAGGTCAGCACGTCGGTCTAAGTCCTAAGCACACAGGGGTCTGGGCCCATCGCCCAATGCACACCTGCACGTTGCGAGGGCGGCCGGTGAGCAGACCTAGCAACCTCCATTACTAAGGAAGTTGCGTTACGCGGTCCAACCCGGCGCGCGCCGCTAAACCGCTGACGTCAAGAAGGCTTCGGCTGATACCACGACGTCGAGTACCCATAACTATTCCCACGTAGCTGGTTAGTGCGTATAGACCAAATGGCCAGACTCAGATCAAATATCCAAACTCGTTAAGCGTGTTATTATGAAATAACCGCGGACAACGACCAGGGCCAGGCCACCTCTCCACTGGGTGTCTCAACCTGCCCTGTCGCTCCGCCACAACGATCCACTTGGGGGTCGTCAGGAACCCAGGCCCACCACTACCTGGATGGAGCCACCTGTCCTTTCAGCCCCCACATCAAATCACTTGCGGGTACTCAAAGAGCCGACCCGACTTTAGTCACATCAAGTATCATGTAAAGTATGTATATAGTATATACCCGTGATCACCACCCGAGGTGATCACGGCCCGATAGTATAGCATGGCAGACGGACAAGAATGTGGGGCCACTGATGGAACACTAGCATCCTACACTAAGCATTAGGATGGCAGGTACATGTATCAACAGTTGTAGCATCAATGACAGGCTATGCAACAGAATAGGAGCAACCGAACAGTAACATGCTACACTACTCTAATGCAAGCAGTAGAGAGAAGAATAGGCGATATCTGGTGGTCAAAAGGGGGGGGCTTGCCTGGAAGCCCTGCAGACGAAAGGAATCTTCGGAAGCGTAGCCGTAGTCGAACACCGAAGCATCAATGGTCTCGGGGTCTATCACAGTATCGGAGTCTACCGAAAATAAGCAACGAAGGGGAAACAAATAAATAACAGAGCAAACAATAGCATCACAAAGCATAACATGGAAATACGCGGTGCTACGTGTGACCTAACGCAGTAGGAGGTGATACTGGCAAGGATGAAAAACATCCGGGAAAGTATTCCCGGTGTTTCGCGTTTTCGGGCAGATGAAACGGAGGGGGAATGTTGCACGTTCGATATGATAGGGATGTGTGGCGGACGAACGGACCGCGTATTCAGATTCGTCTCGTCGTTCTGAGCAACTTTCATGTACAAAGTATTTTCATCCGAGTTACGGTTTAAAAGATATGATTTTCTAAAGTATTAAACATTTTCTGGAATTTATTTAAATAATTTAATAGAACATTATCCAGAATAGTGCCTGCTGACATCATCATGATGTCAGCATGATGTCAGCGGTCAACTGTATGTTGACTGAGTCAAACTGATGTGTGGGTCCCGCTGTCATTGACTGTTTAGTTAATTAACTGTTTAATTAGGTTAATTAGTGATTAAGTTAAGCTAATGATGGTTAATTTTATTAATTAATTATATTAATTAATAAATATTTTAATCATTTTAATTATTACTATTTATTATTATCTTTATTTTTTATATATAAACGTTCTGGGCCTAGGGCCCCCTTGTCATTGGCCCTAGGGGCCCTTAGTGGGTTGGGCTATCGGTTGCGGGCGCTGGCGTCCGCCTGAACAGGCTCACGCCCAGGGGACGCGCTGGGCGAGCGAACCCGAGCGGGGGAGCGGGGCATGGCCGCCGGGCGTCACCGGCGGGCGGGGCTCCGGCGAGCCACCGGAGCGGCGGCGGCGAGCGCATAGCGATGGGGCGGCCGAGTTAGGCGTGGTGGGCGGAGGGAGGCCGGGCGGCGACTAGGGGAGGCGCCACGACGGAAGGCAGGGGCGCGGGCGACGGCCTCCGGGGCACGGCGGGACGCCGATGTGGGCCGCCGGGGCGGGCGACGGCCGCCGGGGCGCGGTGTGCCCGCCGGAGGCGAGGGGCGGCCGCCGGCCGGTCGCGTCGAGGCGGGGCTGCGGCGCAGCTCAGACC
>LR738713.1:759879296-759900028 GCA_902687465.1 Secale cereale | reverse complement strand
TGGGAATCGGGCAGGTGGCGGCGGCTATGGGAGGACGAGAGGGAGAGGTGGAGGGATGTTATCGGGCTAGGGTTAGATAAGGGCACAGCTGGGCCATTGAGGAGGTTTGGCCTATGTGCAAATGGGCCGGCCAGCAAGGAGCAGGCCGAGCTGGGCTTCTCTCCAAACCCTCTCCTCTCTCTCATTCTTCTTTCCATTTTAAAACAAAACAGAAAAGAGAAAGAAAAGAAAGAGAAGGTAGGGGTGGAATTTGGGCATGGGGATAATTTTCCCGGACTCATGAAAAAGTGCACGGTCCACGAAAAATAGGAGAGGAATGATTGAAAGATGTAATTCAAATTCATTTGAATTTAATTCAAATGGGTTTGAACTAGGACTTGGTTTTTGAAGTGTCAAAAATGATCAGATTTTTGGAGGAACCTCGGCAAATGGGAAGAGAATTGTTGGCAAGGGTTTGAAGTCAAACTTGAAGTAGAGAAGTCATGGGAATTTTGCAAGTGTGTTTTTGTGATTCCAAAGCAATGGAATATTTTTATAATAGCTCCCTACTATCGGGAGGATATGTTATAAAGAGAAGTCACTAGTGAATTCCCTCGATTTAAATGGACCAAAGATCCAAACAATTTATTTAGGTGAGTTTTAAAATTAAAGACATGATGGCATGATGACATGATGCGACCAAAAATAAATAGAGTAAGCAAAAGAAATACACGGAGATCACAAAACATATGGAAATCTTCTGGAGCGTCGGTCTCGGGGTGTCACAACACTCCCCTACTAACAAGAGATCTCGTCCCGAGATCTTAGGAACGAGACGGGAGAGGAATAGGAAGAACAAGTTATTCTTGGAGAAAAGAGTGAAACAAGAGAATCTTGAGAGGTTGAGCCACTTGAAAGGAAGAATACAACGGAGATGAACGAGATTGAGAAACTCCGTTACAAAGCAGAACGAGGAATAAGAGAACCTTGATTGTTGGAAGACATGAAACAAGAGCTGAAGGAACAAGAATTAATTTCAAACCACTCCGGTTAAGCAAGATAGAAAAGGAATTCAACCAAAGGAATTCAGGTAGCACTCCAGCTGAAAATGGGATGAATAGACCATGAACTTGAGAAGACGGATCGATACATGACGAGATGAACAAGACAATGTCTACGGAAGAATTGGAATAATTGAATGAAAAGAACGGAGAAGAAGATGACAACTTCTACCACAATTGAATTTGAAGAGCATCCTTACAAAGAAGGGTTGAACGGAGTTGTTAGAAAATGAACAACGAAAATAAGCTCGTTGAAGCCTTATGGAAAACATCTCAAAATTGAGGTGAAATTCTGCCACTACAAAATGATTGATTTGAGATGAGTGAAGAGATGAAAACTCTTTCACCGAGAGGATAAATGAATAATTTCGGTCATTTATAAGCACCATAATTAGCAACAATCCTTAGGAAAAAGCTTTTAGGTGAAATACAACCCAAGATAACTCCAATGAATAAATTGAAGGGTTGAAAAAATCTCCTGATGAAGAAAATGATGGGTTTACATATTTCATTCTTGATAACTTGTGAATCATGAAACATGAAGGAAATTGTCAAGAATGACATAACACCACCTCAAAAGAAAAAGGTAGAAAGAATTGCACTTCGGAATGCAAGAAGAAGAATACTTGAGATCCAACAAGAATCTTAAAGAACACTTCGAGGATGAATTAAATCATGATGAACCACCATGAAGAACTCCAGTAACAAAAGGATGAGAAGTGAAGGATGAAAAGAATAAGATTGAAGCCTTGCAATGATTTAGATGGATCTTTGTGATGAGAAAATTGAGAGAGCTTAGAACACCGGGAAACAAGATGAACAACTTGAAACCAAGAATTTATTCGTCCTGAACAAACTCCGAAGGAAGGGATTAAATCACCTCGATGAAATAAGAGTAAGAATTATGATATGTGCACCCTTCATCAACTTAATTTGATGACATGCAACGGATAGGCATGCTACTTATTCTTCTTGCAAGGATTGATAAGAGATATAACACAATCCAGCGGACCACCGGTAGGGATTTGGAAAGAACGAGTGAGATGATATGAACATAATAAAAGAAGAGGAAATCTTAAACAAACCACCGTGAGAATTTAAAGATGTGAAGAAAAGAGAAGGAATCATCGGAAAGAATTAGAATACGAATGAAGAAAAAGAACGAAGAGATCGCGAACTGACTAAAGAATGCTTGAACTAAACACCGGAAGAATATGGAGACGAACAAAGAGGCATCAATTAAGAATAGTTAGAGAACGAAGTTGAAAACTGAGAACGAAGAAATCTTCTGAAATGATGGCATTTGGAGGATCAAGAAATGAAAAGAACTCATGAATTGCTCTGGAGGGGCATGAAAACAATTCCCACAATCGAAAACAATTATGAGGATGCCATGAAGCTAGTACCATGAATCTTCAAAAGAACGGACCAAGATTTAGGAGAAATTCTTCTTCGGTCTTGAAAATCTGAGAATGACGACGAGATACAACACCATGAATTGTTGAGGCACTCTAGAATGAAGAATGGAAATGTTGAAGCTATGATAGAAAGAATTTGAAAGCAATCTTGGAGAAGGCATATGACTGATGGAATACATTCTTACGTCACACTTTAAAAGAATTTAAGAATAGCTCCGAAAGAATTAGAAGAGTCAGGTAAGATCCTGGGAAAAGACCTGTGGATTAGGGCCCACTCAAAAGAAACACCGTTGAAATGATTACTTGAAAGAGAGATTGCACCGGTTGAATTAAATGGCTTGAATGAGATAACAACCTCGAAATAGATTGAACTGATTAAGAATGGAAACATGAATCTTCCGAGATATCTTGAACACTCCGGAGAAGAATTAGATAAAGTTGAATAAACAAGAGAGACTTTGGGTAAGAAATTCCAACATGTGAAAACATGTGAAACAAGAGGCACAAATATGATAAACACCAAAGCTTGAATTACATCCACCGGCAGAATTTGAGAACAAAAGAATGATGAACTTGAAGCTTCTTGAGCATCTTCACGAGAAAACACCGGGTAAGAACATTGAAGGAAAGAATGAAGAACTTCACATGAATAAAATGGATACTTGGCTAAGAATTCTGAGTCCTTGAAGAAAAGGGTGGGATGGTGGGGAAAAACAAAGACAACTTGGGATGAATGAAATAGACACCGTTGAGAAAAAACAAGAATTGGTCTTGCACATATTGAAAGGATCGGGTTAACTTGACGAGAAGCACGCCGGTTGAGAAGAATTTACATGACAATCTCGATGATTAAGAAGGACTAGAATTCCCATAGAAATATGAGAACACCGATTAGGAAAGGTATGGAATCAACACTTGACATCGAAGCAACTCGGATAACACAATCAAAACAAAAACAAAGGATAGATATGTTGCAAATAATCTTCACAATATCATTCAAACATAGAATTGAACGAATGAATTCTGTAACCTTAAATGACACATCAACTTGTTGAGAAGCCACGTGAAAGATTGAAGAATAAACCAACAAGGTAACAGACGGAACAAATACATGATAGAGGTTTCGTCCCACATGTTCGTGCTGATGCCCCATGGCACGTGTTACAAAGGGCCTTGCAATCCCCGAGTCAGCATAGCCAAGGACTCTTTAAGATGCAACCCCTAGTGTAACATCGAACATGATAACATCTCCACTAGATATTGAACCCCAACCTCATATCATGCACCCATTAGAAGATTCCCTAAGAGCTACTTGAATTCCCACCTATTAATTCCCGAAGCTTTCCGCTTATGTAATCTGGTGTTGGGGATACAGGGGAAGAACAATATCCCACCCAACTAGCAATACCTACATCCAGCTGTATCCATCCGTCAACACATAACCACGCACCTTCGGAAACCGTTTATCTTGGACCTTCGAAACGCATCCGCTATACTAGCTGTGGCAATACTCCCGAACTACCCCCCCAGTACTGGGTGACGTCGGGGTTATCAAACCATCAAACATGCATAGAAGAGTTTTCGATGTCAGTCGCCTCTGGTATTCTAGAATTGTAACGATACACAATGGGACGACAATACCTCAGAGCTCAACTCCCTGGGACTCAGCATAAACAGACGGGAGGCACCAAGACAGAATTCTCGTCACAAAGATATCGGAACAATCCAAACAATACCCGCGTGATCCTAAAACAAATTGGTGAAAATTGAGGATAGTGATGTTAAAACAATGTTAGGAATCCTCACCAGAGCGACGAAAGGGATGCGGAGTAAAAAGAAATCCTACTCTCCGATATATATAGGACTCAAAACATTTTTGTGTGTGTGCCTAGACTCAACATCGGCAGCAGTTCGATCAATCAGGGGGCTCCTAGGTCGGAGAAGGCTCGGAATACCAACTTATAATGCCCTGGATGCGACTATAGCTCCTACGTGTCGAGGTACGAGTTAGAGGCATAATCGCATTCTGGATTGTTTGCAAGCGTGATATCTTTGCACAACTCATGTAATGAACAGGGATAAAAGAGATAAATAGTTGGCTTACACTCACCATGTCACACAATTAATTCAACATTCATACATTCATCCAAATAACACAGGGTCCGGCTACGGACGAAATCAAACGAGAAAAGATACCACAACCACAAGTCATGATCGCCCCTAGTAGGAACCACTACTGATCGTCGGGATACGTCACATACATACGACCACGCTCTTCAACGAACTCCCAGTGGAGTTCTTGTCCATCTCCTGCGTCGTACTCAGTTGTACCTGCATCTGGTGTGTGTTGTAATCTGTGAGTCACAAGGACTCAGCAATCCCATTCCTGGGTATCAAAACTAACAAATCCTTTTAGGTGTGGAGAGGTAATAAAGTGGCTGCAGCAAGCACTAAGCAACTTGCTTACGAAGTCAGAGCGAGATGAGAAAAGTGCCAACGATTGCCAAAGATGATCAATAAGTGACCCTAGCTACTCCCGTTCATGCATAACCCCACCTTGTTCACTTTCTGAAAACCCCTTCGAAAAGCGACAATCACGGTTACTCACAACGGTAGTGCATTCTTAAGGATATGGTGTCAAGTTATCTACAACTAGATATTAACAACTCCCATCTGCCACATAACTTCGGGCACGACTTTCGAAAGTTCATAACCCTGCAGCTGTAGGGGTGTCCCAACTTAGCCCATCACAAGCTCACGATCTGCGGAGTCGCAACTCCATGTTGGGAAGACTCGAGTATTCTCAGAATCCCGTGCTCAAGATATTTCGACAAAGGTAAAACTAATCCAGCAAGACCTCCCGATGTGCCGATACCCTGATAAGATCCGCACGTATCTCGTCTCAGGCCACGATCGGATGAGCTATGCTTACGGATCGCTGAAGTCCAAGTTGCCAAGGGAGTGATAACCCTCAACCGTAAGGGATCGAGATAGTCTTCGCGGGTAAGAATAACCCTAATTTATAGATTCGACACACGGGGAGCCAAAGAGTATTTATAAGCTTTGACAGTTGAGTTGTCAATTCAACCACACCTGAAATATACTTACTTACAACAAAAGATAAGTGGTAACGGTGATATGATAGTGATGGTGGTGATAGTAAAAGTAAATAGCAAAAGTAAATAGCAAAAGTAAACAGCAAAAGTAGCAACTAGTAACCAGCAGGATTGAAAACACTGTAGGCTAGGGAGATGGATGGTTGGGCGCTGCATGGATGAGATATATCATGAATCTAACTTGGGGCAAGGCACACGGAAAAGTAATGATCATCTAGGCAAATATCAAACACTAGGCATGTATCCCACGGGTAGTTGTACGTGCTTGCAATAAGAACTTGCACAACATCTTTTGTCCTACCATCACGCTACGAACGGGGCCAAAAGGAACTTATGGAGATTAAGGTGCTCCTGTCAAAGAGCACCGGAACAAAGCAATAAACTCAATGGATACATATAATCCTCAAACTATGGACCTTCCCCTTTGGTGTCCCAAGCTGTCACTTTTGGGATCGCCGGTTCCGGACCGTAATAGGTGCAAACAACTCATAGATAGGATCAAGAACACAAATATATTCATGCAAACACATATGGTTCAGATCTGAAATCATGGCACTCGGGCCCTAAGTGACAAGCATTAAGAGCAACAAGTTGAAGCAAAGATGATAAACACCATAGTAGATGATAGGCAACATGCCCCCAACGACCTGATAAACTATTACATGATCTAACTTATCCAATCCCTACCATCCCCTTTGCCTACAGCAGGGAATTACTCACACATGGAAGGAGAAGTCATGGAGGGAGGATGGAGTGGTGATGATGATGACGATGGCGACGATCTCCCCTCTCCGGAGGCCAAATCAGCCTCCAGATTAGCCCCCCCCCCCGAAGAAGAACAGAGGGTGGCGGCGGCTCCGTGACAGAAACTAGGAAAACGACCTCTGTTCTGGGGTTTTCTCGTCACGGGATAAATACGGGTCAAAGTAGGGCACCAGGGGAGGTGGGAGCAGCCCAGGCGGCCTCCCGGCGCGGCCAGGGGTGGGGCCGCGCCACCAGGGCGCCTGGGCCCCCCCTGGCTGCCCTCTGGTCCATCTTCTGGCACAAGGTTCCTTCGGGTGCGTGGATTTTCTGTGATTTTTCGTTTAATTTTCTGAGACACCTAAAAATCCGTTTTCCTGCACACAATAAAACCATACAGGCAGCTCTGCTGAAAACAGCGTTAGTCCGGGTTAGTTTAGTTCAAATCATGCAAGAATGAGGTCAAAACAATAGCAAAAGTGTTTGGAAAAGTAGATACGTTTGAGACGTATCAACTCCCCCAAGCTTAGCATATTGCTTGTCCTCAAGCAATTCAGTTCAACGAACTGGACGCGACAAAGAAAACTTTGACAAACTCTTTTGCTTCATTAGATGTATATAAGCATGTACTACGAAAAGAGTCTAGCAAGTATTGAAACAATGCTATGAGGACAATGCACGGAGCAATCTTTCTTTCAAGTGACCAATCACAAATACCTAAAAGTAAATAATATACTACTGAAAATCAAGACAAGATTACATTGCACATAGCTTGAACATACTAGAGTGGTATCTCGCTAGCCTCCATGAGTGAAGCAAAACATAAATGCAGAAACTCCTCCAGAGTTTTAAAGGAGACTAGAACTAAGAATTTCTGAATAAATAATATCACAAGCATGCACAAGACAATGTAATACTTTGGGACAATGCACATTACACTCAGAATGACAATTATGCTCTCCTAGTTGGTGCTTTGAAGAAAGAAGGTGGAGACTCTCGAACCGTGGAATTTGATGGCGAGGTTGAAAACCCATGGTTGGAAACAAAGACTAAACATGTACCAGAGCTCTTGGTTTTGAAAACAGAGGTAAAAATGTTTTTGAGAGATGCATATTTCGTCAACGAATGTTAGTAGACAACCCAATTACTTCTCGAGCTGGACAAGTTTCGAGGAACGGCTCCCGCACGGGGACGATCACATCCCCTTAATCTCCTTTGTTTATCACTGCCAAAAGTTTTCTGATTTCTCATGAACAAAGCGTGAAGGAGGGTTTATTTGTTGTATTATCTTTTATGAGCCGGGCGCACTCATGCCAGTTCCTTCTCGTATTAGGGGTTTGCAGATTAGACATGCAATCCCGGGGTAAAACTTGTCTAACTTGAAAATATCATGAATTAACTACTACTTCCTCATGAGCTAAAACAGAGGCACACAACAGGGGTAAATTTGAATAATTTCGAGATGGTACAAGAAAGTCTTCGTTAGGATGGCAGGTAAATACCACATAGGAAGGTATGGTGGACTCATATGGAATAACTGGTTTGAAAGGATTTGGATGCACAAGCAGAATTCCTCTTAGTACGAGCGAAGGCTAGCAAGAGACTGGGAAGCGACCAACTAGAGAGCAATAACGGTCATAATCATGCAGAGCGACAAAGCAACATTGAATCGGGCATGAAAGTGATATAACTATTCTGAAACTCAAAGATCATCAAGGCAGATCAGACTTTTTAGTCTTAAACATGTGTAAACATGTGCCAAGTCAATCCAAGAATTCTCCAAAGGGAAATACCACCTTAGTATACCAAACTATGAACAGTGCAATGCATGTAAATCATTTCAATAACACATTATATACTCTAGCTATTTGAGACTAGCCACAAGGAAAGCATGAACCACTGGAAGAGCATTGTAAACATAGCACTATGTCGCTACAAGCTGGTCTCTAGATCATAAGTACAGGCATATGTACAAAAGTAGAAACAAGAAGAGTTCATACCGGTTTTCCCTTGTTGCTTCCCTTCAGTCGATCTTCGTCATTACTGCCTCGTCACTTGCACGATCGAACGTAGGAAATATAATTAAATGCCATCACGGACTCGAGCTGAACTCTAAAAACAAAGAAAACTAAAGAGAGAAAGGAAATCTTTTTGGATTATTTCAAAGGTTGAACGAAAGCAAAAGAAAGAGAAAATCTTTTTGTTGTTTTTGCAAAGAAAGAAAGAAAGAAGAACGGGCAAAAACTTCAAAAAGATCAAAGCGAATAAAACGGATAATACAATGGAAAAGTGAGAAGGGCACGTACTCCCCCAAGCTTAGGCTTTTGGCCTAAGTTGGTAGTAGCTACTGCCCCCAGGAGCCTCCTGCTCCGGGGGAATGCTGGTGAGTCCAAGGGTCATAGAAGGATTCCGGCGCGTACACCGAACTCCTCGGATCCTCCCACGAAGAAGGGTCCATACTCCAAGCAGAGGAAGACCCTTCACCAAACTGGGTGACGGTCTCCCCCTGAAAAGGTGGTAACTCACCGTGCTCCTCCTCGTCGGGCACAACCCCCTCCATGGGGTTATGAAACTGATGCTGGGCCATGAACTCATCGAACTAGATAACATCAAAGGACCATCCGTTCCTGCGAGAAAAATCAAACAAAAGAGGTGCAGGTAGACGGAGCTCGCGTTCCGCGGTAGTTCCGAAACGCAAGATATAAACAAGATTACCAAGCTCAGAAGTCATGGTAACAAACTTATGCCTTTTCATAGCAGCAAGATCAAAACTTAAATAAGTAAAAGGCTTATCATCAGGGTGTGGGGTGACTTTAAGATATTCTAAGATAAGTGTGGCATAAACACCACCAAATAAATCTCCCATGTTACCGTTCATAGCAAGGCGTCGAGCAATTAAGGCACCCAAATTATAATCAAACCTCCCTGAGAGGGCGGTTGCCAGGATAGCAATATCCGGTGCATAAGTGTTGCTCGTGTTGTCACGAGCTAATACCCCTCTAGCAACATAATATGCAAAATACCTGAGGTGAGGGAATAAGATGCTGGAGATTTTTGACCGATGAATATCCCTCGCACCCATGCTGCAGAGAGAGTTGAAGACGGTTTTCAGCTCGGAGGGCTGAGAGGTCATCTTAGCCGTCCGCCCAACGTTTGGCACACCTATTATTTCACAAAACTTTCCCAAGGGCATGGTGATAAGATCATTGTAAATTTTAAACTCAATAGCACCAGTATCAGGGTTATATCTAAAACTGTTAATGAAACCGGAGGTGAGTTTTTGATACTGAGTAACACGGCACGTGACGAGCCGTGTCAGACCTGCATTAGCACAAAGATTATAAAACTCATCCTTGATTCCCGCAGCTTCAAGGAATTCATCACATGGAAACATCATAGCACGTGCTGGACTTGTGTCTTCCAACAACTCTAGGGGCACATGATCTTCATTGTAGCTCACCCTAGCAGTCGAGGGTGAGGCTGCGGCTCTAGTAACTCGATCGGAGTGCGCGGGCCTCTTCTTCTCAAGCCACCCCTTTGGCCTTCCTAACAAACTCATTTCTGAAATTTTTGGCAAATTACAAAAACAAGGATTTAAACAAAGTGGGTTAAGGCAAACTACTCAACTCACTTACCTAAGGCATAAACTTGCATCAAAACTTGGAAAATAAATTTCTACACATGCATGCAAGCTCATCTTCACAGCACCAAGAACTACTAAATACTCACAAATGAAGCCACCAATCAGAAATCTAATTGGAGGGGTGGTGGAGTTACATACCAGGGAGTATTTGTTCAAAATCTCAGCTCGAATGATAGGCTGTAGAGAGAGATCGAAAATCGCCTCCAAGAGCAGCAAGAACGCAAGAACAAGTGCAGAACTCGTGTTTTTGGAGAGAAAGAGAGAGAGAGAGGAAGAAGACTCACCTGGAGGGGGGTCTTGTGGGCCCCAGGCGCCCTATGGGCGCGGCCAGGGGGCAGGCCGCGCCAGCTGGCCGCCTGGGCCACTGGTGGCCCCCCTGGTCAGCCCCAGGAGCCTCTGGGTCAATCCCGACATGGAAATTTTTATTTTTATTTTTCTGGAATTTTTCTGAAAACTTCACTGTTGAATTTTTTTCGAAGTTCAAAAAGCTGCAAGACTTTCTGAAAACTTAAAGCAGTGATTAGTATTGTGAAGCTTCAAAACATAAACACTTGGTACAGCAAGGAGAACAAAAGCTAAAACAAATGAAAACATAACAAGCTCAACTTTTTACCTATATAAAACATGCTCATTAGTAAGGTTGATCAAGTCTTACCAACGAACATGCGATATATAGAGCAAAAAGTCTCACCTCTTACGAAGTGATCATTGCACCTTAATTTTAATGGACATTGTCCCCACCATAATAGTTTTGTATTTGTGGTGCACATGTAGTGGACAGTCCCATTCTCCAATCTTCACGGTCTCGATATTTTCTATAGAGTTGAGGCCATGCCTCTTGTCGGTCTTCTTTGGAAAATACACCGTGTGTTCTTTATCATTCACATTGAAGGTAACCTTTCCTTTATTGCAATCAATAATAGCACCTGCGGTGTTAAGAAAAGGTCTACCAAGAATAATGGACATGCTCCTGATACGTCCAAAATGTATCTATAATTTCTGCTTGCTCCATGCCTCTTTTGGGTGATATTGCTATGATATTTATACACTTCCATACACTTTTGATCATATTTGGACTAACCTATTAACTCAGTGCACCCCAGTGCTAGTTTCTGTTTTCTGCTGTTTTTGTATTTCAGGTTTTCCCATTACGTAAACTGCCAGAAAAATCCCGGAAAAATTATATAAAAAATCAGCGTTCCAGAAGCTTCCCGGCAGCCGAAGTAGGGCCGGAGGGGGGGCCACCAGGGCTCCAGGCGCCCTGGTGGCGCGGCCCCCCTCCTGGCCGCGCCGGGGGGGCGCCTGGGCCCCCCAGGCCTCCGCTGATGCCCCCCTTTGGCATATATTTATATCGTGTCCCTAAACCCTCGAGACGAGAACCCTTTTTCGCGATCTCATCTCTGTTCCGCCGCCGCCGCGCTTCCAAGATCGGGAGCACCAGGAGAACTCTTCCCGGCACCCTGCCGGAGGGGAGGATCACCACCGGGAGCCTCTCCACCACCATGGACACCTCCCGGATGAGTTGTGAGTAGTCTCCCTTGGACCATGGGTCCATGACCAGTAGCTATGTGATGTTCTCCTCCCGTTCTTGTGCTTCACTAATTAGACCTCGTGAGCTGCCCTACATGATCGAGGCACATATGTAATCCTTATGCTGTTGCTATGTTGAGTTTGCTGGGATCCGATGGATTGTGAGATTATGTTCAGATTGTGTTTGAGTAATATATTTGATCTACCTCTTTTATATTTATGTTCGTAAGTAATTCTTGCATGTTCTCCGTTGTTATTTATTGCTTTGGCCAAGTAGTAGGTAGTGACTCCAAGAGGGAACGTTATGCTTGATTGTGGGTTCATGCCCCTCGATGACTAGCTTGAGTGACAGAAACATGAGTCTAGGGGATGTGCTGTTGCCACAAGGGGGAAAACAACGGTGCTTGTACTCGCGGGTGCAAGGATTGTTTACTTTACGCAAAGTTCTTTTAATGCAGTTGTCTGTTGCTTTGAGTTTACACTATGGGTGGGACTCGCAACTTAATACCAGCGAGATGTTCTGAACAGATATCTCAAGGTGGATGATTAGTAGTAGATGCAGATGGATTTCGGTCTACTTGCCTTGGTGTACCGCCCATGCTTTGAACCTCTACCTTTCTTGCAACATAGTTAGCATTGGTTTGCGCACATAATTCTATCAATTGCCCAGCTGTAATTCGTTTACCTCACATAGCTGTTTTATCGTCTTTTGGGAGAGAGACATCACTAGTGAACATCATGGGACCCCGGTCCATATTACCATCATTGATCACATCCGCTATTTACTTTCCGCTTTTACTTATTATTTGCAGCAATACCTATCACTACTATCACTTGCGTTTGATCCTTTGTAAACGACAAGGCCGGAGGGATTGACAACCTCTCTGTACTCGTTGGGAGCAAAGTTATTTGTATCTGTGTGCAGGTCCACGTTGATTGCTAATATATGGCGCCGTTAGCAGTTGACACCTTCTTGTTGAAACTGGGAGTCTCAGGGGAAATCGATCCTTGGTATCTTTGCCAAGGGAAAACTTCCGCTACACTGCATCTCAAACCTTCCACTTGGGGTAACCAACGAGGGGCGAGAAGCCATCAGCTCCCATCCTCGGGCATGTCAAGCACAACAAAATCAGTAAGGATCAAACAATTAGCAACTTCTACAGGAACATCCTCACAAATACCTATCGGAACGGCGGTTGACTTGTCAGCCATCTGAAGAGAGATATCTGTAGGGATTAGCTTCTCTAAACAAAGCCTCTTGTAAAGATAGAAAGGCATAACACTCACTCCTGCTCCAAGATCACATAAAGCAGTTTTGACATAATTATTCTTTATGGAGCAAGGAATGGTGGGTATACCTGGATCACCAAGCTTCTCAGGAATCTTGCCACTGAAAGAGTAGTTAGCAAGCATAGTAGATATTGCTTCATTAGGAACTTTTCTTTTATTAGTGACAATATCTTTCATATATTTTGAATAGGGAGGTAACTTAATAGCATCAGTCAAAGGGATTTGAAGAAAAAGAGGTTTAATCCACTCACAAAACTTATTGTAATGCTCTTCTTCTTTAGATTTGAGAGACTTACCTGGAAAGGGCATGGGTTTCTATATCCATGGTTCTCTTTCCTTCCCATGTCTTCTTGCGACGAAGTCTTCTCTAGTGTACTTCTTGCGTTTGTCAGGTGCTTCTTCTTCTCGAACTTCAGGCGGATCATTCTTCTCATTATCCTTACCTTCAGGTTCGGCACCGTCTTCAGTCTCAGCATCGGAGATAGATACACTGTTGGGATCAACAGCTGGCTCTTCATCTGTAATAGGATCATTGGAATTGTCAGCCTCCTTGTGTTTCTTCTTCTTCTTCTTCGGAGAGCCAACAATTTCTTCTTCCTGCATTTGAGAATCTTGCTCGATTCTCCTCGGATGCCCCTCTGGATAGAGAGGATCTTGAGTGCTAGTTCCTCCTCGGGTCTTAATCCCGAAGGCCTGCAAATCATCTTGTTTGGCATTGTTAGCAAGCAGATCTTTTTGCACATTAGAAATTTGTTCAAGCTGAGTTTGAACCATATGAAAATGCTTCACAAGACATTTAACATCATTAACTGTTCTACCTAGAACATCAAGCAAACTTTTGATAGCAAGGGAATTATCATGCAATTGACTTTGTATCCTCTCATTAAAATGATTTTGTTTCATAATAAAATTATCAAACTCATCTAAACATTGATCAGGAGGCTTACCATGAGGGATGTCACTTGCGTTGTAATCTAAAAGAGAGTGTACCTCTACCATAGGAGGGTGAGTGGTAGGCTCACACAACTTCTCAATAGGGGGTAGATTCTTCACGTCTTTAGTTTTAATACCCTTCTCTTTAATAGACTTCTTTGCTTCTCGCATATCTTCGGGGCTTAGAACAAACATGCCCCTCTTTTTTGGTGGTGGAGGTGGTTCAGGGACGGACCAATCTTCATGGTTTTTGGCAATCCTGCCCATCAAATCCTCTGCATCGTCCGGTGTTCTTTTCCTGAAAACACAACCAGCATAACTGTCCAAATAGGACCTGGATTCATCAGTTAGACCAGCATAAAATATATCGATTAATCCATTCTTAGGGACTCCATGTCCTGGTCTAGCCCGGATTAGACTACAGTACCTCCCCCAAGCTTTAGGGAGGTGCTCATCCTGCAACTGCTTAAAGTTATAAATTCTTTGTAAAGCAGCATGTTGCATATGAGCAGGAAAGTACTTATCAACAAAAGAGTGAGCTAAGTCTTGAGGACTCTTAATGGAACCACATGGGAGTGAATCATACCATGTTTTAGCACCTTCCTTCAAAGAGAAAGGAAGAAGCTTAGTCACATAAAAGTTTCGTTTCTTCTCATCCGTGGTAAACAAGCCACCAACTCAGTGAGTTTGGTCAGGTGTGCAATAGCATCATCATTTTCTCTGCCATAAAAGGGGTCAGCTTCAACCATAGGTATAAGTGAAAGATCAACAGAGAAATCATAATCAGGATCATCGATGCATATAGGAGATGTAGCAAATTCAGGGTCAGGAACGGTCTTGTTCTTCAAGGAGTGTTTTTCAAGCAGCTTCTTAATAGCTTCAGGGTCAGAGCCGGCAAACTCTGTCAGTTCCCTGCATAAATCATCATCAAGCATAATGTAATCATCATCAAGGAGTCTCTCCTTGAGTTTACTCAAATCAGGATAATCATAAGTTCCACCAATAGGGTAGCGAGTAACAGGAATTTCAATTCCAGATTTTTTTGCAGCAGCAGCGATCTGTTTCTCAAGAGCATAACCAAGTGAACTAATATCATCAAGAGTAGTAGAAGCATCATCAAGAGTATCGGACATAGTAACAGATTCAGTAGGAGCATCATGTGGTGGTGGTGAGGCAAACTTACTCATAACAGAAGGTGAATCAAGTGTAGCACTAGTGTTCAGAACAGTACCTCTTCTTGTAGTGGATAGTAAGATCGGAACCTTGGGGTCTCCTTTCTTACCCATAGCGGATGAAGTGCAGCAGGTAGGATACTTCAAGTAGACTTGTAAATATTGCTATGGCTCCCCGGCAACGGCGCCAGAAAACGGTACTTGATAACCCTCAACCGTAAGGGATCGAGATAGTCTTCGCGGGTAAGAATAACCCTAATTTATAGATTCGACACACAGGGAGCCAAAGAGTATTTATAAGCTTTGACAGTTGAGTTGTCAATTCAACCGCACCTGAAATATACTTACTTACAACAAAAGATAAGTGGTAACGGTGATATGATAGTGATGGTGGTGATAGTAAAAGTAAACAGCAAAAGTAAATAGCAAAAGTAAACAGCAAAAGTAGCAACTAGTAACCAGCAGGATTGAAAACACTGTAGGCTAGGGAGATGGATGGTTGGGCGCTGCATGGATGAGATATATCATGAATCTAACTTGGGGCAAGGCACACGGAAAAGTAATGATCATCTAGGCAAATATCAAACACTAGGCATGTATCCCACGGGTAGTTGTACGTGCTTGCAATAAGAACTTGCACAACATCTTTTGTCCTACCATCCCGCTACGAACGGGGCCAAAATGAACTTATGGAGATTAAGGTTCTCCTGTCAAAGAGCACCGGAACAAAGCAATAAACTCAATGGATACATATAATCCTCAAACTATGGACCATCCCCTTTGGTGTCCCAAGCTGTCACTTTTGGGATCGCCGGTTCCGGACCGTAATAGGTGCAAACAACTCATAGATAGGATCAAGAACATAAATATATTCATGCAAACACATATGGTTCAGATCTGAAATCATGGCACTCGGGCCCTAAGTGACAAGCATTAAGAGCAACAAGTTGAAGCAAAGATGATAAACACCATAGTAGATGATAGGCAACATGCCCCCAATGATCTGATAAACTATTACATGATCTAACTCATCCAATCCCTACCATCCCCTTTGCCTACAGCAGGGAATTACTCACACATGGAAGGAGAAGTCATGGAGGGAGGATGGAGTGGTGATGATGATGACGATGGCGATGATCTCCCCTCTCCGGAGGCCAAATCAGCCTCCAGATTAGCCCCCCCGAAGAAGAACAGAGGGTGGCGGCGGCTCCACGACGGAAACTGGGAAAACGACCTCTGTTCTGGGGTTTTCTCGTCACGGGATAAATACGGGTCAAAGTAGGGCACCAGGGGAGGTGGGAGCAGCCCAGGCGGCCTCCCGGCGTGGCCAGGGGTGGGGCCGCGCCACCAGGGTGCCTGGGCTCCCCCTGGCTGCCCTCTGGTCGATCTTCTGGCACAAGGTTCCTTCGGGTGCGTGGATTTTCTGTGATTTTTCGTGGAATTTTCTGAGACACCTAAAAATCCGTTTTCCTGCACACAATGAAACCATACAGGCAGCTCTGCTGAAAACAGTGTCAGTCCGGGTTAGTTTAGTTCAAATCATGCAAGAATGAGGTCAAAACAATAACAAAAGTGTTTGGAAAAGTAGATACGTTTAAGACGTATCAGGGAGCGACGCAAGGTGCTCTAGGTTGGACCAACACTCATGAGGAGCACTGCCAGGGGGTTGATTAAGAACTCGGGTTAATTACTCCCTATGCAAGTTTTTAGTTGTTAGGCAAATGTAGTACCAAGGTTGGGTCCTCCTGGAAAAGCTTTAAGCAGTGCGAATTATCGAGGGGGCCCATAAACCCCAACCGTGTTAGGAACGCAAAATCATGGAATATAACACCGATTTATCGGGTCCTAAGGTGGCATGAGTAGAACAAAACACCAAGCAGAAGGCCAAGCCTTCCACCCATTACCAATATATATGTGCATTAATTAATTAAGATATATATTGTGTTATCCCAATAAATCAAGTCCAAAAATGGAGCAATCTTCAACTTCACCTTCAAATAACAACGCTATAAGAGGGGCTGAGCAAAAGCGTACTTAGCCAATCAACGGTTTCCTAGGAAGGCGGTTAGAGTGTTTCATGGCAACATAGGATGCTGACAAGACAAGAATGGGCATCGTGGCATAACTATAGAACGAGACAACTAGCAAAGCAAATATAGAGGTGATATCGGGGAACGGTCATCTTGCCTGTTATCCCGCAAATAAGAATAATGAGTCCATGAAGTAGTCGAACAAAACCTCACAACTCCGGAACGAAACCGAAGCTAACGAGAGAAGCATACCGGAAAGAAGCAAGCAACACGGTAAACACACAAGCATAAACATGTCATATGATGCACAAACCTGTATGATGCATGTCCGGTTTAAATATGCATGGCATGGCAAAGTTCTCAAACAACACTACAAATTAAGTGGAGCCCAATATGCAACGAGTTGCATATTGACAAAACACCACATTCACATATTTTAGTTTGATCTCGTTTATGTAGACAACAATATTAAATGTTTATTAACATGGCAAGAGGTGAAGCAAATGTAAACTACCTATTTAGGCAAGTTTAAATGAGGCCGGAATGACAAACAACAATTCCGAAAAATCCCCATGTCATTTAGCAATTATTAAAGCACACAACAACAATTTTAACCATTTAAATGTTGTTATCATGATGCGGATGACATATACAAGTTTTATTCAATTTTATTAACAATTGACATGAGAAAGATATGAAGCATTTGTCACTGTGGCAGAAAGAAAGTGGTGCCATGGCGGCGAAAACGGAAACGATGCCACGACAATGTTCCGGGTTTATTTATGCCCTAGAGGCGGCGAGCGTTGAAGGAAATATGCCCTAGAGGCAATAATAAAGTTATTATTTATTTCCTTATATCATGATAAATGTTTATTATTCATGCTAGAATTGTATTAACATGAAACTTAATACATGTGTGAATACATAGACAAAACAGAGTGTCCCTAGTATGCCTCTACTAAACTAGCTCATTGATCAAAGATGGTTATGTTTCCTAGCCATAGACATGAGTTGTCATTTGATCAACGGGATCACATCATTCGGAGAATGATGTGATGGACAAGACCCATTCGTTAGCTTAGCACTATGATCGTTTAGTTTTACTGCTATTGCTTTATTCATGACTTATACATGTTCCTATGACTATGAGATTATGCAACTCCCGAATACCGAAGGAACACCTTGTGTGCTATCAAACGTCACAATGTAACTGGGTGATTATAAAGATGCTCTACAGGTGTCTCCGAAAGTGTTTGTGGTGTTGGCATAGATCAAGAATAGGATTTGTCACTCCGAATGTCGGAGAGGTATCTCTGGGCCCTCTCGGTAATACACATCATAATAAGCCTTGCAAGCAAATGACTAATGAGTTAGTCACGAGATGATGTATTACGGAACGAGTAAAGGGACTTGCCGGTAACGATATTGAACTAGGTATTGAGATACCGATGATCGAATCTCGGGCAAGTAACATACCGACGACAAAGGGAACAACGTATGTTGTTATGCATTTGACCGATAAAGATCTTCGTAGAATATGTAGGAGCCAATATGAGCATCCAGGTTCCGCTATTGGTTATTGACCGGAGATGAGTCTCGGTCATGTCTACATAGTTCTCGAACCCGTAGGGTCGGCATGCTTAACGTTTGATGACGATCGATATTATGACTTTATAAGTTCTGATGTACCGAAGGTAGTTCGGAGTTCCGGATGAGATCACGGACATGACGAGGAGTCTCAGAATGTCCGAGACGTAAAGATTGATATATTGAACGACTATATTCGGACACCGGAAGTGTTCCAGAAAAGTTTCGGATTTAACCGGAGTGCCGGAAGGGGTTACCGGAACCCCCCGAGGGAGTATGGGCCATAGTGGGCCATTGAGGGAATAGAGAGAGGCAGCCCATAGGGCTGGCCGCACCCTCCCCCTAGGAACCCTAGTTGGACTAGGAAAGGGGGGAGGCGCCCCTCTTCTTCCTTCTTCTCTTCCCCTTCCTTTCCTACTCCTAGTAGGAATAGGAAAGGGGATTCCTATTCCTACTAGGAGTACGAATCCTACTCCTGGCGCGCCTTAGAAGGCCAGCCACACCTCCCCCCTTGCTCCTTTATATACGGGGGCACGGGGCACCCAAAGACACAGAAGAAACATTGTTCTAGCCGTGTGCGGTGCCCCCCTCCACAGAAACACACCTCGCTCATACCGTTACAGTGCTTAGGCGAAGCCCTGCGCTGGTAGCTTCATCATATCCGTCACCACGCTGTCCTGGTGACGAAACTCTCCCGTGAAGCTCAACTGGATCAAGAGCTCGTGGGACGTTATCAAGCTGAACGTGTGGTGATTGCGGAGGTGTCGTACGTTCGGTGCTTGATCGGTTGAATCGCGAAGAAGTTCGACTACATCAACCGCGTCACTAGACGCTTCCGATTTCGGTCTACGAGGGTACGTAGACACACTCTCCCCTCTCGTTGCTATGCATCTGGTAGATAGATCTTGCGAATTTTTGAAATACTACGTTCCCCAACAAGCGTGTCATGCAAGGATGGTGGGGTGCTCCCGGTTTCTGGGTTTCCACGGGTCGGCAACATGGAAACGAGCAACACAACGGACACGGTGCAAACAATTGATACACCTCATACAACACAAGAATTCATTCACGGTCATCGTCTCGGCGGTATACCTTCGAAGCGTGCGGTTCGGGGTGGTTCGAGTCGTCGAGGGAAGTAGTCGTTCACGGGTCGTCATGAGAGGTAGTCGCACACGGCGATGGTAGTGGAAGAAGTCGTTCATGTGGCGTCGTGGGAAGTAGTCGTTCACGTTTGGTAGTCGTACACATCGATGGTAGTTGTACTCGCCGTGGAAGTAGTGGTACACATTCATTTCGGAGAGGTACTTGATGAATCCGAGGTCTTCGAGGGTCGACGGTAGTGGTACATACGAAGGTAGTCGAACTTGACGTATCCAAGGGCTTCGGGCATCGTGGTACTTGGCAATTCCGGAGACGGCAGTAGAGGGACTTGACGTGTCGCCGTGTAGTCGTACTCGAGGTCCTTGTGCACTTGACAGTGAGGAACTTGACGAATCCAGTCTCTTCGAGAGCCGTCATGGTACTTGACAAAATCCACATCGGATGTAGTCGTACATTTTGCAGAGGAACTTGGCACGTCCAAAATCTTCGAGGATCATCGTGTACTCATCGTTTCAGTGTGGTAGTTCGTTCGGGTGGTCTCGCGGTCTTGACTGCAGCAGGACGATGGCTGGTGGGCGAAGACTCATGGAGCAAGCAGGAGGAGATGCGAGACAGAGGCCATGTTTGAAGGGGGGGCTGCAAGCAGAGCGACCACATCCATGGCAAGGAGGCGGCGAGCTGATCGTGCGTGAGGCCGGTCGGGGAGGTGTAGCAGGGGAGGAAGGGAGGTCGATGCAGCGGGAACGACGACCCGCCAGTAGCAGGAGGTGAAGGCGTTGGGCAGCTGTCGCACGTGCTCACGAGGTGGAGGAGCAGGTGGCGCGCGCGGAGTCGGGGTGGCCATGGTGCGGTCGGACGACGAGGCCAGAGGCGAGGACGAGGTTGCTGGAGATGACGCGGGGCAGCGATGGCGTCATGAGCGAGGACAATATGGAGGAGGGGCTGCAGCGGTGGCCCGACATGGCTGGGGCGGCGTGGTCAGCTCGATGTTGCGAAGAACTTGGCTCGGGGAGGCACGAAGGCAGGAAGGGAAGGAGAGGGTCCAGCAAGGCGAACGAGTCGGGGACGGCAAGGGGGGAAGGCTCGCCGGCCAGCGAGGTCGACGACGGCTGGCGGCGATGGTTGGCTGCG
>LR738713.1:759793958-759879247 GCA_902687465.1 Secale cereale | reverse complement strand
ATGGAACGAGGCACGAGCGAGTGCGGTTGAGCGGGGGGTTTGGGAATCGGGCAGGTGGCGGCGGCTATGGGAGGACGAGAGGGAGAGGTGGAGGGATGGTATTGGGCTAGGGTTAGATAAGGGCACAATTGGGCCTTACAGGAGGTTGGGCCTATGTGCAAATGGGCAGGCCGGCAAGGAGCAGGCCGAGATGGGCTTCTCTCCAAACCCTCTCTTCTCTCTCCTTCTTCTTTCCATTTTAAAACAAAACAGAAAAGAGAAAGAAAAGAAAGAGAAGGTAGGGGTGGAATTTGGGCATGGGGATAATTTTCCCGGACTCGTGAAAAAGTGCACGGTCCACGAAAAATAGGAGAGGCATGATTGAAAGATGTAATTCAAACTCATTTGAATTTAATTCAAATGGGTTTGAACTAGGACTTGGTTTTTGAAGTGTCCAAAAATGATCGGATTTTTGGAGGAACCTTGGTAAATGGGAAGAGAATTGTTGGCAAGGGTTTGAAGTCAAAATTGAAGTAGAGAAGTCATGGGAATTTTGCAAGTGTGTTTTGGTGATTCCAAAGCAATGGAATATTTTTATAATAGCTCCCTACTATCGGGAGGATATGTTATAAAGAGAAGTCACCAGTGAATTCCCTCGATTTAAATGGACCGAATATACAAACAATTTATTTAGTTGAGTTGTAAAATTAAAGACACGATGGCATGATGACATGATGCGGCGCAAAAATAAATAGAGCAAGCAAAAGAAACACACGGAGATCACGAAACATATGGAAATCTTCTGGAGTGTCGGTCTCGGGGTGTCACAACAGTAGCATAAGTATTTCCCTCAGTTTTTGAGAACCAACGCATCAATCCAGTTGGAGACCACGCGCGAGTCCTTCGCACCTGCACAAACAAATAAGAACCTCGCAGCCAACACGATAAAAGGGGTTGCCAATCGCTTCTCGGTCACTTACGAGAGTGAGATCTGATAGATATGATAAGATAATATTTTTGGTATTTTTGGTATAGAGATTGAAAGTAAATAATGCAAAGTAAAGTAAATAGTTGATGGAAGATTAATATGATGATAATAGACCCGGGGGCCATAGGTTTCACTAGTGGCTTCTCTCATGATAGCAGAATTCTACAGTGGGTGAACAAATTACTGTCGAGCAATTGATAGAAAAGCGCATAGTTATGATAATATCTAGGCATGATCATTGTATATAGGCATCTCGTCCATGACAAGTAGAGCGAAATGATTCTGCATCTACTACTATTACTCCACACATCGACCGCTATCCAGCATGCATCTAGAGTATTAAGTTCATAAGAACAGAGTAACGCCTTAAGCAAGATGACATGATGTAGAGGGATAAACTCAAGCAATATGATATAAACCCATATTTTTATCCATGATGGTAACAATACTGTACGTGCCTTGCTGCCCCTGCTATCACTGGGAAAGGATACCGCAAGATTGAACCCAAAGCCAATCACTTCTGTCATTGCAAGAACTATAGATCTAGTAGGCCAAATCAAACCAATAATTCGAAGAGACTTGCAAGGATATTATAATCACACATAAAAGATTTCAGAAAAGAATACAATATTGTTCATAGATAATCTTGATCATAAACCCACAATTCATCGGATCTCGACAAACACACCGCAAAAAGATTACATCGAATAGATCTCCTCGAAGATCGAGGAGAACTTTGTATTGGGATCCAAAGAGAGAGAAGAAGCCATCTAGCTAATAACTATGGACCCGAAGGTATGTGGTAAACTACTCACAACTCATCGGAGAGGCTATTGTGTTGATGTAGAAGCCCTCCGTGATCGATGCCCCCCTCCGACGGAGCTCCGGAATAGGCCCCAAGATGGGATCTCACGGGTACAGAAGGTTGAGGCAGTGGAATTAGGGTTTCGTTGGTCTCCCCAATGTTTTCAGGGTATGAGAGTATATATAGGTTGACGAGGCACGTCAGGGGGGTCAGAGGGGGCACACGATGGTGGGGGGCATGTCCCTGCCCTCGTGGCCGCCTCTCTCGCTTCCAGGCGTGTACTCCAAGTCTTTTGTGTTGATATCGTTCCAAATATAACTCTCCTGAAGGTTTCATTCCGTTTGGAATCCGTTTGATATTCCTTTTGTACGAAACACTGAAATAGGCAAAAAACAACAATTTGCACTGAGCCTTGGGTTAGTAGGTTAGTCCCAAAAATAATATAAAAGTGTATAATAAAGCCCATTAAACATCTAAAACAGAATATATAATAGCATGGAAGAATCAATAATTATAGATACGTTGAAGACGTATCAGCAATTGGCTCTGATACCAACTTGTGCAACCCCCGATTTGACCGTACAGTAATCATGCACGCAAATGTGTATGACCAAGATCAGGGATTCACTAGAAGATATCAAAACACAACTCTAGACACAAATTAAAATAATACAAGCTTTATATTACAAGGCAGGGGCCTCGAGGGCTCGAATACATAAGCTCGAAAAACACAAGAGTCGGCGGAAGCAATAATATCTGAGTACAAACATAAGTTAAACAAGGTGCCATAAGATGGCTAGCACAAAAATTGCAATAATCGAAGAGGTGAGGCCTCCTGCCTGGGACCTCCTAACTACTCCTCGAAGCCGAACTCCACGTAGAAACATCCTCGGGACCCTGTGGCTCCTGGACTCCACCATCTGGTTGCATCATCCGAGAAGAAGGGACAAAGGGGAAAAGGGGGAGCAAAGCAACCGTGAGTACTCATCCAAAGTACTCGCAAGCAAGGATCTACACTACATATGCAATGGTATTTGTATAAAGGGGTTAATATCTGTGGACTGAACTGCAGAATGCTAGAATAAGAGGGGGATAGCTAATCCTATCGAAGGCTACGCTTCTGGCATCCTCCATCTTGTAGTACTAGATGAGAGTAGCTGGAAAGTAACAAGTATCCTCACTTCTCGCAGCCTCGATCTTGTAGTAGTAGAATAGAATAGATGGTAAGCTCACCAAGTAACATCGTATAGCATAATCCTACCCCGCGATCCTCCCCTCGTCGCCCTGTGGGAAAGCGATCACCGGGTTGTATCTGGCACTGGTAAGGGTGTATTTTATTAAGTATCCGGTTCTAGTTTTCATGAGGTCGGAGTACAACTCCGGGTCCTCCTTTTACCGAGGGACACGGCTATTCGAATAGATTAACTTTCCTGCAGGGGTGCACCACATAACCCAACACGCTCGATCTCATTTGGCCGGACACACTTTCCTGGGTCATGCCTGGCCTCGGAAGATCAACACGTCGCAGCCCTACCTAAGCACAGCAGAGAGGTCAGCACGCCGGTCTAAGTCCTATGCACGTAGGGGTCATGGGCCATCGTCCTTTGCACGCCTACACGTTGTGAACACGGCCGGTGAGTAGACCTAGCTCCCTTATACAAGTGCGAGCGTTCCAGTCCGACCCGGCGCGCCGCTAAGTCGCTGATGTCAAGAAGGCTTCGGCTGATACCACGACGTCGAGTGCCCATAACTGTTCCTGCGTAGCTGGTTAGTGCGTATAGGCCAATGGCCAGACTCAGATCAAATACCAAGATCTCGTTAAGCATGTTATTTTGAAGTAACCACAGACGTCGACCAAGGACCAGGCCCACCTGTCTCCAAGGTGGTCGCAACCCGCCATGTCGCTCCGCCACAAAGTAACCATCAGGGGGCTGTCGGGAACCGACGCCTACCACTACCTGTGTGGAACCACCTGCCCCTTCAGCCCCCATCTCTGAATCATCAACATGAGTATGTAATAGTATAGTATATACCTGTGATCACCCCCCCCCTCGAAGTGATTGCGGCCCAATAGTATAGGATGGCAGACGGACAAGGATGTGGGGACACTCATGGAATACTAGCATCCTATACTAAGCATTAGGATAGCAGGTAAAGGTATCAACAGTGGTAGCAAAATGACAGGCTATGGAACAGAATAGGAGCTATCGAATCATCAATAGTAGCAATTCTAATGCAAGAGTAAGAGAGAAGAGAATGGGTGATATCTGGTGATCAAGGGGGGTTGGCTTGCCTGGTTGCTCTCGCAAGAAGGACGGGTCGTCGTCGATGTAGTCGATCACGGGGGTATCGTCAGCAGTCTCGAGGTCTACCGGAAAGAAGTAACAGAGGGGGAACACAATAAATAACAGAGCAATCAAAGCATCACAAAGCACAACATGGCAATACGCGGTGCTAAGTGTGGTCTAACGTATGTCTACGTGATATAGGTGAAGGGGGAATTCAACCGGGAATGTTATCTCGGTTCCGGACCTGTGTCAGACAAAGGTCCGGATGGGGAATGTTCCACGTTCAGATAGTTAGAGCCATGTGGCGGACAAACGGACTGCGTATTCAGATTCGCCTCGTCGTTCTGAGTAACTTTCATGTACAAAGTATTTTCATCCGAGTTACGAATTATTTTATATTCATTTTTAAAGTTTTAAACCATTTTATAAATTATTATTATTAAATTAATTCGAATTTAACATTATTGCATCAGAATGACGTCAGCAGTCAACAGAGACGTTGGCTGGTCAAACTAACATGTGGGGCCTACTGTCATTGACTAAGACTAATTAAACAGGCTAATTAGTTTAAACAGTACATAGGTTAATCTTATTAAGTTAATTAATTAATTAATATTATTATTATTATTATTATTATTATTTAATTCTTACTTTTCTTTTTAAAACATTCTAGGGTGGGCCCCGGCTGTCATTGGGCCAGGGCCCCTAGCGGGTCCGGCGCACGGTTAACACGCGAGGGGTTTCTGCCCTGTGAGCGCCCGGGCGAGCGAGCGCCGGTTGCCCTAGCCTGGCGCTGGGGGCGGGACGAGGCCGCCTGTAATGCCCAGTATGCGGCTATGTCCCCCACGCGTCGAGGCACGACTTAAGGACATAAACGCATACCCGCGCGACCCGGACGGGCCCGTCTCCGGCCCCCGTGGCCCGGGTCGCCCGCGGCTGCCCAGCCGCGTCGCCTCCCCGCGGCTGCCACCTCCCGCGCCGGCGCGCCTCGCCGCCGCCACGCCGGACTGCAGCCGGCCGCCGCCTTGCCGCCCCTCTGCCACCGCGTTGTCCTCGCCACCCCACCGCCGGCTCCACGCGCCGCCTCGTCCCCGCCTCCGGTGGTCGCCACCTGGCCCGGCCGCGACACCGCCGCCGCCGGGCAGGCGCCGCCTCGCCGGCCCCGCCGCGCCTCCTCGTCGGCCGCCGTCGCCGGAGAGCCGCCGCTCCCTCTCAGGCCATCCTCGATCCACGTGCTGGAACCCTAGATCTGAAAATTGAGGATGACCCCGAATTTCTTCTAAGTCCCCGGATTCTTTAAGTTTTATGCCTCCTTTATCATGTGATAACTTTGTGCTCGTAGCTCCGTTTCGCGCATATGATATATCGAAATGTTCGTCTCATCGTGCTCTACATGTTAGCATCAGTTTCATGCATGTTAGAGTGCACCTAGTTGATTTAATCTTCGTGGAAAGAGTGCATCATGATGAAACTATTTCAGCACTTGTTGTCTGTGTAAATTTGTTCGCATGTTCGTGAGCTAGTAACTTTGTGCATGTTGGTCCGAATGGAGTGAATGATATGTCCAGATGTTCATTGTGAAGTGCTCTACATGATGGTTGCTGTAGCATTCATGTTAGGTGTCATATTGCCATGTTTATCTCTGTTGCAAAAGTGCATTTGGCTGATAAGTTTCTGCACTTGTTATGAGATGATGTTTTGTCTTGCTTGTGCATATTGATCCATGTGTCATATGAGCTAGGTGTCAACATGAGTTTTGCTCTTTGGAATGTGCTCTACATGATAGATTCATTTTCATGACATGATATGTCTTGAGATGAGTGCAACAAGCTTGTTAACATGTCATCGTGATGTTAAATTTCTGCTAAGTTTGAATCTGTTAATTTTTATGCCATGTATCCATGATGCCATCGTCTTTGTTGTGCATGTTTAGAGTTGTCCAGTGGGTGCTACTTGATGTATATGTTATGATCTAGCTATCCATGCTCTTGTTTGCCATGATGCGATGATGTAGCTTGTTCTTATGAGGCCCTCAAGTTGCTATAAATGTTTCTATCAGCATGCCCAGATTTTGCTAAGTCTGGATAAACTTTTGCACTTTTGCCATGGTGTTTGGGACATGTTCTAGTATGTTGTAGAAGTAGCCATGTGGTTATTCTTGAAGAGCATGTTATATATGTTATTGACATGCCTTTTCCTTGCATGATGGCTTGCTGTAGCTTGTTGTTTTCATGCTCTCAAGTGGCTATAAAATGTATCTGTCAGCATGTTATCAACAAGTTCAGTTTTTCCATGTGAATAGTTAATGTTCTATGCATCCCATGTCAATGTTCTTGCCATGAGTAGCTTCTCAAATATGTCTTCTTACTGTTGGATATCTTCACAAACCATGCTATGCTTTTAGTTGAGTTGCACAAGCTTGCACACATGCCTACTCGTTGTAATTCTGACATGCCTTGTAATTTTCACTAAGTCTGAGAATTCTGTAAATTTATTGCAACTTGCCAGGCTAGTTTAATTGTGTTCCAACAAGGTTTTGGGTGTGCTCTAAGTTCATGCTTGTTAAGTATCATGTCTATTTCACATCCATGCCTTTTGTTTTCATGTTTGGGTGATGTATCATAATTATTTCTTGCTTCAAAGATGCCATGTTGCTGTAAACTGCAATTTTGTTTGAATCTTGTTTTGCTTGTCATTTGCAAACTGTGCATCCGTTTCCGGTGATCTTTATATCGATTTCGACTGAAATCTTCCAATCTATCCAGTGGCTTGCTTGGTTTCCCAAGTCCTTAGGCTCGAGAGCATCCTCATGCATACGCACATCATACTTGCATCCCATGTCATATGTTGCATCATGTTGATTGTGCATTGCACCGTGTTTGATATTGTGCTGTTGTTGTGCTCTTGTGTTGGGTAGAGCCGGGAGCCGATACCGAGTTCGAGGATCTTATCGAGACTGAGTTCGAGGAGCCATCTTACCATCCCACCGACGACTCACCAGGCAAGATGACCATTCCCCGATATCACTTCTATCTTTGCCTATGCTAGATGTCTCGTACTTTAAATATTGCGTCGATGCCTATTCCTGTTTGTCAGCCCTCCTATTGTTGCCATGAAACACTCAACCACCTTCCTAGCAAACCATTGTTTGGCTAAGTACGCTACGCTCAGCCCCTCCTATAGCGTTGTTAGTTGCAGGTGAAGTTTTTTTTTTGAAGACTTCTCCACAATGGAGTTGTTTTTGGGATAACACAATATATTACCTGTTAATCTAATGCACCTATATATTGGTAATGGGTGGAAGGCTAAGCCTTTCTGCTTGGTGTTTTGTTCCACTCATGCCACCCTAGCATCCGATAAACCGGTGTTATGTTCCTTGATTTTGCGTTCCTAACACGGTTGGGGTTTATGCCCCCCCCTTGATAATTCACTCTGTTTAAAGCTTTTCCAGCAAGGCCCAACATTGGTTTTACATTTGCCTAATAACAAAAACTTGCATAGGGCGTTGCAAACCTGAGTTCTTAATTAACAACCCAGGCCAGTGCTCCTCATGAGTGTTGGTCCAAACTGGGCAGCCCGTGGGGCCAACTTGAGGCAACTCAAGGTTCTGGTTCTACCATAACTTTTCCCATCCGGTCATGGCCTGAGACGAGATACGCGCGGCTACTATCAGGGTGTCGGCACGCCGGGAGGTCTTGCTGGATTAGTTTTACCTTTGTTGAATTATCTTGAGCACGGGATTCCGAGAATACTCGGGTCTTCCCACTTTGGAGTTGTGACTCCGAAGATCGTGAGCTTGTGATGGGCTAAGTTGGGACACCCCTGCAGGGTTTTGATCTTTCGAAAGCCGTGCCCGCGGTTATGTGGCAGATGGGAATTTGTTAATATCCGGTTGTAGATAACTTGACACCTTATTCATGAATACACTACCTACGTGAGTAACCGTGATGGTCTCTTTCCGAAGGGCTTCAGGAAGTGAACACGATGGGGTTATGTTTGATCGTGAATAGTTAGGATCACTTCTTGATCAACTTGGCGAACGTTGGCACTTGTTCTCTTCTCGCTCTAAACTCGTAAGCTAGTGCTTAGTGCTTGCTGCAACCCTTGTTTATAGCCTTTCCCACACCTAAGGCTTTGGTAGTTTTGATACCCGGGAACAGGATTGCTGAGTCCTCTGTGGCTCACAGATTCAACACACACCAGATGCAGGTACCGTTGAGAACTATGCAGGAGATGGTTCGGAACTTCACTGGGAGCTCGATGAAGAGCGTGGACGTTACTATGTGTCTTATCCCGACGATCAGTAGTGGTTCTTACTAGGAGGATCTGGGCTTGTGTTATTTATGGTATCTTTCTCGTTTCGATTTCGTTCGTAGTCGGACCCTGATGTTATTTGGATGATGTATGCTATTGTATTCATTGTGTGATGTGGCGAGTGAAAGCCAACTATCATTTTACAACTTCATCCCTGAATTTTACATGAGATGTGCAAAGATACCATACTTGAGATCATTCTATTATGCGTTTATGTCCTTAAGTCGTGCCTCGACACGTGGAGGACATAGCCGCATACTGGGCATTACACCGCCGGAGAGGCCGGCTTGACGCGGCGGGGCCAAGCAGGGAGGCGAGCGTGGTGCGATGGGGCGGAGGCGGAGCTAGGCGCGTCGGCAGGGGCGAGCCGGGCGGAGACTAGCTGCAGTGGCCGTGCATGGCGACGGGCGGGGAAGACGGTGCACGAGACAGGTGGCAGGGTGCTGGAGGGTCAGGGGAGCGGCGGCGGAGGCGAGGGGCGGCTGCGGCACGCGACGCGGTGCGGCGGCCAGTGCGCGAGCGGAAGCGGGCGCGGCAACGGAGGCGACGATCGGCTCTGGTGCGGGCGAGGCAGGGCGGCAGCGGGCGTGGCGCGTGTATGTAGGCGGGCTGGCGAAGGCGGACGTGGCCGGAGCTAGCTACGCGAGCGGGCGCGAGGGGCAGCCTGTGTGGGGCTGCGGGACGGTGCGAAGCGGGGCATGCATGCGTGCGGTGACTGCGGATGGCGCAGCCGCGGTGAACGCGAGGTGGAGCGATGCGGACGGCAGAGCCGTGGCCAACGAGGCTGCTCGAGGAGAGAGGAGGAGAGAGGGGAGCTCACGGCGAGGCGTAGGGTCCGGGGCAGTGGGGCTTGGGGAGGTCAACGGGGACGACAGCGTCGGAGACGGGGAGGCAGTCCGGTGGGGAGATCGACGGGGACGAATTTCAGGGCGGCGGTGGAGCGGTCCGGGGTCGGCGTTGAGCGCCGGGGGCGCGTCGAGTTCGTTCCCCGATCCCGATCTGGATCGGGGACGGGGAGAGAGAAATGTGGAGGGTGTGGGGTGTCAATGTGATTAGGGTTTGGGGTGGGGGTCTTGTAGGCAGGGGGCTTAGGTGGGCCAACGGGATGGGCCGGCCCTAGTGTCCCTGGGGTAGGCCCTGGCCTTTTTCTTATTTTTATAATTTGTTTTCTACTGTTGTTTTGTTAATAATTTAATTTACGGTTTTGCATAAAATGAATAATCGATTGATTTTTGTTAAAACCAAATTTGTCACCTAAATAGTAGACCTAACTATGGGCCAGTGTAAAATGTTACAATATTATTTTGAGAGGTGCAACTATTTAATTAAAATGAAGAGGACCACTTCAAATATTTTAGGGTCATTTAAATATTTTATAAAAAGTGTGGTTTTCTACCATAATTACTCATGCATTATTTGCCACCACTAGAACATTCTTGTTTTTGATATTTGAAACTTTAATTAGTTGATGTTATTTTAAATTTGAATTTGAATCAGTTTAAATTGGTGTGAGATGAACAACAGTAATCGAGGTGACATGGCATCATTAGCGGAGGTTCACTGTAGATTGATTACCCCTGTGTCACACACCCTCTCGTCCGCCCCATTCCCACGTGCTAGAACATGGGGAGTTTGTAGGGAGGATACCTTAGTATCCCCCACATTGGGCAATGAGCCCCGCAGAGGCTAACCGATCTCCGTCTCTCCGGGCGCTAGGGAATTCCCCGAGGACAGTGAAGCCACGGTGTCGTGGAATTAACACGGCAGATGTCCGGTTTAACGGACTTGATAATGGAACCATCGCACGGGTTAGCTTGAAGGGGCTAAAAGCACACAAAGGACACAGAGGGTTTATACTAGTTCGGCCCCTTCGATGAAGGTAAAAGCCTACGTCTAGTTCGGTTTGGTATTGCTTGGGCGTCGATGAACAGGGAGCGGATCGCTTGCCTGTGTCTCGACGGGTTGTTTCTTGCTTGTCCCTGAACCATCGCCGGGTCGTCCCTTTATATAGAGGTGACGCTCGGTCCGGTTTACAGAGTCCCGAGGCCGGCTCATACTTATGTCCGCCTCGGTCTCTGCTTTTTCTTCCTTATATCTCAAGTTACATGATCAGGCGGTTTACAAACCGTAACTCTATACATGGGCCCTAAGATCTCATGGGCCGTAGCCTCTACTAGTATTACAATGATACAATGATATTACCACAATCCGGTTTACACTAGCCGGTTCATACCTGCTAGTAATATCCCTGACATTAGGCCCCATAATGATTTGAACTTGTTCACATCAATCTTCCCAGTCTTGCATAATCTTCCTTCTTGTGTCTTCTCATTTTTGTAAACCGGCCATGACGTCGTCCTTGAAAGTCACTTAATTTAAACATGACGTCACATCCGCATTTAACGCACCCAGCTGTCTATCGGCTTTGTTTAAGGGCCATCCCGAAAATCGAGGCGATAGAGGATCTTTATCCAATCATCTGCCTCCTCAAATCTCGCGCCTGTCGTTTCAACTCTGCCCTTCTATAAATACCACTGCCTCTGTTCTTTTTCTCCTTCCGTTCATTCTTTTTCCTCCGTCGCCCGAGCTTAAGACTCCGTCGTCGCCCGTCGAGCTCAGGTCTCCGCCGTCGTCCGTCGAGCTCAAGTCTTCGCCGGCCGCTGCATCGACCTGAGCGTGACCAGAGAAACTCCGCCGCCGCTTCTTGCTGTTCCAGGTATGTCATCTTCCTCGCTGTAGATCCATAGCTCTAGGGTTCTTTCTCGCATCTCCGCCATTAAACCTCACTGGTAGCTTCGTCTGTTCTTCGTAAGTGCCAAGTTCGCAGAAATTTCATCCTTTAAATCTTGCCCTTTAAACTCGCTTCTGTTCCACCGCTGTATACTTTAGATCTCGTCCTTTAGATTCATCTGCTTTGTATAAGATTCTTACGGTTCTTCCTGTAATAGTCTTGTATTTACTTTTCCTTTCCCTGGGTGCTCAGATCTGTTTTACTTTAGTTGTCTGCGAAAACTTGTTTCTTCACCTTTGTAGATCTGATAAGTATGCTCCGGTTTAAACAGTCATATGCTGCTTCTGTAAAAATTCAATGACGAACGCGACGGTTTAGCTCTTTCCCTTTTGTTGTCATGAAACGGTAGTAACACCATTTCCCGTTTATTGTCGGGTTAGCCATATCATTAGTCCCTTTGTCTAAACCGTTGCGTGATCTTTGCATATATCTTCCGGTTTATGCCACTGTACTCAAATAATCCGGGTTTACACTTTACCCTTTCAGCACTTGTCCTTCTGTTGCTATGGCCAAACAGTTTGTCTCTTGCAACTGGGTTCCTTCCATTATTACGGAAGAAGATTTAGCTAATGCTGCCGCAATTGGCACTTTAAGCCCTCAATCCGTTTTAAAGTGGCGGGCTCCAGGAGATGAATGCCCTCCTACTCCCAAAGAAGGGGAAATTATTGTCTTCTTCGACCACATTGCTCGAGGCTTTACTCCTCCCGGTTCAAAGTTCTTCCGGGATGTGCTTGCCGCTTTCCAACTTCACCCTCAGGACATAGGTCCCAATTCTGTTTCCAACGTCTGTGACTTTCAAGTTTTCTCAGAGGTGTACTTACAAGAAGAGCCGTCTGTCGACCTATTCCGGGACTTCTTCCACCTGAACCGGCGTACTGAGTTTACCAGCGGACCTCATCAAGAACTGGGTGGGGTCAGTATTCAGAAAAGAAGAGACGCAGTCTTTCCGCATGCCGCTCTCCACACACCCCAAGGAGTGGAACAAGTCTTGGTTTTATTGTATTGACACTTCACCTGAAGGGGAAAACCCACTGCCGGGTTATCGCGAGCACCGTCTTTCGGAGGACCACCATTTGCCGCAGCGCCTTAGCTCCGCAGAGCGGCCCCGGTTTGCTTCTCAGCTTGCCAGGCTAAAGGCCTTTATGGCCAATGGCTTAACTGGAGTAGATTTTACGCGCTGTTGGCTTTCTTGGAGTATTCTTCCTCTGAGCCCGCGGCCAAGCTTGATGTGTAAATATTCTGGTAAACCGGATGATCCTCAACGGTTTTCCGAGGAAAAACTTTCCGAATCGGAAGTTATTGAATCGGCTAAGAAGATGCTCAATGTCTCTTTAGACGAATGCAGCCAAACCGGATTGGCTCCGTACTACAGGAAAAACAAGCTGCCTGCAGTAAGTCTTATTCTCTGTCATATGTTTGTAATCCGTTCCTTTAACTTGTTCTTTTAATTATCTTTCTCCTTTGAACAGGCTGATGATCCCTTTTGGAAAAGGAAACCACAAGAGAAGGCCGGAAAATAGCCACGCCGGCAAGCTTTCGCCGTCAAGAAGAGAAAGGTGGCTGCCGGCTCCGGTTCACATGCTGAAGATGATGATCCAGACTCTGAGGTATGGGTTAATCCGGCTTTGACTTGTTCACTTTTATCCATATTTGTATTTAACGGTAATTTTTCATAGGAGTTGGCTGAAGGAGATAAACCGGCCGAAATTGAGGTAACTATCCTTTCTTCCGATTCAGAACCTCTTCCACAAAAAAGTCGTCGGACAGTCCGGAAATATCAGTTTTCTCACCCTTATGCTCAATTGGATCCCAATTTTCTTTTTAAGAAACAACAACATGAAGCCCTTCGCCGGACTACCCGCCATAGCGGCCTTGCAGTTGAATCATCTGGGATCTCTCTTACTCTAGCTCGGAGGCGTCGCTCTGAGGTTATACTCTCTCCAACTCTTCTTCATCCCAAGGCCGGGCTTATACGCAAACCGCTTAAACCGTCTGACCCTGATTATCAGGACACTCCCTTATCTTCTTCCGGCGAATCAACTGCCACACAACTCCCACCCCTGAAAACTGTCCCAGGGTAAGTCTTTTAATTTAACCAGTTTATGATTGCACTTTGCTTTACAGTTCTAACTTTGTTTTTCCAACTTCTTTCAGCATGCCAAAGCCTAGCAAAAAACCAAAGGCCAACAAACCCACTGCTGAGACTGCCATTGATGATCCGGCGGTTGATCCGGATTCAGCTATCCCTCCAGAAGGCGAGCCCACAATTCCTCTTGAAGATCCTGCTCCTATGGATCATACTACTGCACCTGAAAATCCCAATATTGAGAACGTCACTGAACCGACAAGTTCTGCCCGGGCCGATCCTCCTCGGACTTGTCCGGCTCCTGCTAGCCCGGTTCACACTGCGACCCCACCACCAACAACTGCTTCTCTGAAAGTTCAAATAACTCACACAGCCTACACTGCTCCTGCTGAGCCCACTGTCTTAGCCAAACATACGGCTAAAGCGGAGAAGCTGCATCAAGAAAAGGGCAAATGGAGTACCGAGCTGTCTAGCTTCGCCGATATGAGTGCCCAGGAGCTCTATTCCGCGTACTTGAACCGGCTCCATACTAGTCGAGATTATGAAGCAGGCTTGGTTAACATGATGAAGGACGAGTATGAGGTAATCCTTTGCTTTTTGATGTTTTGCTTTTTGATGTTTTGCTTTTGACATGCTTCTGTCTATATCATAGTAGCCCCCAAGTTCCGGTTTAGCTACGGCCAGAAGGTGAACCGGTACTTCCTGATTAAACAAATGATCTTACATTAGCCCCCAAGTGCCAGGGGCATAACTCGGTTTATGTGCCTGGGACTTTGTCTGAAATTTTCTTTTGATACTTGTCTTTGAATTGCTATTGTTTGATGCTTCAACTTCCCATTAGCCCCCAAGTGTCAAGTAGACAACTTGTTTGTGTGCTTGAGACTTGTCTGACTTTTGCTTTCATTCCACTTGATTTTCCTTGCAGGCTGATTTGAACCGGAGGGCAGAAGAAATTACTGAACTCTGGAACAGACTTGCTGAAACGGAATCTTCTGCTTCTAAGGCCAAAAAAGACTTGGCGCTGAGCTTAAAGACTGCTGAACAACTGAAGAAATTCTTTGAAGAGGAACGGACCACCTTTGAAGTTCAGAAGAAGGACTTAGAAAAAAGGGCAAATGACGCTGAAGAAGCCCTTAACCTGGTGACTGAAGAGTTAACCGGTTTAAAGCGGCAAATAGAACTGATGACTTCTGCTGTGTTTGGTAAGTACATAATCTATATTCCTGCTTTCATCCTTGCAATCTTCAATCCGTTCTGGTTTAATTGTGATAATCATATGCAGGGCGCCGTGTCACCCATCTTGGGGATGACTTACGGAAAAAACTCAAGGCATCTTATCCTCTGGTCGAGCAGCTGTATTCCGGCGCTCAAAGGGTCATAAGCGCAATGTCTTTCAATAAACCGGCCCCCACTACCATCCAAGGCACATTAGAAAAGCTATCTGTTTTGCCGGTGCGTTTGGAGGAAGTTAAGAAGTCTGCCGCTCGAGCCGGTTCCCTCGTGGCGCTTACCAGAGCGAAAGCGTGGGTTCCGGACTTTGATCCGGAAGAAGCTTTGAATGGGTATCCAAATACTAAAGAAGACGGATCAGCTTTTACTGCAAAGGATCTCCATGCCTTGACGAAGGAGATGCGTCCTCTCGCCAACAAACTTGCGGCCGAATCAGATTTATCCAGGTATCATCCGGGGTATGATTTACAGAACGAGCGGGTGGAGCGGCCGGTTTATGATACCGTCAATCTAATCCCACCAGTGCGCCCTCATACCTTCGCCCCAGATATCGATCCGTCTGAACTCATCAATTAAGAGATGTACTTTCGTGCCTTAACGAAAATCGATTGGTGCGTCCCCGATTTCCAGCTGCTTCAAGAAGAGGAGGAGATGCCGGACCAAGTTGATACCCAGCCGTCGCAGCAGGAGGAAGCGTAGTTCATAGCATATCTTTGTAGTTGCAATCTCATGTTGCCGGACAATCTTTAATCCGTTCAGGCTTACTATGCCTTGTAATAGGATAGCTGAAAACATTGTCCGCTTTGATCCGGAGGCTCCAACTTCTTGGTTTAACGTTGCCAATTTAAATTTGGTCTGATGTGGCTTATCCTGCATATCATCTGTCCCTGCATAGATAATACTGAAAATATGCCCTAGCGGATTTACCGCTGGACCAATTAAATTGCTCTCATAAAATATATCAAACAAGTGTTTTGTTTGTATCAAAAATAACTTCATACCTGCCATCAAGCATACTTGATATTTTTAATCCGGTAGAATTTAAAATTGCTGAGGGAACCTTTGATAGACCCAATAATAATTCCGGGTTGGATAAAAGACGCCGGTTTAGATCACGCTGGAATTTTGTCCAGACATTTGTAGATATACTTGGCTTTTGCCTAATGGCTGATCCGGGTTATAATGAACACCGGTTTAACTCATGCTGGTATTCATGATCCAGACTTTTAACTCATGCTGGTGCTCATGACCCAGACTTGTAACTTTGTAGATATGTGGTCAACTTCTTGAGTTGTCCCACTCCGGATTAAAGAATCATAAAAACATGAACACCAGAAATGCAAGTTTTGCAAATAAAACCATGTAGTCAAGGCTTTTTACGAGCTGCCAGGCTCAAAGCAAGGTTCAGCCAATCAATGGAATGGGCTTACCATCCAGAGGGCCGGTCGATGGATGCGGGTACCATCCATAGCAACCGGATATGACCAACAGGGGTTAAGCTAGAATTCGGGTACAATCCTGCCCCCCGCTGGCCACATAAAACTTTAGCCAATCACGGGATGCGGGTACCATCCAGAGGGCCTCTATGGTTCTCGTAGAATCATAGGAAGAACTTTAGCCAATCACTGGATGGTTGTCACCATCCAGAGGGCCTCCATGGTTCCCGTAGAACCATAGGAAAAACTTTAGCCAATCACTGGATGGTTGTCACCATCCAGAGGGCCTCCATGGTTCCCGTAGAACCATAGGAAAAACTTTAGCCAATCACTGGATGGTTGTCACCACCCAGAGGGCCTCCATGGTTCCCGTAGAACCATAGGAAAAACTTTAGCCAATCACTGGATGGTTGTCACCACCCAGAGGGCCTCCATGGTTCCCGTAGAACCATAGGAAAAACTTTAGCCAATCACTGGATGGTTGTCACCATCCAGAGGGCCTCCATGAAGTGTCCTCTTTGATCCTGACACGATCTTATGCTTAAAGAAACTCTTCAGTGAGTTATTGCTCCTGAGTGCATATGCCCTGCAAAATCAGTTTAAACCGATCGATTTGTTTGAAATATGACATATGATAATACATGTATGGTTGTCCCCATAAAATACTTGTATTGGAAAAAAGGCTGAGCCCCCGGTTTACCGAGGGTGCCGGTTTATTCATTAATCATAATATATACATAGGATACAATGGAGCTCATGGCTCAGGTATAGTAGGGCCGCAAGAGGGCGATGTTCCACGGCCTCTTTGTCTCTTCTTCCGATGTCCGTGAGTCCTTGTGTTCTCGAACGTCCACCAGGTAATATGAACCGTTGTGCAAATTCTTGCTGACCACAAAGGGCCCTTCCCAAGGCGGGGATAGCTTGTGCATATCTGTTTGATCTTGTATGAGCCGGAGTACTAAGTCTCCCTCCTGGAACGTCCTTGTCTTGATCCGGCGGCTGTGATATCTGCGCAAGTCTTGTTGATAGATCGCAGACCGTGCTGCTGCTATATCACGCTCTTCATCCAGCCGGTCTAAACTGTCTTGTCTCGCCTGCTCATTGTCCGCTTCAACATAGGCCGTCACCCTTGGTGAATCATGACGAATATCACTTGGAAGAACCGCTTCAGCACCATATACCATAAAGAAGGGTGTGTAACCTATGGACCGGTTTGGCGTAGTATTGATACTCCAAAGGACAGAAGGTAACTCCTCAACCCAGCACCCAGGTGTTCTTTGCAAAGGAGTCATAAGCCGGGGCTTGATACCTCGCAAAATCTCCTGATTTGCTCTTTCAGCTTGACCATTGGATTGGGGGTGGGCCACAGAAGATACGTCTAGGCGAATGTGTTCCTGTTGACAAAATTCTTCCATCTCACCCTTAGATAAATTGGTGCCATTGTCTGTGATGATGCTGTGTGGAAAGCCAAACCGGAAAATTATCTTTTTGATAAATTTAACTGCTGTTGCTGCATCACACTTGCTCACAGGTTCTGCCTCGATCCACTTTGTAAACTTATCCATAGCCACCAGTAGATGGGTCTTTTGATCTTGGGATCGCTTAAAGGGTCCAACCATATCAAGCCCCCAAGTCGCGAACGGCCAAGTTATCGGTATCATCCGGAGCTCCTGTGCCGGAACAAGAGCACGTCGTGAAAACTTCTGACAAGCATCACACTTCCGGACTAGATCCGCCGCATCAGCATGAGCTGTCAACCAATAGAACCCGTGTCGAAAAGCTTTAGCCACCAAAGATTTTGAACCGGCATGATGACCACAATCCCCTTCATGGATTTCACGAAGAATATCACAACCTTCCTCAGCTGATACACACCGCTGAAATGCTCCAGATACGATGCGATGATGAAGTTCCCTGTTTGCAATTGTCATGGACTTTGAACGCAGGACTATCTGTCGTGCCTCGATCTTGTCGTCTGGTAGCTCTCCTCGGCTCAGATACGCCAAGTAGGGCAACGTCCAATCCGGAATAACATGAAGTGCGGCAACTAGCTGTGCCTCCGGATCAGGAATAGCTAAGTCTTCCTCCGACAGTACTTGAACTGATGGACTGTGCAGCTCATCCAAAAAAGTATTCGGTGGTACCGGTTTACGCTGAGAACCCAGCCGGCTTAAAGAATCGGCTGCCTCATTCCTTCGCCGGTCTATGTGGTCCACCTGATACCCTTTGAAATATCCAGCAACTGCTTCCACTTCTCGTCTGTAAGCTGCCATGAGAGGATTTCTCGAATCCCACTTGCCTGAAACTTGTTGTGCCACCAAATCTGAATCGCCGAAGCACTTGACCCGGCTCAGGTTCATCTCCTTTGCCATCCATAAGCCATGAAGTAATGCTTCATATTCCGCTGCATTATTAGTACAAGGAAACAATAAACGGAGGACGTAACAAAACTTATCACCTTGCGGGGAAGTTAAAACAACTCCAGCCCCCGAGCCTTCTAACTGCCTTGAACCGTCAAAGTGAATCGTCCAGTATGTAAGATCCGGCTTCTCCTCTGGTGTTTGCAGTTCTGTCCAATCATTGATGAAATCCACCAATGCCTGAGATTTGATAGCGGTGCGTGGCACATATTTTAATTCATGTGGGCTGAGCTCAATGGCCCACTTTGCCACTCTACCCGTAGCATCCCTGTTCTGGATTATGTCCCCCAATGGTGCTGAACTAACAACAGTTATTGGATGGCCTTGGAAATAATGCTTCAACTTCCAGTTTGCCATGAACACACCATATACCAGCTTCTGCCAATGTGGGTACCTCTGCTTAGACTCAATGAGTACTTCACTCACATAATAAACTGGACGCTGAACCGGATATTCCTTCCCTGCTTCCTTGCGTTCAACCACGATCGCCACACTAATTGCCCGTGCGGTTGCGGCAACATATAACAGCAAAGGCTCATTATCAACAGGGGCAGCCAGGACTGGTGGCCTCGCTAGCTGTCGCTTCAAATCCTCAAACGCAGTATTTGCCTCATCACTGCATATAAACCGATCCGTCTTTCTCAGCATCTGATAAAGCGGAATCGCCTTCTCCCCCAAACGGCTAATGAACCGGCTTAATGCTGTGATCCGGCCAGCGATGCGCTGAACATCATTAATGCAAGCCGGTTTAGTCAAAGATGTGATTGCCTTGATCTTCTCTGGATTAGCTTCTATTCCTCTGTTTGATACCAAAAACCCAAGGAGCTTGCCTGCCGGAACACCAAAAGCACACTTCTCCGGATTAAGCATCATCTTATATGTCCGAAGATTGTCAAAGGTCTCCTTGAGGTCCTCTATCAGCGTCTCCTCCTTTCTTGACTTTACCACAATATCATCCACATAAGCATGAACATTTCTCCCTATCTGCCCCTTAAGGCAGTTCTGTACGCAACGCTGATAAGTTGCTTGGGCACTCTTGAGCCCAAAAGGCATAGATAAAAAAGCACCAAAAGGAGTTATGAAAGCTGTCTTCTCCTGGTCTTTAACCGCCATCTTGATCTGGTGATATCCTGAGTATGCATCCAAAAAACTTAGCCGCTCACATCCCGCTGTAGCATCGATGATCTGATCAATACGAGGGAGAGCAAAAGGATCGGTTGGACAAGCTTTGTTGAGGTCTGTGTAATCCACACACATTCTCCACTTTCCATTCTTCTTTAACACCAGTACCGGATTAGCCAACCATTTCGGATGAAAAACTTCAACTATGAACCCTGCAGCCAAAAGCCTGGCCACCTCTTCTCCTATAGCCTTGCGCCTTTCTTCGTTGAAGCGGCGCAGATACTGTTTAACCGGTTTAAACTTCGGATCAATGTTAAGGCTGTGCTCAGCGAGTTCCCTCGGTATACCTGGCATGTCAGAAGGTTTCCATGCAAAGATATCCCGGTTCTCACGGATGAACTCGATGAGCGTGCTTTCCTATTTGGGATCAAGGTTAGCGCTGATCATGAACTGCTTAGATGAATCGCCTGGCACAAAATCAACTTGCTTGGTCACCTCCGCCGATTTAAATTTCAACGCCGGATCATGCTCTGTAGTTGGCTTCTTCAACGGGGTCATGTCCGCCGGGTCAACATTATCCTTATAAAACTTCAACTCCTCTGTAGCACACACTGCCTCCGCGTAAGCAGCGTCTCCCTCTTCACACTCCAATGCAATCTTGCGACTTCCATGAACCGTGATCGTTCCTTTGTGACCCGGCATCTTGAGCTGCAGATAAACATAACACGACCTAGCCATAAACTTGGCATAAACCGTCCTCCCGAACAGAGCGTGATAAGGGCTCCGAATCTTGACGACTTCAAAAGTTATCATCTCTGACCTGGAATCATGCTCATCTCCAAAGGTAACTTCTAAGTCAATTTTCCCAACTGGGTAAGCTGACTTACCTGGCACCACCCCATGGAACACCGTGTTTGACTGCCTTAGCTTCTTATCCGTCAAGCCCATACGACGGAAGGTCTCATAATACAAGATATTGATGCTGCTGCCGCCGTCCATAAGAACTTTAGTGAACTTATAGCCACCCACCTGTGGTGCTACCACCAACGCCAAGTGGCCCGGATTATCCACCCGCATCGGGTGATCCTCCCTGCTCCATACAATGGGCTGCTCTGACCAGCGCAGGAATTGCGGCGTCGCCGGTTCAACCGCGTGGACTGACCGCTTTAAAACTTTTTTATCTCGTTTACACAAACTCATGGTGAACACATGATATTGCCCACTACTTAACTCCTTCGGATTACTCTGATATCCGGATTGCTGCTGCTGTTGCTGACGCTGCTGATTACCTCGGTTATTGTGATTACCTTGGCCCTGCTGTTGGCTGCCTTGGTTATTGTAACTACCTTGACCATGCGGCTGATTGCCCTGGTGATTATAACCACCTTGACCATATTGATCATTGACCCGGTTATGATAACCACTGTTATTGCCACGATATCCTGATCCGGAGCTGTTCCCCTGGTGACCCGGACCGTAGAACCCCGGGCCTGAACCGCCGTTTGGAGGCCTGTCATTAGAATTGAAGCGGCTCATTATGGCTTCCATCAAGGGCCTGCATTCTCCTATAGTGTGTTTTGCTGGTCGTTCCCTTGTGCTATGCTTCGGACAAGGCTGACTTAACTCCTGGTCCCAACTAACATCCCCTCCGCCGGTTTGTGGAGGTGGTTTGCCCCTATTGCGCTGAAAACCCCCTTGAACTTGGGTATTGGCTACGAAATCAGAGCCACCCTCCGCTTTCCGTTTGCCGAGGAAGCTTGTAGCGGTCGGATTAACCTGCACCGGTTTACTAGGTTTGTTGGCCTTTCCTGCTTTGTCTCCCTCTGCTTCTGGATATTTAGTGTTATCAAAATCCTCGTATTTTACTAGAGCGCTCATGAGAGTCCCCATATCATTACAATCCCGTTTAAGCCATCCCAGCTTTAACTTGAGAGACTCAAACCGGCAATTGTTTTCTAATGTCACTATTGCCGTACTGGGATTCATACCGTTCGAAGAGTGTAAGATCTCTGACACTCGCCGCACCCATGCGCTTGTAGACTCCTGTTCCCCTTGGATACAGGCTGCTAAATCCACCACTGACATCGGCTGCTTGCATGTATCCTTAAAGTTTTTGATAAACTGGCGACGTAATTCTCCCCATGATCCGATAGAGTTAGGGGGTAAACCCTTCAGCCAAGTCCGGGCTGTACCTTCAAGCATCATAGTAAAGTACTTTGCACAAGCCGCTTCATCTACATCCAGCATCTCCATGGCCATCTCGTAACTCTCAACCCAAGCTTCTGGAGCCAAATCTACTGTGTAATTAGGCACTTTACGCGGACCTTTGAAATCCTTGGATAGCTTCACGCTCCGTAAAGCGGGGATAAGACACTGCACCCCAAAGGAACTAGTTGTGACTCCTGTCTCTGCTGTGGTTGTGTGAACCGGCGTCGTTTGACGGATCTCCTCCCGGGCTACCGATCTAACCCGATTCGCATCCTGAGCTTGTGCATCCGCGCCTGCCGGATTATTCTGTCTGTGCCGGTGTCGCCTGCGTTCACTGCTAGACACTTCTGGTTCTTCCCAGTGCCTAGTGTAACTCCGGCTGGGGCGTGGTGTTGAATGGAGCCTCTCCCGGCTATGAGAATATGCTTGCTGTTGTATTAACGCTGTATTAAGTAGATCCTTAACCCTGCGTGCCTCCAATGCCACAGGCGATGTCCCCTCAATGGGTAAAGCGGCCAAGCGTGAAGCAGCAGCAACGATGTTGTCCAAGGGATTTGAATAGTGACCCGGAGGGGTAGGAATGTGAGGCGTAGACGTGACCCGCCGATCTTGCTCCATAGTAGGCTGCTGAACCAGCTCATCCCTTGCTGGGGGCGCCCTCCGGTTTAGAGCCGGATCATTGCTGGTCCCCGCCCCGGGTGTCCTGAAAAGATCTGTCGCCTCGTAAACCGACGGTAGACGAGACTGGTATTTCCGACTCCTTACTCCATGTGCAGAGGCCTGCTCCATCCTTAGATGAAAAGCCTGATCATTCAATTCCGCCTGCCTTATTGCTATCATAGCCTTCTCTGTTTTCAGATCTTCTCTTGCTTGATCAATCCGGCCCTTTAGCTGAAGGAGCTCTGCATCATGTTGCGCCTTGTTTGCTGGAGCTACCTCTGCCATGGCTCGGGCTGTGAACTCCTCGACTAAGGTGGATAGAACGTCAGTGGGTGAGAGGGCCTGGCCACTCCCCCCTACACCAGCTTCAGCTGTCGCCCCAATCACCGTGGACTGTGGAGTAGGTTGTGAACCGGCCATAAAGACAGCCACCCGGTTTGGCGGGACAAAGGGGCCCGGAATACTGTCTCCGTCGGACTCACCCTCAGACCGGCCGTCCCGCAACTGATACAAAGATTCAGTCTCTCCGGATGAAGATTCGTCGTCGGAGTAGACAACTGTCTCGCCACCGGATTCCGATCCGTCCTCGGCCTGGACCCCGTGAACTGCTCCAACGAAGACGTGCTTCATGGCGGGCTGAATCCGGGCCGATCTCGCACGCTGAGCCGGCTCGATGATGTTGGGGAAGACGTCCGGCTCAGGTCCTGGTTCACCGATCTTGCCGATGAAGACGTGGATGCCGCCGAAGGGAACCCGGTACCCGTATTCGATTGAATCGGCCTCCGGTCCCCAACCTGCGTCATCGATGTAGATCCGGCCGCAGCGACTCTTGGTCATCCGGCCGACCGCGTAGCCCTTGAGCCCTTCAAAGCTGCCCTTCAAGAACTCGAAACCATCGTGCGGAGGCCCCACGGTGGGCGCGAACTGTTGTGGAATTAACACGGCAGATGTCCGGTTTAACGGACTTGATAATGGAACCATCGCATGGGTTAGCTTGAAGGGGTTAAAAGCACACAAAGGACACAGAGGGTTTATACTAGTTCGGCCCCTTCGATGAAGGTAAAAGCCTACGTCTAGTTCGGTTTGGTATTGCTTGGGCGTCGATGAACAGGGAGCGGATCGCTTGCCTGTGTCTCGACGGGTTGTTTCTTGCTTGTCCCTGAACCGTCGCCGGGTCGTCCCTTTATATAGAGGTGACACCCGGTCCGGTTTACAGAGTCCCGAGGCCGGCTCATACTTGTGTCCGCCTCGGTCTCTGCTTTTTCTTCCTTATCTCTCAAGTTACATGATCAGGCGGTTTACAAACCGTAACTCTATACATGGGCCCTAAGATCTCATGGGCCGTAGCCTCTACAAGTATTACAATGATACAATGATATTACCACAATCCGGTTTACACTAGCCGGTTCATACCTGCTAGTAATATCCCTGACACACGGGGATGTCGCACGGAGGGCTGCATAAAAGTAAAATGCATATTAGATACCAAAAAAGGAAAATCTTCCGAACATAGGCAGTGCTAAATACTTACGATTCGACCGGGGGCTTGATCCTGGGTTGAACTCGATAACTGTGTTCTGACGATGAGTCTGCCTAACAGGAAGATTTAGCTTCTTCCTAGGCGCTGCCGTGCCTGCGTTAGCAGGGGCCGCTCTTTTCCTCCCCTTGGTTAGGATGGGGAGTCTTCCTCTTCCTCCTCCTCTTCTTCTTCGGGAGAGAGTTAGGAGCTTGTTTCCTCAGACCTTGTGTCCATAGGGCCAACAGGGCGGGGGTCGCTCTTGACCTCCTTGCCCTTCTTCTTGGCCTTCTTCTCCAGCGCCTTATACGGCACTGGAATCAACATCTCCGTCACCCGAGGCGACTCTGGGTCTTCTGGTAGGGGAGCTGGACACTTGATCTGCTCCGCCTTTTTCGTCCAAACCTGGATTGAACGCAAAAACTCCATCTTCTGTTATACTTAAAACATGGAAGGGATATATGTTCGGCAGAAATCTCAAATACCTCTGATGCAGTGAGCTCAGTGCTGAAGCCCTTGTCTTCAGTCTCCGCCGGCCACCCCTTCTGGGCCTTGAAGAGGTGCTTCCAGATGTCTTCGTGCGTAGAGCCGAAGAGGCGCTTCAAGGGTCGGGGTCCCTCCGAATTGAACTCCCATAGATAGGAGCCACGGTGTTGGCAAGGGAGGAAGAGACAGGCAAGCATCACCTGGACCATGTTAGTGAGCTGGGTGCCTTTGGAGATCATATCGGAGATACATTTTTGGAGGACTAGCACCTCCATCTGGGATCCCCAATTCGGACCCATGTCGGTCCAAGAGGTTAGCCTCTCCGAGGGTCCGGATCTAAATACAGGAGCGGCCGCCCACTATATGTTGCGGGGCTCTGTGATATAAAACCACTCCTGTTGCCAAACCTTGTTTGTCTCCACGAACGCCCCCTTTGGCCAGGTAGAGGTAGCATTGGGAAGTTACTTATCATAGCATCTCCGCACTCAGCATGCTGCCCGTCGACCACCTTCGGCTTCAGATTGAAGGCTTTAAGCCAGAGGCCGAAATGTGGGGGGATTCAGAGGAATGCTTCACACATCACTATAAAAGCGGATATGTGAAGGATTGAATTCGAGGCTAGATCATGGAAATATAGCCCGTAGAAGAATAGAAGGCCACATACAAAGGGGTGAAGGGGAAATCCTAACCCCCAAATGAAGTGTGAGAGGAATACAACCCTCTCACCCGCCTTAGGGACGGGAATCACTTGGTCCTTTTCGAGGACCCGATGCGCCACATCGTCAGCTAGATAGCCCGCACTACGAAGGCTTTTCACGGTCTTCCCCGTGATCGAAGATGCCTTCCACTTGCCCTTGGAGCCGGAACCAGCCATTGCTTGATACGGCAGCGGTGGTGGAGGAGTTGATTGAGGGCACAAGAGATGTGGATGCTGGAGGCGGAGGAGATTGGGATGCTAGGGCTTGAGGAGAGCATGGGGATAAAGGGTAAAACTTTGGATCCTTTTATAAGCGGTGAATACTAAACACCCCCCACACCAGCTGTAAACCTCGCCGGTTCCCAACAAGGTCATGCGTAAGGAGCGTTTAAGATGCTCATGTCACGTTGATAAGGATCACGTAATAAGCGGGCACGATCTCTATTTTGATAAGACGTGCCAATGAGGCTATACCTCGGAACGCGAAACCGGGGCCAAGAAAATGGCTCGATATGTGTTAAAGGCACAGACGTGACGCTAGGCTGAAAGGCTGTCAGTAAAGACACAGTATCCATTTTTTGACACCTTGCCTTCGAGGCTAAGGATTGTACTAACCATGCAGAGCCGGACACAGTACATTTTTTAGGGAATATTTCTTCAAATATGTTCGGGAGGAGGAACCCGCCTTGCAATGCCGAAGACAGCGTCAGCCGAACTCGTCGTCATCGAAGACTAGTTCAGGGGCTACTGAGGGAGTCCTGGATTAGGGGGTCCTCAGGTGGCCGGATCATTCACTATGGGCCGGACTGGTGGGCCGTGAAGATTATCAATGAAGACTATCTCCCGTATCCGGACAGGACTCCCCGTGTGTAAAATAGCAAGTTTAGAGTCCGGGTGTAAAGCTTTCCTTCTTCTGCAAGAAGGTCATGTACAACCCTAGGTCCCTCTGGTGCATCTATAAACTAGAGGGTTTAGTCTGTAGGGACAACGACAACAGAATCATAGCAATCTCATAGGCTAGACTTTTAGGGTTTAGCCATTATGATCTCGAGGTAGATCAACTCTTGTAATCATTTAGAAACATTATAACCGAGCACTTTTCGAGGCATCTCAGGCTATCAGATTCTCAGCCATCCATTCTCGCGATCCAATCGTTCTAGGTCGTCCAATTCACGCGGAAATCACTGCAGCGTGCGCCGTGGACCGCGATCGGCCTGATTCGTCAAGGGTCGCTACTCCAGTAACTTTTTTCGAGGCCCATGGTTCATCCGGGACCGTGTACGTCGTTGCATCGAGCATGCCTTCTCCCCCGATGAATGTCCCCTTCTTCCCCTCTAACAGTCCCACTCCCACCTGGCTCGCTCGAACCCAACCCTAGCCGCCAATGTGCCATGTGGGTCGCGCCGGTGGCCGACGGGACGAAGCACGCGGCCATGCCTCCCTTTCCCAGACGCCCCGATAGTGCCGCCTTCTTCTCCCCCCGATGCCCCTCACGAGCGCCGTCGCGACGAGGACCTGCTCCATCTCCCTCTGCTGCCCCATTTGAGCGCCGCCGCGATCTCGACATGCTCCAGCGACGCCGCCCCGATCGAGCTCCTCTGCAACCAGCAAGACCTCCGCCTTCATCTCCCTCGGCCGCCGCCAGCAGTACGTGTTCCTTCTTCCCTCTTCCGTCACGGTCGAGCGACGCCGCCCCGACCTAGCTCATTCACCTGCATGCCCTCCACTCTGGCCCCGACGACTAGGAAAGCTCAGCACGCCGTCCTGCGTCAACTTCTCCAAAGCCTGGCGGCTCATCGGCGACACGGACATGAACCCCGTCAACACAGTCTTCGGTGAGAATTACCAACTGACTGTCACCTGCTAATTGATATTGGAAAAGCGTTCTTCACTTCTTCCCGGAGTAATTTTGATTGTGTTCAGGTGCTGTTTGTGTTAAGTGTTTGAGGAAAGCTCCCTTCCCAAAATTGTTGCAAATTGGGATGCTTTTGGATGCCATGATGATGGAGGCCAGGAAGGGCTTGATGGAGAGGGAGAGGGAGAGGGAGAGGGATCAGTTTCCGGTCAGCATATGGGTCATGGACGTCAATGATGACCACGTGTGCCTCAACGTTATGAAGGTCATCCTCCAGCACTAGCAGTTTCATGGTCAGAGCCTCCTTGCACTTCATTGTGTATATTTTTGTTAGAAACTTCATTGAGTTTTAAGACATATTATTATGCTCACTAGCAAACGTAATCACATCATCATCTTCAATGCCAAGATCAATGTTCTCCTGACCTTCAGGCCATTTGCTATCACGTTCCATTACCTCTCCAGAAACCACAATAATCGCACTTGCAAATTAATTTGCAGTATTCATCAGAGTTGTACAGTATGACTTGTCCTTTTATGATTTATTTTTTCTATATATTTAGTGGTACTTCTGAATCTTTCATAGCACAAGCATTCTTCTAATGCATTATATGTCACCTTTAGTAGCAGGAGCAAGACAGTGCCTTCTATATCCTCAATTTCCTATCTTCAAATGCTTCATAGCAAGGATGGGTTCCCTTTGGTAAGAGATTGAGTTATGCAACCGAGTAAATGCCAGTGATTTGATTTAAATCTTCAATTGGTTACACATAAAATTATCTGAGCGCCTGTATGTTCTGCGCCTTGTCTTGCGCAGGCATCGTGTTTGCTACCCTGGCCTAGCAAATATGTGATTTGATTTCATATCAACATAACCTATCATTTTAAATATTGTCTTCAGCATATGATGAAAGATTCGATCTTTTTCAAATGCAGCTGGGTGGGGACTTCTAAATGCTACTGGAAATAAGACGAAGATGATTATTTGAACATGCACACAAGAATGGAATGATTTGTGACATCCAGCAGCCACTACTATGCTCTGTAATGTCAAAGATATTGTTATTGTGGTGATGTGCTTCTTTGATGGTGGGCTTGCCCATCCTACTAATAAAAACAGTTCTTGTTTTATACAATTATATTTCCAATATAATTCACATATTGTATCTCTGTATAGCCTTCCTTTGATGATTCGCTTCAGCCTAGATGTTGGCGCACTACAGAAACTTGAAGTTTCTCTTTCACATATACTGCATCATGACTGTGCATTGGTAAGCTTGTGTAGTTGCAACTCTCGCCTTTCTTGCATTTTTGGGTAGCGTTAATTTTGGGTTCAGAAAAATAAGAAGTCACACAGCTTTCAGTGAGTGGGAGCACCAAAACTGTTACTGCATTTGTGAAGTGCTTTCCCTATTTTGTGTTCTAATGTGGTCAGATCCAAGGAATTCAAGGTGCATATCTTCGACAAACTTGTGCAGTGAAGCGGGATCGCAGCTTAGGTGTCCGTCAAGCATAATCTCCCGAGAGTTTAGGAAGCACCTCTCTGATCCTGGTTTTGATTCCAAGCTGTAGGTGCTTTTTTTGACATACACAAATTCGGTCACATAGTCCATGACTATACTGGAAATAGTTAATCCTATAAAAAAGTCCAGTTTCGGCCATCGGGTGATCTCCGGGGGTCACCGGGAGTGTCCCGGGACCACCGGAGGGGTCCCGGGGGTCCACCGGGTGGGGCCACCCATCCCGGTGGGGCCCCTAGGCCGCAAGGGGAAGGGGGCCAGCCCCTGGTGGGCTGGCGCACCCTACTGGGCTCTCCCTCATGCGCCTAGGGTTGAAACTCTAGGGGAGGGAGGCGCCCCCTGTGCCTTGGGGGGCAAGTCTCCCCCCCAGGCCGCCGCCCCCCCTACAGATGGGATCTGCAGGGCTTGGTGCACCCCCTGGCCCCCTATATATATGTGGGGGGGGGGAGAGGGCAGCCGCACCCAATCCTCTGGCGCCTCTCCCCCTCCCGTCACACCTTCTTCCTCCTCCGCAGGGCGCCGGCGAAGCCCTGCAGGATTTCCCGCTGCACCCACCACCACGCCGTCGTGCTGCTGGATCTCCGACGACCTCTCCTCCCCCCTTGCTGGATCAAGAAGGAGGTGACGTTGCAGTACCGGACGTGTGTTGAACGCGGAGGTGCCGTCCGTTCGGCGCTAGATCATCGGTGACGAAGAATGCGAAGAGTACGACTACTTCATCCACGCTTCTTCAAAAGCTTCCGCTCGCGATCTACAAAATGGGTATGTAGATGCACTCTAATATGCTCATTGCTAGATGTCTCCTTAGATGGATCTTGGTGAAAGCGTAGAATTTTTTTGAATTCTGCTACGTTCCCCAACAGTGGCATCTGAGCTAGGTCTTTTGCGTAGCATCTTGCACGTGTAGAACACAAAGTAGTTGTGGGCGTTGAGTTTGCTCAATTTTCTTACCGTTACTAGTCTAATCTTGATTCGGCGGTATTGTGGGATGAAGCGGCCCGGACCGACCTTACACGTACGCTTACGTGAGACTGGTTCCACCGACAGACATGCACTAGATGCATAAGGTGGCTGGCGGGTGTCTGTCTCTCCTACTTTAGTCGGATCGGATTCGATGAACAGGGTCCTTATGAAGGGTAAATAGAAATTGACAAATCACGTTGTGGTTTTGGCGTAGGTAAGAAACGTTCTTGCTAGAAAACCTATAGAAGCCACGTAAAAACTTGCAACAACAATTAGAGGACGTCTAACTTGTTTTTGCAACATGTGCTATGTGACGTGGTATGGCCAAAGAAGATGTGATGAATGATATATGTGATGTATGAGATTGATCATGTTCTTGTAATAGGAAATCACGACTTGCATGTCGATGAACTTGACAACCGGCAGGAGCCATAGGAGTTGTCTTAATTATTGTATGACCTGCGTGTCGCTGAATAACGCCATGTAATTACTTTACTTCATTGCTAAACGTTAGCCATAGTAGTAGAAGTAATAGTTGGCGTGACGACTTCTTCAAGACACGATGATGGAGATCATGATGATGGAGATCATGGTGTTGAGCCGGTGACAAGATGATCATGGTGCCCCGAAGATGGAGATCCAAGGAGCAAGATGATATAGGCCATATCATGTAACTTTAATTGATTGCATGTGATGTTTATCATGTTTATGCATCTTGTTTACTGAGAACGACGGTAGTAAATAAGATGATCTCTCACTAAAATTTCAAGAATTGTGTTCCCCCTAACTGTGCACCGTTGCTAAGGATCGTTGTCACGAAGCACCACGTGATGATCGGGTGTGATAGGTTCTAACGTTCGCATACAACGGGTGTAAGCCAGATTTACACACGCAATACACTTAGGGTTCACTTGACGAGCCTAGCATGTACAGACATGGCCTCGGAACACGGAAGACCGAAAGGTCGAACACGAGTCGTATAGAAGATACGATCAACATGAAGATGTTCACCGTTGATGACTAGTCCGTCTCACGTGATGATCGGACACGGGCTAGTCGATTCGGATCGTGTATCACTTAGATGACTAGAGAGATGTCAATCTGAGTGGGAGTTCATTAAAATTTGATTAAGATGAACTTAATTATCATGAACTTATTCTAAATTCTTTACAATATCTCTTGTAGATCAAATGGCCCACGCTCAAGTTTCCCTCAACTTCAACGCGTTCCTAGAGAAAACCAAGCTGAAAGACGATGGTAGCACCCGTTCTCCCGGCGACCCAAGACGTTATGAACGCCTGGCAGTCGCGTTGTGATGATTACTCCCTGGTTCAGTGCGGCATGCTTTACAGCTTAGAGTCGGGGCTCCAAAAGCGTTTTGAGAATCACGGAGCATATGAGATGTTCCAAGAGCTGAAAATGGTTTTCCAAGCTCATGCCTGAGTCGAGAGATATGATGTCTCCGACACATTCTACAGCTGTAAGATGGAGGAAAACAGTTCTGTCAGTGAGCACATCCTTAAGATTTCTGGATTGCACAACCGCTTGTCTCAGTTGGGAATGAATCTCCGAGATGAAGCGGTCATTGACAGAATCCTCCAGTTGCTCCCACCTAGCTTCTAGAGCTTCGTGTTAAACTTCAATATGCAGGGGATGGAGAGGTCCATTCCCGAGGTGTATTCAATGCTGAAATCAGCGGAGGTGGATATCAAGAAAGAACATCAAGTGTTGATGGTCAATAAAACCACTAAGTTCAAGAAAGGAAAGGGTAAGAAGAACTTCAAGAAGGACGACAAAGGAGTTGTCGTGCCCGGTAAGCCAGTTGCCGGGAAGAAGCCAAAGAATGGACCCAAGCCTGAAACTGAGTGTTTTCATTGCAAGGAAACGAGTCACTGGAAGCGGAACTGCCCCAAATACTTAGCAGACAAGAAGGCCGGCAACGTCAAAGGTATATATGATATACATGTTATTGATGTGTACCTTACCAGCACTCGTAGTAGCTCCTGGGTATTTGATACCGGTGCAGTTGCTCACATTTGTAACTCTAAGAAGGAGTTGCGGAATAAGCGGAGACTGGCGAAGGATGAGGTGACGATGCGCGTCGGGAATGGTTCCAAGGTCGATGTGATCGCCGTCGGCACGCTACCTCTACATCTACCCTCGGGATTAGTTTTAAACCTTAATAATTGTTATTTAGTACCAGCTTTGAGCATGAACATTGTATCTGGATCTCGTCTTATGCGAGATGGCTACTCATTTAAATCGGAGAATAATGGTTGTTCTATTTATTTGAGGGATATGTTTTATGGTCATGCCCCGCTGGTCAATGGTTTATTTTTGATGAATCTCGAACATGATGATACACACATTCATAGTGTAGATGACAAAAGATGTAAAGTTGATAATAATAGTCCCACATACTTGTGGCATTGCCGCCTTGGTCATATTGGTGTCAAGCGTATGAAGAAGCTCCATTCAGATGGACTTCTAGAGTCTCTTGATTATGAATCATTTGACACATGCGAACCATGCCTTTTGGGCAAGATGACCAAGACTCCGTTCTCCAGAACAATGGAGCGAGCAACCAACTTGTTGGAAATCATACATACCGATGTATGCGGTCCAATGAGTGTTGAGGCTCGCGGAGGCTATCGTTATGTTCTCACCCTCACAGATGACTTGAGTAGATATGGGTATATCTATTTGATGAAACACAAGTCTGAGACCTTTGAAAAGTTCAAGGAATTTCAGAATGAGGTTGCGAATCAACGTGACAGAAAAATAAAGTTCTTGCGATCTGATCGTGGGGGTGAATATTTAAATCATGAATTTGGTACGCACCTTAGGAACTATGGAATTGTTTCACAATTTACACCGCCCGGAACACCTCAACGTAACGGTGTGTCCGAACGTTGAAATCGTACTCTGTTGGACATGGTGCGATCTATGATGTCTCTCACTGACTTACCGCTATCTTTTTGGGGTTATGCTTTAGAGACTCCCGCATTCACTTTAAATAGGGCTCCGTCGAAATCCGTTGAGACGACACCGTATGAACTTTGGTTTGGCAAGAAACCGAAGCTGTCATTTCTGAAAGTTTGGGGTTGCGATGCTTATGTCAAGAAACTTCAACCTGAAAAGCTCGAACCCAAATCGGAAAAATGCGTCTTCATAGGATACCCAAAGGAAACGATTAGGTACACCTTCTACCACAGATCCGAAGGCAAAGTCTTTGTTGCCAAGAATGGATCCTTTCTGGAGAAAGAGTTTCTCTCGAAAGAAGTGAGTGGGAGGAAAGTAGAACTTGATGAGGTGACAGTCACCCCTCCTGGACCGGAAAGTAGCGCAGCGCAGGAAATTGTTCCTGAGGAGCCTGCACCGACAAGGGAGGAAGTTAATGATGATGATCATGAAGAAACAGATCAAGTTACTACTGAACTTCGAAGGTCCATAAGGGCACGTTCCGCACCACAGTGGTACGGCAACCCTATTATGGAAATTATGTTGTTAGACAACGGTGATCCTTCGAACTATGAAGAAGCAATGGCGGGCCAGGATTCCAATAAATGGCTTGGAGCCATGAAATCCGAGATATAATCCATGTATGAAAACAAAGTATGGACTTTGGTGGACTTGCCTGATGATAGGCACGCCATAGAAAATATATGGATATTTAAGAAGAAGACAGTCGCGGATGGTAATGTGACCATCCATAAGGCTCGGCTTGTCGCTAAGGGTTATCGACAAGTTCAAGGGATTGACTACGACGAGACTTTCTCTCCCGTAGCGATGCTGAAGTCTGTCAGAATCATGTTAGCTATTGCCGCATTCTATGATTATGAGATATGGCAAATGGACGTCAAAACGGCATTCCTTAATGGCTTCCTCAAGGAAGAGCTGTATATGATGCAGCCGGAAGGTTTTGTCGATCCAGAGAATGCTAACAAGGTATGCAAGCTCCAGCGCTCGATCTACGGGCTGGTGCAAGCATCTCGGAGTTGGAATATTCGCTTTAATGATGTGATCAAAGCGTTTGTCTTTATACAGACTTATGGAGAAGCCTGTATCTACAAGAAAGTGAGTGGGAGCTCTGTAGCATTTCTCATATTATATGTGGATGACATATTGCTGATGGGAAATGATATAGAATTCTTGGAAAATGTAAAGGCCCACTTGAATAAGAGTTTTTCAATGAAGGACCTTGGAGAAGCTGCTTACATATTAGGCATCAAAATCTATAGAGATAGATCAAGACGCCTCATTGGTCTTTCACAAAGCACATACCTTGACAAGATGTTGAAAAAGTTCAATATGGATCAGTCCAAGAAGGGGTTCTTGCCTGTTTTGCAAGGTATGAGATTGAGCAAGGCTCAGTCGCCGACCACGGCAGAAGATAGAGAAAAGATGAGTGTCATTCCCTATGTCTCGGCCATAGGTTCTATCATGTATGACATGTTGTGTACCAGACCTGATGTGAACCTTGCCATAAGTTTGGTAGGGAGGTACCAAAGTGATCCCGGTATGGAACACTGGACAGCGGTCAAGAACATCCTGAAGTACCTGAAAAGGACTAAGGATACGTTTCTCGTTTATGGAGGTGACGAAGAGCTCGTCGTAAACGGTTACGTCGATGCTAGCTTCGACACAGATCTGGATGACTCGAAGTCACAAACCGGATACGTGTATATTTTGAATGGAGGGGCAGTCAGCTGGTGCAGTTGCAAGCAAAGCGTCGTGGCGGCATCTACATGTGAAGCGGAGTACATAGCTGCTTCCGAAGCAGCGCAGGAAGGTGTCTGGATGAAGGAGTTCATCACCGACCTAGGAGTCATTCCAAGCGCGTCAAGCCCGATGACTCTCTTCTGTGACAACACTAGTGCTATTGCCATTACCAAGGAGCCCAGGTTTCACAAGAAGACCAAGCACATCAAGCGCCGTTTCAACTCCATCCGGAATTATGTTCAAGATGGAGACATAGATATTTGTAAAGTGCATACGGATCTGAATGTCGCAGACCCGTTGACTAAACCTCTTCCACGGGCAAAACATGATCAACACCACAACTCTATGGGTGTTCGATTCATCACAATGTAACTAGATTATTGACTCTAGTGCAAGTGGGAGACTGTTGGAAATATGCCCTAGAGGCAATAATAAAAGTATTATTATATTTCCTTGTTCATGATAATTGTCTGTTATTCATGCTTGAATTGTATTGTACGGAAACAGCGATACATGTGTGAATATATAGACCACAATGAGTCCCTGGTAAGCCTCTAGTTAACAGCTCGTTGATCAACAGATGGTCACGGTTTCCTGATCATGGACATGGGATGTCAGTGATAACGGGATCACATCATTAGGAGAATGATGTGATGGACAAGACCCAATCCTGAGCCTAGCACGAGATCGTTTAGTTTGTAATGCATAAAGCTTTTAGGTGTCAAGTATTTATTCCTTAGACCATGAGGTTGTACAACTCCTGGATGCCGTAGGAACAATGTTGGGGATATCGCTTATCGGGAACTTATCGGTCGACCCATGATAAGCGGTAAATCGGCCAGTTTATCGGCATATCGGCCGATTTATCGCCATATCGGCTGATTTATCGGCCGATTTATCTTATCAGTTAGACAGTGGTAAGCGATAAATCGGCCGATTTATCGGCATATCGGAAGATATCTTGAACAGTGTGTAGGAATACTTTGGGTGTGCCAAACGTCACAACGTAACTGGGTGGCTATAAAGGTACGCATCGGGTATCTCCGAAAGTGTCTGTTGAGTTGGTACGAACCGAGACTGGGATATTGTCACTCCGTATGACGGAGAGGTTCCTCTGGGCCCACACGGTAAGACATCATCATAATGAGCTCAAAGTGACTAAGGAGTTAGTCACGGGATGATGAATTACGGAACGAGTAAAGAGACTTGCCATGACGAGATTGAACAAGGTATCGGGCATACCGACGATCGAATCTCGGGCAAGTACCGCACCGATGGACAAAGGGAATAACATACGGGATTGAGTGAATCCTTGACACAGTGGTTCATCCGATGAAGATCATTGAGGAACACGTGGGAACCAACATGGGTATCCAGATCCCGCTATTGGTTATTGACCGGAGAGTGGTCTTGGTCATGTCTGCGTGTCTCCCGAACCCGTAGGGTCTACACACTTAAGGTTCGGTAACGCTAGGGTCGTAGAGATACATGCACGTGGAAACCCGAAAGTTGTTCGGAGTCCCGGATGAGATCCTGGACATCACGAGGAGTTCCGGAATGGTCCGGAGGTAAAGAATGATATATAGGAAGTCCAGTTTCAGCCATCGGGTGATCTCCGGGGGTCACCGGGAGTGTCCCGGGACCACCGGAGGGGTCCCGGGGGTCCACCGGGTGGGGCCACCCATCCCGGTGGGGCCCCTAGGCCGCAAGGGGAAGGGGGCCAGCCCCTGGTGGGCTGGCGCACCCTACTGGGCCCTCCCTCATGCGCCTAGGGTTGAAACCCTAGGGGAGGGAGGCGCCCCCTATGCCTTGGGGGGCAAGTCTCCCCCCCAGGCCGCCGCCCCCCTGCAGATGGGATCTGCAGGGCTTGGCGCACCCCCTGGCCCCTATATATATGTGGGGGGGGGAGAGGGCAGCCACACCCAATCCTCTGGCGCCTCTCCCCCTCCCGTCACACCTTCTTCCTCCTCCGCAGGGCGCCGGCGAAGCCCTGCAAGATTTCCCGCTGCATCCACCACCACGCCGTCGTGCTGCTGGATCTCCGACGACCTCTCCTCCCCCCTTGCTGGATCAAGAAGGAGGTGACGTTGCAGTACCGGACGTGTGTTGAACGCGGAGGTGCCGTCCGTTCGGCGCTAGATCATCAGTGACGAAGAATGCGAAGAGTACGACTACTTCATCCACGCCTCTTCGAAAGCTTCCGCTCGCGATCTACAAAAAGGGTATGTAGATGCACTCTAATATGCTCGTTGCTAGATGTCTCCTTAGATGGATCTTGGTGAAAGCGTAGAAATTTTTTGAATTCTGCTACGTTCCCCAACAACCTCATTGTATGATAAAGGGTTCATTTAAAGATAAAACTCGTGTGCATGTCCATGACATATGGCTCTGCTGCAAATTCAAAACGACCTTTACTTCAGTATTTCAAGTTAGCCTGTATGAATTTAACTTTGATGCAATCTGACTTCATATAGTTATGGAAATTTCTACCATTTTATTAAAAAATAGACGGGCGCAGCAACGCGCGCCAGTATGATCTAGTATTCATCAAGATCAATCAAGCAGGAAGTAAGGTATTACCTCGATAGAGAGGGCCCGGACATGGGTAAACATCGTGTCCCGTGTCTCCTATTACCATCGATCCTTAGATCCATAGTTCGGGACCCCCTACAAGTGATCTGCCGGTTTTGACACCGCCAGCAGGGCCCTGCGGTACTACTGCTCCATTGAGTAGTACTACCGCATGCCCCAGACACAATAGCACATGACATCCTTCATTTTGCATAGACAAGGATAAACGGAAGGTGCTCCATCGAAGTGAAGGGAAGGTGGTGCAAAGGAACAGATGTGTACGTGTTGATTCCACACTAACCTTTCCGAACCGGACCCCCTCTTAATAGTACGGCTTTCTTACGACTCATTTCCACCGAAAGGAAATGTAGAGAACCGCCATCTTCGATAGGCTCCGAGGGGCAATGAATCGTCTTGTGCCTAGACATGAGATATCTGAAATGTTCAACGGACACGATTAGTCTGCAACAGTAATGTCATCAATCACCAAAACCACATAGGGAGTAATATGCCCTTGCAGTACCTACACACAAAAAACAAATACTTGCAACACGACGCGTAAGAGGGGTTGTCAATCCCTCCCGGTTAAAATATTGGTGAATAGGTAGATAGGTAAAAACAAATGGAACAATGGAAAATAAAATCCAGCGAGGTATTTTTGGGTTTTTGATAATATAGATCTGAAAATAAAAGATGGAAATAAAGGAAAAGGAAAATAGCAATGTAGATCTGAAAGTATACGATAGGAAAATAGACCCGAGGGGCATAGGTTTCACTAGTGGCTTCTCTCAAAAAAGAGCATGCGGTGGGTAAACAAATTACTGTTGGGAATTAATAGAAAAGCGAATAATCATGACAATATCCAAGACAATGATCATGTATGTAAGCATCACGTCCAAGATTAGTAGACCGACTCCTACCTGCATCTTCTACTATTACTCCACACATTGACCGCTATCCAGCATGCATCTAGTGTATTAAGTTAATGGAGAAACGAGGTAATGCAATAAGAACGATGACATGATGTAAACAAGATCTATTCATGTAGGAATAGACCCCATCTTTTATCCTTAATAGCAATGATATATGTGTGCCTTGGTGCCCCTTCTGTCACTGGGAAAGGACACCGCAAGATCAAACCCATCACAAAGCACATCTTCCCATTGCAAGATAAATAGATCAAGTTGGCCAAACAAAACCCAAATATCGGAGAAGAAATATGAGGCTATTATAATCAAGTATGGATATTAAAGCAAAACAAATCTGATCATAAACTCACAATTCACTGGATCCCAAAAAACACACTTCAAAAGTCATTACATCAAATAGATCTCCAAGAGACCATTGTATTGAGAATCAAAACGAGAGAAGAAGCCATTTGGCAATTGCCTACGGACACGTAGGTCTGTGGTGAACTACTCACGCATCATCAGAGGAGCACCAATGAGGATGATGAACCCCTCCGTGATTGTGTTCCCATCCGGCGGAGTGCCGGTGAATGGCTCTAGATTGGATCTCGTGGTTCTGGAACTTGCGGCGGCTGAAACAAATTTTCGTCGACTCCCCCAGGGTTTCTGGAATATTTGCGTATTTATAGAGCTGAGAGGTGGCGCGGGAGACTTCTGTAGGCCCCACAACCCACCAAGGCACGCCCTGGTGTCTTGTGGTCCCCACAGCCCCCCTGGTTTGCTTCCTTGGCCCATAAGTTGTCTTCTGGTTCAGAAAAAATCACCAAAAAGTTTCGCTGCGTTTGGACTCCTTTTGATAGGGATTTTTTGTGAAGTAAAAAACAAGCAAAAAGCAGCAACTGGCACTTCGCACTATGTCAATAGGTTAGTCCCAAAAAATGATATAAAGTTGCTATAAAATGATTGTAAAACATCCAAGATTGATAATATAACAACATGGTACAAGCAAAAATTATAGATACGTTGGAGATGTATCACTCAGTAAAGTTCTTATGGATGGAGGAGGCAACATCAACATCCTGTACTACGACACCTTCAGACGTATGAACTTGTCCAAAAAACAACTCTTGACGTCCTCGACCATTTTCACATGATTATTCCTGGAAAGTCTGCTTATCCTATTGGGAGGATTAAGTTGGAAGTTGCATTTGGTGACGAGTATAATTACAGAACAGAGTTTCTGACATTTGAGGTGGTCAAGATCAAAAGCCCATATCACGCTCTCTTTGGCGGCCGGCTTACGCTCGTTTCATGGCCCGGCCCTGCTATGTTTATCTCAAGCTCAAGATTCCTGGGCCAGAAGGAACTATCACAGTCGATGGTGACAGAAGGATCACACGTGAGTGCGAGGAAGGGGACGTGGCTTATGCTTAGTCGACCTGCACAACAGAGGAGTTGAAGTTTTATACGTCGAATGTGGACCCGTCCGACATGACCCCCCTAAAGAAACCCACCACAGAGTCTGATCCCCACTTAAATTTAAGTTGGCTGAGGACACGAAATAGATTGATTTCACCCCGATGACTCATCCCAGTAGATCACTATTGGGACCGGCATGGGTCCCAAATAGGAAAGCATCCTCATCAAATTCATATGTGAGAATCGGGACATCTTTACATGGAAACATTCTGACATGCCTGGTGTATTGAGAGAATTCGCTAAGCACCACCTCAATGTGGATCCTAAAATGAAACTTGTCCGACAGTAACTTCTGTTGGGGAACGTAGCAGAATTCAAAAATTTTCTACGCTTTCACCAAGATCCAACTAAGGAGACATCTAGCAACGAGCAAATAAGAGTGCATCTACATACCGTTATGTAGATCGCGTGCGGAAGCTTTCGAAGAAGCGTGGATGAAGTAGTCGTACTCTTCGCGTTCTTCGTCACCGATGATCTAGCGCCGAACGGACAGCGCCTCCGCGTTCAACACACGTCCGGTACAGCAACGTCACCTCCTTCTTGATCCAGCAAGGGGGAGGAGAGGTCGTCGGAGATCCAGCAGCACAACGGCGTGGTGGTGGATGCAGTGGAGATTCCTGCAGGGCTTCGCCGGGCGCCATGCGTTAAGGAGACGGAGGTGTGACGGGAGGGGGGAGAGGCGCCAGGGCAAGGGTGCGGCTGCCCTCTCCCCCCCACATATATATAGGGGCCGGGGGGGTGCGCCGGCCCTGCAGATGGCATCTGCAGGGTGGGGCGGCGGCCAGGGGGGGAATCCTTGCCCCCCAAGGCAAGTGGCGCCCCCTCCCCCCTAGGGTTTCAACCCTAGGCGCATGGGGAGGAGGGCCCATGTGGTGCGCCAGCCCATTAGGGCTGGACACTTCCCCCTTGCGGCCTAGGGGCCCCACCGGGATGGGTGGCCCCACCCGGTGGACCCCCGGGGCTCCTCCGGTGGTCCCGGGACACTCCCGGTGACCCCCGGAGATCACCCGATGGCCGAAACCTGACTTCCTATATATCAATCTTTACCTACGGACCATTCCGGAACTCCTCGTGACGTCCGGGATCTCATCCGGGACTCCGAATAACTTTTGGGTTTCCACGTGCATGTATCTCTACGACCCTAGCGTTACCGAACCTTAAGTGTGTAGACCCTACGGGTTCGGGAGACACGTAGACATGACCGAGACCACTCTCCGGTCAATAACCAACAGCGGGATCTGGATACCCATGTTGGTTCCCACGTGTTCCTCGATGATCTTCATCGGATGAACCACCGTGTCAAGGATTCACTTAATCCCGTATGTTATTCCCTTTGTCCATCGGTACGGTACTTGCCCGAGATTAGATCGTCGGTATTCCCGATACCTTGTTCAATCTCATCATGGCAAGTCTATTTACTCGATCCGTAATCCATCATCCCGTGACTGACTACTTAGTCACATTGAGCTCATTATGATGATGTCTTACCGAGTGGGCCCAGAGGTACCTCTCCGTCATACGGAGCGACAATATCCCAGTCTCGGTTCGTACCAACCCAACAGACACTTTCGGTGATACCCGATGCGTACCTTTATAGTCACCCAGTTACGTTGTGACGTTTGGCACACCCAAAGTATTCCTACGGCATCCGGGAGTTGTACAACCTCATGGTCTAAGGAATAAATACTTGACACCGAAAAGCTTATGCATTACGAACTATACGATCTCGTGCTATGCTCAGAATTGGGTCTTGTCCATCACATCATTCTCCTAATGATGTGATCCCGTCATCACTGACATCATATGTCCATGGTCAGGAAACCGTGACCATCTGTTGATCAACGAGCTGGTAACTAGAGGCTTACCAGGGACTCATTGTGGTCTATGTATTCACACATGTATCGCTGTTTCCGTACAATACAATTCAAGTATGAATAACAGACGTTTATCATGAACAAGGAAATATAATAATAATTCTTTTATTATTGCCTCTAGGGCATATTTCCAACTGTCTCCCACTTGCACTAGAGTCAATAATCTAGTTACATTGTAATGAATCGAACACCCATAGAGTTCTGGTGTTGATCATGTTTTGCCCGTGGAAGAGGTTTAGCCAACGGGTCTGCAACATTCAGATCCGTATGCACTTTACAAATATCTATATCTCCATCTTGAACATAATTCAGAATGGAGTTGAAACAGCGCTTGATGTGCTTGGTCTTCTTGTGAAACCTGGGCTCCTTGGTAATAGCAATAGCACCAGTGTTGTCACAGAAGAGAATCATCGGGCTTGACGCGCTTGGAATGACTCCTAGGTCAGTGATGAACTCCTTCATCCAGACTCCTTCCTGTGCCGCTTCGCAAGCAGCTATGTACTCCGCTTCACATGTAGAATGCGCCACGACGCTCTGCTTGCAACTGCACCAGCTGACTGCCCCTCCGTTCAAAATATACACGTATCCGGTTTGTGACTTAGAGTCATCCAGATCTATGTCAAAGCTAGCATCGACGTAACCCTTTACGACGAGCTCTTCGTCACCTCCATAAACGAGAAGCATATCCTTAGTCCTTTTCAGGTACTTCAGGATGTTCTTGACCGCTGTCCAGTGTTCCGTACCGGGATCACTTTGGTACCTCCCTACCAAACTTATGGCAAGGTTCACATCAGGTCTGGTACACAGCATGTCATACATGATAGAACCTATGGCCGAGGCATAGGGAATGACACTCATCTTTTCTCTATCTTCTGCCGTGGTCGGCGACTGAGCCTTGCTCAATCTCATACCTTGCAAAACAGGCAAGAATCCCTTCTTGGACTGATATATATTGAACTTTTTCAATATCTTGTCAAGGTATGTACTTTGTGAAAGACCAATGAGGCGTCTTGATCTATCTCTATAGATTTTGATGCCTAATATGTAAGCAGCTTCTCCAAGGTCCTTCATTGAAAAACTTTTATTCAAGTAGGCCTTTACATTTTCCAAGAATTCTATATCATTTCCCATCAGCAATATGTCATCCACATATAATGTGAGAAATGCCACAGAGCTCCCACTCACTTTCTTGTAAATACAGGCTTCTCCATTAGTCTGTATAAATCCAAACGCTTTGATCACATCATTAAAGCGAATATTCCAACTCCGAGATGCTTGCACCAGCCCGTAAATCGAGCGCTGGAGCTTGCATACCTTGTTAGCATTCTCTGGATCGACAAAACCTTCCGGTTGCATCATATACAACTCTTCCTTGAGGAAGCCTTTAAGGAATGCTGTTTTGACGTCCATTTGCCATATCTCATAATCATAGAATGCGGCAATAGCTAACATGATTCTGACTGACTTCAGCATCGCTACGGGAGAGAAAGTCTCGTCGTAGTCAATCCCTTGAACTTGTCGATAACCCTTAGCGACAAGCCGAGCCTTATAGATGGTCACATTACCATCCGCGTCTGTCTTCTTCTTAAATATCCATTTGTTTTCTATGGCGTGCCTATCATCAGGCAAGTCCACCAAAGTCCATACTTTGTTTTCATACATGGATTCTATCTCGGATTTCATGGCTCCAAGCCATTTATTGGAATCCGGGCCCGCCATCGCTTCTTCATAGTTCGAAGGATCACCGTTGCATAACAACATGATTTCCAGGACAGGGTTTCCGTACCACTCTGGTGCGGAACGTGCCCTTGTGGACCTTCGAAGTTCAGTAGTAACTTGATCTGTTTTTCCATGATCATCATCATTAACTTCCTCCCCTGTCGGTGCAGGCACCTCAGGAACGATTTCCTGCGCTGCGCTACTTTCCGGTCCAGGAGGGGTGACTGTCACCTCATCAAGTTCTACTTTCCTCACACTCACTTCTTTCGAGAGGAACTCTTTCTCCAGAAAGCATCCACTCTTGGCAACAAAGACTTTGCCTTCGGATTTGTGGTTGAAGGTGTACCCAATCGTTTCCTTTGGGTATCCTACGAAGACGCATTTTTCCGATATGGGTTCGAGCTTTTCAGGTTGAAGTTTCTTGACATAAGCATCGCAACCCCAAACTTTTAGAAACGACAGCTTCGGTTTCTTGCCAAACAAAAGTTCATACTGAGTCGTCTCAACGGATTTCAACGGAGCCCTATTTAAAGTGAATGCGGCAGTCTCTAAAGCATAACCCCAAAAAGATAGCGGTAAATCGGCGAGGGACATCATAGATCGCACCATGTCCAACAGAGTACGATTTCGACGTTCGGACACACCGTTACGTTGAGGTGTTCCGGGCGGTGTCAATTGTGAAACAATTCCACATTTCCTAAGGTGTGTGCCAAATTCATGACTTAAATATTCTCCCCCATGATCTGATCGTAAGAACTTTATTTTCTGTCACGTTGATTCTCAACCTCATTCTGAAATTCCTTGAACCTTTCAAAGGTCTCAGACTTGTGTTTCATCAAATATATATACCCATATCTACTCAAGTCATCTGTGAGGGTGAGAACATAACGATAGCCTCCGCGAGCCTCAACACTCATTGGACCGCACACATCGGTATGTATGATTTCCAACAAGTTGGTTGCTCGCTCCATTGTTCCGGAGAACGGAGTCTTGGTCATCTTGCCCAAGAGGCATGGTTCGCACGTGTCAAATGATTCATAATCAAGAGACTCTAGAAGTCCATCTGAATGGAGCTTCTTCATACGTTTGACACCAATATGACCAAGGCGGCAATGCCACAAGTATGTGGGACTATCATTATCAACTTTACATCTTTTGGCATCTACACTATGAATATGTGTATCATCACGTCCGAGATTCATCAAAAATAAACCATTGACCAGCGGGGCATGACCATAAAACATATCTCTCAAATAAATAGAACAGCCATTATTCTCCGATTTGAAAGAGTAACCATCTCGCATAAGACGAGATCCAGATACAATGTTCATGCTCAAAGCTGGTACTAAATAACAATTATTAAGGTTTAAAACTAATCCCGAGGGTAGATGTAGAGGCAGCGTGCCGACGGCGATCACATCGACCTTGGAACCATTCCCGACGCGCATCGTCACCTCATCCTTCGCCAGTCTCCGTTTATTTCGCAGCTCCTGTTTTGAGTTACAAATGTGAGCAACCGCACCGGTATCAAATACCCAGGAGCTACTACGAGCGCTGGTAAGGTACACATCAATAACAAGTATATCAAATATACCTTTGACGTTCCCGGCCTTCTTGTCTGCTAAGTATTTGGGGCAGTTCCGCTTCCAGTGACCCGTTCCCTTGCAATAAAAGCACTCTGTCTCAGGCTTGGGTCCATACTTTGGCTTCTTCCCAGCAACAGGCTTGCCGGGCGCGGCAACTCCCTTGCCGTCCTTCTTGAAGTTCTTCTTACCCTTGCCTTTCTTGAACTTAGTGGTTTTATTGACCATCAACACTTGATGTTCTTTCTTGATGTCCACCTCCGCTGATTTCAGCATCGAATACACTTCGGGAATGGACTTCTCCATCCCCTGCATATTGAAGTTCAACACGAAGCTCTTGAAGCTTGGTGGGAGCGACTGGAGGATTCTGTCAACGACCGCTTCATCTGGGAGATTCATTCCCAGCTGAGACAAGCGGTTGTGTAATCCAGAAATCTTGAGGATGTGCTCACTGACAGAACTGTTTTCCTCCATCTTACAGCTGTAGAATGCGTCGGAGACATCATATCTCTTGACTCGGGCATGAGCTTGGAAAACCATTTTCAGCTCTTCGAACATCTCATATGCTCCGTGGTGCTCAAAACGTTTTTGGAGCCCCGACTCTAAGCTGTAAAGCATGTCGCACTGAACCAGGGAGTAATCATCACTACGCGACTGCCAGACGTTCAAAACGTCTTGGGCCGCATCAGGAGCAGGTGCATCGCCTAGCGGTGCTTCAAGGACATATGAACTCTTGGCAGCTATGAGGATAATCCTCAGGTTACGGACCCAATCCGTATAGTTGCTACCATCGTCTTTCAGCTTGGTTTTCTCTAGGAACGCGTTGAAGTTGAGGGAAACTGGAGCGTGGGCCATTTGATCTACAAGAGATATTGTAAAGAATTTAGACTAAGTTCATGATAATTAAGTTCATCTTAATCAAATTTTAATGAACTCCCACTCAGAATGACATCTCTCTAGTCATCTAAGTGATACACGATCCGAATCGACTAGCCTGTGTCCGATCATCACGTGAGATGGACTAGTCATCAACGGTGAACATCTTCATGTTGATCGTATCTTCTATACGACTCGTGTTCGACCTTTCGGTCTTCCGTGTTCCGAGGCCATGTCTGTACATGCTAGGCTCGTCAAGTGAACCCTAAGTGTATTGCGTGTGTAAATCTGGCTTACACCCGTTGTATGCGAACGTTAGAACCTATCACACCCGATCATCACGTGGTGCTTCGGAACAACGAACTTTAGCAACGGTGCACAGTTAGGGGAAACACAATTCTTGAAATTTTAGTGAGAGATCATCTTATTTACTACCGTCGTTCTAAGTAAACAAGATGCATAAACATGATGATTATCACATGCAATCAATTAAAGTAACATGATATGGCCAATATCATCTTGCTCCTTGGATCTCCATCTTCGGGGCACCATGATCATCTTGTCACCGGCTCGACGCCATGATCTTCATCATCATGATCTCCATCATCGTGTCTTGAAGAAGTCGTCACGCCAACTATTACTTCTACTACTATGGCTAACGTTTAGCAATAAAGTAAAGTAATTACATAGCGTTTATTTAGTGACACGCAGGTCATACAATAATTAAGACAACTCCTATGGCTCCTGCCGGTTGTCAAGTTCATCGACATGCAAGTCGTGATTCCCTATTACAAAAACATTATCAATCTCATACATCACATATATCATTCATCACATCTTCGTTTTGGCCATACCACGTCACATAGCACATGCTGCAAAAACAAGTTAGACGTCCTCTAATTGTTGTTGCAAGTTTTTACGTGGCTTCTATAGGATTTCTAGCAAGAACGTTTCTTACCTAGGCCAAAAACCACAACGTGATTTTTCAATTTCTATTTACCCTTCATAAGGACCCTTTTCATCGAATCCGATCCGACTAAAGTAAGAGAGACAGACACCCGCCAGCCACCTTATGAATCTAGTGCATGTCTGTCGGTGGAACCAGTCTCACGTAAGCGTACGTGTAAAGTCGGTCCGGGCCGCTTCATCCCACAATACCGCCGAATCAAGATTGACTAGTAACGGCAAGAAAGTTGAACAAACTCAAACGCCCACAACTGCTTTGTGTTCTACTCGTGCAAGATGCTACGCATTAAACCTAGCTCTGATACCACTGTTGGGGAACGTAGCAGAATTCAAAAAATTTCTACGCTTTCACCAAGATCCAACTAAGGAGACATCTAGCAACGAGCAAATAAGAGTGCATCTACATACCGTTATGTAGATCGTGTGCGGAAGCTTTCGAAGAAGCGTGGATGAAGTAGTCGTACTCTTCGCGTTCTTCGTCACCGATGATCTAGCGCCGAACGGACAGCGCCTCCGCGTTCAACACACGTCCGGTACAGCAACGTCACCTCCTTCTTGATCCAGCAAGGGGGGAGGAGAGGTCGTCGGAGATCCAGCAGCACAATGGCGTGGTGGTGGATGCAGTGGAGATTCCTGCAGGGCTTCGCCGGGCGCCCTGCGTTAAGGAGACGGAGGTGTGACGGGAGGGGGAGAGGCGCCAGGGCAAGGGTGCGGCTGCCCTCTCCCCCCCACATATATATAGGGGCCAGGGGGGGTGCGCCGGCCCTGCAGATGGCATCTGCAGGGTGGGGCGGCGGCCAGGGGGGGGATCCTTGCCCCCCAAGGCAAGTGGCGCCCCCTCCCCCCTAGGGTTTCAACCCTAGGCGCATGGGGAGGAGGGCCCATGTGGTGCGCCAGCCCATTAGGGCTGGACACTTCCCCCTTGCGGCCTAGGGGCCCCACCGGGATTGGTGGCCCCACCCGGTGGACCCCCGGGGCCCCTCCGGTGGTCCCGCGACACTCCCGGTGACCCCCGGAGATCACCCGATGGCCGAAACCTGACTTCCTATATATCAATATTTACCTCCGGACCATTCCGGAACTCCTCGTGACGTCCGGGATCTCATCCGGGACTCCGAACAACTTTCGGGTTTCCACGTGCATGTATCTCTACGACCCTAGCGTTACCGAACCTTAAGTCTGTAGACCCTACGGGTTTGTGAGACACGTAGACATGACCGAGACCACTCTCCGGTCAATAACCAACAGCGGGATCTGGATACCCATGTTGGTTCCCACGTGTTCCTCGATGATCTTCATCGGATGAACCACCGTGTCAAGGATTCACTTAATCCCGTATGTTATTCCCTTTGTCCATCGGTACGGTACTTGCCCGAGATTCGATCGTCGGTATTCCCAATACCTTGTTCAATCTCGTCATGGCAAGTCTCTTTACTCGATCCGTAATCCATCATCCCGTGACTGACTACTTAGTCACATTGAGCTCATTATGATGATGTCTTACCGAGTGGGCCCAAAGGTACCTCTCCGTCATACGGAGCGACAATATCCCAGTCTCGGTTCGTACCAACCCAACAGACACTTTCGGTGATACCCGATGCGTACCTTTATAGTCACCCAGTTACGTTGTGACGTTTGGCTCACCCAAAGTATTCCTACGGCATCCAGGAGTTGTACAACCTCATGGTCTAAGGAATAAATACTTGACACTGAAAAGCTTATGCATTACGAACTATACGATCTCGTGCTATGCTCAGAATTGGGTCTTGTCCATCACATCATTCTCCTAATGATGTGATCCCGTCATCACTGACATCCTATGTCCATGGTCAGGAAACCGTGACCATCTGTTGATCAACGAGCTGGTAACTAGAGGCTTACTAGGGACTCATTATGGTATATGTATTCACACATGTATCGATGTTTCCGTACAATACAATTCAAGCATGAATAACAGACGATTATCATGAACAAGGAAATATAATAATAATGCTTTTATTATTGCCTCTAGGGCATATTTCCAACACCTTCATCATTTTAACAAGGAGAGACGCAAAGCTATTGGTGAAGAAGTAGCTTGACTCCTTGCAGCCAGGTTTATCGTTGAACACCCCAAGTGGTAGGCAAATCCTGTACTTGTTCTGAAGAAAAATGAAACTTGGCGAATGTGTGTTGATTGCATAGATCTTAACAAGGCTTGCCCCAAGGATCCATTCGCTCTTCCTCGCATTAACCAGATCATCAATTTCACAGCTGGTTGTGAGAGCTTATTTTTTCTGGATGCTTACTCTGGCTATCATCAGACAAAATGGTTGTCGAGGATCAGAAGAAGACGACTTTTATTACATCCTTTGGGGCTTTCTGCTATGTCTCTATGCCCTTCAGAGTTAAGAGCGCGGGGGCTACTTATCAGCGTTGCGTGCAGAATTGTTTTCACAATCAGGTCGGCGCAATGTTCAAGCTTATGTTGATGACATTGTGGTCAAGTATCTGAAGAAGGAAACATTATTGGAAGATCTTAAGGAAACTTTCGACAATCTTCGGGTTTACAAGAAGATGCTTAACCCGGTCAAGTGTGTTTTTGGAGTTCCTACAGGCAAGTTGCTTGGTTTTCTGGTGTCCGAAAGAGGCATTGAAGCCAATCCGGAGAAAATTAAGGCAGTGAACTCCCTTGACAAGCCGACCAACATTAACGATATCCAGCGCATGGTAGGTCATATTACTGCCTTGAGCCGGTTCATAAGCCGCCTTGGAGAGAATGTGATTCCGCTGTACCAGATGATGAAGAAGACATACAACTTTTTTTGGAGCGATGCTACCAACGATGCTTTAGAAGCCCTCAAGAAGCGGTTGGTTGAGCCGCCGGTCCTCGCTGCTCCCATTGACAAAGAGCCTATGCTCATGTACGTCGCTACTAATAACAAAGCAGTGAATGTGGCAGTTGTCATTGTGCGAAAGGAGGCAAGAAAAGAGTATCCAGTCCAGAGGCCAGTTTACTACATCAGCGAAGTTCTAACTAATCCAAGCAGATATACCCACATTGGAAAAAACTTGTGTTTGGTGTTTTTATGGCTAGTCGCAAGTTGAAGCATTACTTTATGGAATACTCTATCACTATGGTCAGTTCAACCCCTCTGGGATGCCACATGCCAGGTTGCTAAGTGGGCGACTGAGCTTGGACCACATCATCTGAAATATGTGCCTCGGACGGCCATCGAGTCTCATGCATCGGTGGACTTCATCAATGATTGGACTGAACTCCAAGTTCATGAGGAAAGGCCGACAATATATATTGGATGATTTGCTTTGATGGCTCCAGACAATTGGAAGGCTCGGGGCCTGGAGTGATTATATCTTCACACGAGGTGACAAGTTTTGTTATGTTTTGAGGCTCATGTTTCCTTGTACTAATAATGCAGCTGAGTATGAGGCTCTTCTCCATGGGCTCCGGATAGCTAAGGAGATGAAATTAAGCCGGGTTAGATGCCTGGGTAACTCAGACTTGGTAGCTTAGCAAGTATCAGGGACTTGGGACTCAGAAGGATCCTCTTATGGCGGTTTATTGGCAAGTGGTGACCAACATTGCGGGACACTTCAAGGGATATCAAGTTGATCACATTGTCGGCAGATCAATGAGGTGGCTGATGCATTGTCATGACTTGGCTCTTAGCGTAAGCCGGTCCCTCTCAATGTGTTCCTTGATGTTCTTCATAATCCTGAAGGAAATATGCCCTAGAGGCAATAATAAAGTTGTTATTTATATTTCCTTATATCATGATAAATGTCTTTTATTCATGCTAGAATTGTATTAACCGGAAACTTAGTACATGTGTGAATACATAGACAAAACAGAGTGTCCCTAGTATGCCTCTACTAGACTAGCTCATTGATCAAAGGTGGTTATGTTTCCTAACCATAGACATGAGTTGTCATTTGATCAACGGGATCACATCATTAGGAGAATGATGTGATGGACTAGACCCATCCGTTAGCATAGCACTTTGATCGTTTAGTTTTACTGCTATTGCTTTCTTCATGACTTATACATGTTCCTATGACTATGAGATTATGCAACTCCCGAATACCGTAGGAACACCTTGTGTGCTATCAAACGTCACAACGTAACTGGGTGATCATAAAGATGCTCTACAGGTGTCTCCGAAAGTATTCGTGGTGTTGGCATAGATCAAGATTAGGATTTGTCACTCCGAAGTGTCGGAGAGGTATCTCTGGGCCCTCTCGGTAACACACATCATAATAAGCCTTGCAAGCAAAAGACTAATGAGTTAGTCACGAGATGATGTGTTACGGAACGAGTAAAGAGACTTGCCGGTAACGAGATTGAACTAGGTATAGAGATACCAACGATCGAATCTCGGGCAAGTAACATACCGATGACAAAAGGAACAACGTATGTTGTTATGCGGTTTGACCGATAAAGATCTTCGTAGAATATGTAGGAGCCAATATGAACATCCAGGTTCCGCTATTGGTTATTGACCGGAGATGAGTCTCGGTCATGTCTACATAGTTCTCGAACCCGTAGGGTCCGCACGCTTAACGTTTGATGACGATCGGTATTATGAGTTTATGAGTTTTGATGTACCGAAGGTAGTTCGGAGTCCCAGTTGAGATCACGGACATGACGAGGAGTCTCGGAATGTCCGAGACATAAAGATTGATATATTGGACGACTATATTCGGACACCGGAAGTGTTCCGGAAAAGTTTCGGATTTAACGGGATTGCCGGAGGGGGTTACCGGAACCCCCTACGAAGGGGGATGGTCCATAGTGGGCCTTATGGAAAAGAGAGAGGCAGCCCATAGGGGCTGGCCGGCGCCCCACCTAGGGTTCCTAGTTGGACTAGGATTGGGGGGCGCCACCTCTCCCTCTTTTCCTTTCCCTCTCTTCCTTCTTTGGTAGTTCCTACTAGGAATAGGATTGCAATCCTATTCCTAGTAGGATTGCACCCCTAGCCGCACCATAGAAGGGCCGGCCGGCCTCCCCCCTTGCTCCTTTATATACGGGGGCAGGGGGCACCCAAAGACACACAAGTTGAATTGTTCCAGCCGTGTGCGGTGCCCCCCTCCACAGAAACACACCTCGGTCATACCGTCGCGGTGCTTAGGCGAAGCCCTGCGCCGGTGAATACATCATATCCGTCACCACGCCGTCGTGCTGACGAAACTCTCCCGTGAAGCTCAACTGGATCAAGAGCTCGTGGGACGTCATCAAGCTGAACGTGTGCTGAACGCGGAGGTGCCGTACGTTCGGTGCTTGATCGGTTGAATCGTGAAGAAGTTCGACTACATCAACCGCGTCACTTGACGCTTCCGCTTCCGGCCTACGAGGGTACGTAGACACACTCTTCCCTCTCGTTGCTATGCATCTGGTAGATAGATCTTGCGTGATCGTAGGAAAAATTTAAAATACTACGTTCCCCTACAGTGGCATCATGGGCCAGGTCTATGCGTAGATGATATACACGAGTAGAACACAATGAGTTGTGGGCGATACTAGTCATACTGCTTACCAGCATGTCATACTTTGCTTCGGCGGTATTGTGAGATGAAGCGGCCCGGACCGACATTACGCGTACGCTTAAGTGAGACTGGTTTCACCGTTACGAGCACTCGTTGCTTAAAGGTGACTGGCGGGTGTCTGTCTCTCTCACTTTAGCTGAATCAAGTGTGGCTACGCCCGGTCCTTGTGAAGGATAAAATAGCACATACTTGACGAAACATCGTTGTGGTTTTGTATGCGTAGGTAAGAACGGTTCTTGCTAAGCCCGTAGCAGCCACGTAAAACTTGCAACAACAAAGTAGAGGACGTCTAACTTGTTTTTGCAGGGCATGTTGTGATGTGATATGGTCAAGACATGATGAGTTATACGGTTTTGTATGAGATGATCATGTTTTGTAATGTTATCGGCAACTGGCAGGAGCCATATGGTTGTCGCTTTATTGTATGAAATGCAATCGCCATGTAATTGCTTTACTTTATCACTAAGCGGTAGCGATAGTCGTAGAAACAATAGTTGGCGAGACGACAATGATGCTACGATGGAGATCAAGGTGTCGCGCCGGTGACGAAGGTGATCATGAAGGTGCTTTGGAGATGGAGATCAAAAGCACAAGATGATGATGGCCATATCATGTCACATATTTTTGATTGCATGTGATGTTTATCTTATTATGCTTCTTATTTTGCTTAGAACGACGGTAGCATTATAAGATGATCCCTTACTAAATTTCAAGGTATAAGTGTTCTCCCAGAGTATGCACCGTTGCGAAAGTTCGTCGTGCCGAGACACCACGTGATGATCGGGTGTGATAAGCTCTATGTTCAAATACAACGGGTGTAAGCCAGTTTTGCACACGCAGAATACTCGGGTTAAACTTGACGAGCCTAGCATATGCAGATATGGCCTCGGAACACTGGAGACCGAAAGGTCGAGCGTGAATCATATAGTAGATATGATCAACATAAGATGTTCACCATTGAAACTACTCCATCTCACGTGATGATCGGACATGGTTTAGTTGATTTGGATTACGTGATCATTTAGATGACTAGAGGGATGTCTATCTAAGTGGGAGTTCTTAAGTAATATGATTAATTGAACTTTAATTTATCATGAACTTAGTCCTGGTAGTATTAGCATATCTATGTTGTAGATCAATAGCTCGCGATGTTGCTCCCCGTTTATTTTTTATATGTTCCTAGAGAAAACTAAAGTTGAAAGATGTTAGTAGCAATGATGCGGAATTGTTCCGTGATCTGAGGATTATCCTCATTGCTGCACAGAGAAATATGTCCTTGATGCACCGCTAGGTGACAGACCTATTGCAGGAGTAGATGTAGACGTTATGAACGTTTTGACAAAAGCTCGGTATGATGACTACTTGATAGTTTAGTGCACCATGCTTTACGGCTTATAACCGGGACTTCAAAAACCGTTTTGAACGCCACGGAGCATATGAGATGTTCCAAGAGTTGAAATTAGTATTTCATACTCATGCCGTGTCGAGAGGTATAAGACTTCTGATAGTACTTTGCCTACAAGATGGAGGAGAATAGCTCAACCAGTTAGCATGTGCTCAGATTGTCTGGGTACTACAATTACTTGAATCAAGTGGGAGTTAATCTTCCAGATAAGATAGTAATTGACAAAGTTCTCTAGTCACTATCACCAAGTTAGTAGAACTTCGTGATGAACTATAATATGCAAGGGATGACGAAGGTAATTCCCGAGCTCTTCGCAATGCTGTAATCGGCGAAGGTAGAAATCAAGAAAGAACATCAAGTGTTGAAGGTTAATAAGACCACTTGTTTCAAGTAAAGGGCAAAGGGATAGAAGGGGAACTTCAAGAAGAATGACAAGCAAGTTGTCACTCCCATGAAGAAACCCAAAGCTAAACTCAAGCCTGAAACTAAGTGCTTCTACTGCAAAGGAAATGGTCACCGGAAGTGGAACTGCCCTAGATACTTGGCGGATAAGAAGGATGGCAAAGTGAACAAAGGTATATTTGATATACAGATTATTGATGTGTATTTTACTAGTGTTCATAGCAACCCCTCTGTATTTGATACTGGTTCAGTTGCTAAAGAGTAGTAACTCGAAATGGGAGTTGCATAATGAACAGAAACTAGTTAAAGGATGAAGTGACGATGTGTATTGGAAGCAGTTCCAAGATTGATATGATCATCATCGCACACTCCCTATACTTTCGGGATTAGTGTTGAACCTAAATAAGTGTTATTTGGTGTTTGTGTTGAGCATGAATATGATTTGATCATGTTTATTGCAATACGGTTATTCATGTAAGTTAGAGAATAATTGTTGTTTTGTTTACATGAATAAAACCTTCTATGGTCATACACCCAATGAAAATAGTTTGTTGGATCTCGATCGTGTGATACACATATTCATAATATTGAAGCCAAAAGATGCAAGGTTAATAATGATAGTGCAACTTATTTGTGGCACTGCCGTTTAGGTCATATTGGTGTAAAGCGCATGAAGAAACTCCATAGTGATGGACTTTTTGAAATCACTTGATTATGAATCACTTGGTGCTTGCGAACCATGCCTCATGGGCAAGATGACTAAAACTCCGTTCTCCGGAACTGTGGAACGAGCAACAGAGTTGTTGGAAATCATACATACTGATGTATGCAGACCAATGAGTGTTGAAGCTCACGGCGGGAATCGTTATTTTCTGACCTTCACTGATGATTTGAGCAGATATGGGTATATCTACTTAATGAAGCACAAGTCTGAAACATTTGAAAAGTTCAAAGAATTTCAGAGTGAAGTGGAGAATCATCGTAACAAGAAAATAAGAGTTTCTACGATATGATCGTAGAGGTAAAATATTTGAGTTAGCGAGTTTGGCCTTCAGTAAAAACAATGTGAAATAGTTTCACTACTCACGCCACCTGGAACACCACAGTGTAATGGTGTGTCCGAACGTCATAACCGTACTTTATTAGATATGATGCGATCGATGATGTCTCTTACCGATCTACCACTATTGTTTTTGGGGTTATGCATTAGAGACAGCTACATTCACGTTAAATAGGGCACCATCTAAATCTGTGGAGATGACACCGTATGAACTGTGGTTTGACGAGAAACCTAAGCTGTCATTTTTTAAGTTTGGGACTGCGATGCTTATGTGAAAAAGTTTCAACATGATAAGCTCGAACTCAAATCGGAGAAGTAAATCTTCATAGGATACCCAAAAGAAACTGTTGGGTACACCTTCTATCACAGATCCGAAGGCAAGGTCTTTGTTGCTAAGAGTGGATCCTTTCTAAAGAAGGAGTTTCTCTCGAAAGAAGTGAGTGGGAGGAAAGTAGAACTTGATGAGGTAATTGTACCTTCTCCCGAATTAGAAAGTGGAACATCACAGAAACTAGTTCCAGTGATTCCTACACCAATTAGTGAGGAAGCTAATGATGATGATCATGAAACTTCAGATCAAGTTTCTGCTGAACGTCGTAGATCAACCAGAGTACGTTCCGCACCAGAGTGGTACGGCAACCCAGTTCTGGAAGTCATGTTACTAGACCATGATGAACCTGCGAACTATGAGGAAGCGATGATGAGCCCAGATTCCGCAAAATGGCTTGAGGCCATAAAATCTGAGATGGGATCCATGTATGAGAACAAAGTGTGGACTTTGGTTGACTTGCCCGATGATCGGCAAGCCATCGAAAATAAATGGATCTTCAAGAGGAAGACCGACGCTGACGGTAATGTTACTGTTTACAAAGCTCGACTTGTTGCGAAAGGTTTTCGACAAGTTCAAGGAGTTGACTACGATGAGACTTTCTCACCTGTAGCGATGCTTAAGTCTGTCCGAATCATGTTAGCAATTGCCACATTTTATGAAATCTGGCAAATGGATACCAAAACTGCATTCTTTAATGGATTTATTAAAGAAAAATTGGATATGATGCAACCCGAAGGTTTTGTCAATCCTAAAGGTGCTAACAAAATGTGCAAGCTCCAGCGATCCATCTATGGACTGGTGCAAGCATCTCGGAGTTGGAATATACGCTTTGATAAGTTGATCAAAGCATATAGATTTATACAGACTTACGGTGAAGCCTGTATTTACAAGAAGTGAGTGGGAGCACTACAACCTTTCTGATAAGTATATGTGAATGACATATTGTCGATCGGAAATGATGTAGAATTTTCTGGAAAGCATAAAGGAGTATTTGAAAGGAGTTTTTCAAAGAAAGACCTTGGTGAAGCTGCTTACATATTGGGCATCAAGATCTATAGAGATAGATCAAGACGCTTGATAAGTACATACCTTGATAAGATTTTGAAGTAGTTCAAAATGGATCAGTCAAAGAAGGAGTTCTTGCCTGACTTGTAAGGTGTGAAGTTGAGTAAGACTCAAAGCCAGACCACGGCAGAAAAATATAGAGAGAATGAAAGTCATTCCCTATGCCTCAGCCATAGGTTCTATAAAGTATGCCATGCTGTGTACCAAACATGTTGTGTACCTTGCCATGAGTTTGTCAAGGGGGTACAATAGTGATCCAGGAGTAGATCACTGTACAGCGGTCAAAATTATCCTTAGTAACTGGATGACTAAGGAAATGTTTCTCGATTATGGAGGTGATAAAGAGTTCGTCGTAAAGGGTTACGCCGATGCAAGCTTTGACACTAAATCCAGATGACTCTAAGTATCAATCTGGATGCGTATTGAAAGTGGGAGCAATTAGCTAGAGTAGCTCTATGCAGAGCATTGTAGACATAGAAATTTGCAAAATACATACGGATCTGAATGTGACAGACCCGTTGACTAAACTTCTCTCATAAGCAAAACATGATCACACCTTATTACTCTTGGGTATTAATCACATAGCGATGTGAACTAGATTATTGACTCTAGTAAACCCTTTGGGTGTTGGTCACATGGCGATGTGAACTATGGGTGTTATTCACATAACGATGTGAACTATCGGTATTAAATCACATGGCGATGTGAGCTAGATTATTGACTCTAGTGCAAGTGGGAGACTGAAGGAAATATGCCCTAGAGGCAATAATAAAGTTGTTATTTATATTTCCTTATATCATGATAAATGTCTTTTATTCATGCTAGAATTGTATTAACCGGAAACTTAGTACATGTGTGAATACATAGACAAAACAGAGTGTCCCTAGTATGCCTCTACTAGACTAGCTCATTGATCAAAGGTGGTTATGTTTCCTAACCATAGACATGAGTTGTCATTTGATCAACGGGATCACATCATTAGGAGAATGATGTGATGGACTAGACCCATCCGTTAGCATAGCACTTTGATCGTTTAGTTTTACTGCTATTGCTTTCTTCATGACTTATACATGTTCCTATGACTATGAGATTATGCAACTCCCGAATACCGTAGGAACACCTTGTGTGCTATCAAACGTCACAACGTAACTGGGTGATCATAAAGATGCTCTACAGGTGTCTCCGAAAGTATTCGTGGTGTTGGCATAGATCAAGATTAGGATTTGTCACTCCGAAGTGTCGGAGAGGTATCTCTGGGCCCTCTCGGTAACACACATCATAATAAGCCTTGCAAGCAAAAGACTAATGAGTTAGTCACGAGATGATGTGTTACGGAACGAGTAAAGAGACTTGCCGGTAACGAGATTGAACTAGGTATAGAGATACCAACGATCGAATCTCGGGCAAGTAACATACCGATGACAAAAGGAACAACGTATGTTGTTATGCGGTTTGACCGATAAAGATCTTCGTAGAATATGTAGGAGCCAATATGAACATCCAGGTTCCGCTATTGGTTATTGACCGGAGATGAGTCTCGGTCATGTCTACATAGTTCTCGAACCCGTAGGGTCCGCACGCTTAACGTTTGATGACGATCGGTATTATGAGTTTATGAGTTTTGATGTACCGAAGGTAGTTCGGAGTCCCAGATGAGATCACGGACATGACGAGGAGTCTCAGAATGTCCGAGACATAAAGATTGATATATTGGACGACTATATTCGGACACCGGAAGTGTTCCGGAAAAGTTTCGGATTTAACGGGATTGCCGGAGGGGGTTACCGGAACCCCCTACGAAGGGGGATGGTCCATAGTGGGCCTTATGGAAAAGAGAGAGGCAGCCCATAGGGGCTGGCCGGCGCCCCACCTAGGGTTCCTAGTTGGACTAGGATTGGGGGGCGCCACCTCTCCCTCTTTTCCTTTCCCTCTCTTCCTTCTTTGGTAGTTCCTACTAGGAATAGGATTGCAATCCTATTCCTAGTAGGATTGCACCCCTAGCCGCACCATAGAAGGGCCGGCCGGCCTCCCCCCTTGCTCCTTTATATACGGGGGCAGGGGGGCACCCAAAGACACACAAGTTGAATTGTTCCAGCCGTGTGCGGTGCCCCCCTCCACAGAAACACACCTCGGTCATACTGTCGCGGTGCTTAGGCGAAGCCCTGCGCCGGTGAATACATCATATCCGTCACCACGCCGTCATGCTGACGAAACTCTCCCGTGAAGCTCAACTGGATCAAGAGCTCGTGGGACGTCATCAAGCTGAACGTGTGCTGAACGCGGAGGTGCCGTACGTTCGGTGCTTGATCGGTTGAATCGTGAAGAAGTTCGACTACATCAACCGCGTCACTTGACGCTTCCGCTTCCGGTCTACGAGGGTACGTAGACACACTCTTCCCTCTCGTTGCTATGCATCTGGTAGATAGATCTTGCGTGATCGTAGGAAAAATTTAAAATACTACGTTCCCCTACAAATCCTTCTATCAAACTGCCATTAGAGGATGATCTTGTTATCTTGATCCGGAGGCATAGTTGGTGGCTGCTCCTCGTGCTATACCAGACTGGACGTTTCCTTATCTGGCTTATCTGACTCGAGGTTAGCTCCTTGAGGATGAAATTATCACTCGACACATTGTCCGATGCTCCAATTCTACGACTATTGTCAATGGCGAATTGCACAGAAGAAGCATCAATGGAGTTTTTCAGTGCTGTGTTTCCCCAGACAAGGGGCGAGAAATCCTTAATGAGGTCCACTCTGGTGGTTGTGATCATCACGCCGGCTCAAGATCCCTAGTGGCAAAGGCTTTCTGACAAGGTTTTATTGGCTCACAGGTCATGCAGATGTTGAAGATATCGTGCGCAAAATAAAGAGGTTGTCAAACCCTCCATGGTTACTTGCATAAACAAATACTTGCACCCAACGCGATAAATGGGCTGTCAATCCCTTCACGGTTACTTGCAAGGAAGATATCTAGGTATAAAAGATAAGTAGAAGTGTAAAATGAAATAGAAGTAAATAAATTGCAGCAAAGTATTTTTGTGTTTTTGATTTTATAGATCGAAAGCAATATGATAAATGATAGACTCGGGGCATAGTTTTCACTAGAGGCTTCTCTCTTGAAAGAAAGCATACATTGAATAAACAAATTACTGTTGAGCAATTGATAGAAAAGCACATAGTTACGTCAATATCCAAGGCAATGATCATGTATATAGGCATCACGTCCGAGACAAGTAGATCGACTCCTGCCTGCATCCACTACTATTACTCCACACGTCGACCGCTATCCAGCATGCATCTAGTGTATTAAGTTGACAAGAACGGAGTAACGCCTTAAGCACGATGACATGATGTAGAGGGATAGATCTAATCAATATGAATAAACCCAATATTTTTATCATTAATGGCAACAATATAAATACGTGACATGTCCCTTTCTGTCACTGGGATTGAGCACCGCAAGATTGAACCCATTACAAAGCACCTCTCCCATTGCAAGAAAAATCAATCTAGTTAGTCAAACCAAATCAATAGATCGGAGAGAAATACAAAGTTATGACAATCATGCATAAAAGAGTTCAGAGAAGACTCACTTGATCATAAACCCACAATTCAATGAATCTCAACAAACACACCGCAAAAGAAGAATGCATCGAATAGATCTCCAAGAACATCGAGGAGAGGATTGTATTGAAGATCAAAGAGAGAAGAAGTCATCTAGCTAGTAACTATGGACCCGTAGATCTGTGGTAAACTACTCACACATCATTAGAAGGGTGGCAAGGTTGATGAAGAAGCCTTCCGTGATCAAATCCCCCTCCGACGGAGCATCGAAAAAGGTCCCCCAGATGGGATATCTTGAAGACAGAAACTTGTGGCGACGAAAAAAGTATTTTGGGTTGCTCCCTGGTCTTCGGGGAATATTTTGGGTATTTATAGAGGAATAATTAGGTTTGGAAGGGTCACGGGGGAGGGCACACGCTTGTGGGGCGTGCCCCCCGAGCTTGTCACCGCGTCGTGGCTCTTTTGGCCTCCTCCAGAAGCTTCTAGGGTGTCTTCTCGTCCAAGAAAAATCTTCAAAAAGTTTCGTGACATTTGGACTCCGTTTGGTATTGATTTTCTGGAAAGACAAAAACAAGGAAAAAACAACAACTAGCACTGGGCACTAGGTTAATAGGTTAGTCCCAAAAATGATATAAAATAGCATAAACATGCATATAAAACATCCAAGATCGGTAATATAATAGCGGGGAACAATCAAAATTTATAGATACGTTGGAGATGTATCATTTACCATGTAAAAACACGTTCCCACTAGCTCTTCATGCGCATGCAAACTACCACATAACCACGAACTATTTATTTTGTGCACTTTCAAGTAGCCATGTCATATTAGGTTTCTTTTGCTATCTATGTATGTCTTGATGTTATTCGATGTTGTTCGATCCACTCTATACGTCCAACACAAGTCCCCGCCCAACCATTTGGATAGACTTCACATCTATGCGATCGTCCTATTTCGAAAGCCCAAACCACGGGCTTTTCACAGTCCCATTCTCTTGGCTTCCTATCCATCTCTCTTTTGCTCCTCATAGGCCACAACTTTGCGCTAGATGCCTTCTCTCCGAAGTTTCTACAACATTTTAATCCCAATTTGATTCCATTGCATACAAAGATGTAGCTCATCAAGTTGATGGAACTAAGCTTCAGCATGCATGATTGTGCATTAGACAAGACAAACCAAAAATAATTAGAGCCATCTGGGTATATTGTGGTGAATTGCTGCAATACACTGCACATGGTTGATTCGGTGAGAAGCATGATTTATTCAATAGTGGGCCTCATCTTCGAATTTGTATTTTATTTTCTATGTGAGCTATATTTTTTACGAATGCACATCAGTAGTTGTTATCGTTGTTTTAGGTGTAGCCAAGGGTTGAGATGTCTCCACAGTCTCTACTCAACGTCGTTTTCATCTCATATCGCCTCGCTGATATATTGTCAAGGTAATAAATTAACAGAACAGAAATCACACTCATTTTTGGCTTTTTCATCATTTATCATCAACTTTTACTATGTTTCATATACTTCCTTGATTTTTTAAACATCAAATTATTTGTTAACAGTTCCCGCAGAAATATGCGGGACATCATCTAGTTTTTCAGAGTGAGCCATCACAGTTAGACTTGCCGACACGTTTGCCACAATGACGAATCACATAACCAATTTTGTAGTCTTCTTTCCTTCTGATTATTTTTCCTATTTTTTACAGTTGTGTGTGATGTGTCTGCTACCATATTTCTGGCCTTTTCTGTCAACAATATGTAATGACGGCGGCTAGAGCTAGGGACGAACGAATTCATGGCAATCAATGCATGGCGCTATCAATCAATCTTTTCTTGATTAACTAAACTTATACAAACTCGCAAGTTGTGCAATGATATGGAGTGAGGTAAGATATATAGTCGTTGTTGACTAGGGCTCGATGTTGTTTATAAGCCATCAAGTACAATCCCTTGTCTGAAATGATTGACTAGCCCTCCTCGACCAGCAAGACCTACTTATTAATTGCAAATGTTATGTCACTGATCAATGCGTATTGCAACTAACTGCACCATTATTTAAAATCAAGTGCAAATAATTAGCAAGCATTCTTATCTCAAGGCGAAGACGATGAGATTAATTAATATGTTTTCATGATAAATCTTGCTTGTGAGGCAATTAGGTAGCTAGTTAGGCAGGATCAAACATACAAAATTTGTATTAGGTTTGCCTGCTTGTCCTTAATCATTTGCGTATTGCGACTAACTGCATCGTCAAACTGCATATTTAAAATCAGGTTTGAATAATTAGCAGGTGTTCTTATCTCAAGGCGAAGATGATGAGACCAATTAACACGTTTTGACGATGAATCTTGGTTGTAAGGCGGTTAGGTAGATTGTTAAGAAGTGTTTTTTTGTGGGTGATTGTTAGGAAGGTTTAAACATACAATTTTCTGTCATGCCTGCCTGCTCGAATTTTGTAGCGCCCTGGCTCCAGATTCCGTAATCTTACTGATTGAAGGTGTATCATCGTCGAGAAAAGTTAATTATGTCTATTGTGTAACTGGGTCTAGCTACATGTTGTCCCAATTATTATCCCACCATAGGCAGCAGCTTCTGACTTCTAACAGGTGTTAGTTGGGGTTCTGGACTTGTCGTGAGGTCCTCGACCAGCGCATTACTTATTCTGGTTAACTAATATAGATCCAGCATGTAGGCATGTATGTCCAGCTGAGGTACAAACATGCTACTCAAAATCCAATTACACGGGTATACTCTCAAACTCGAAAAATGTGAAGACCGGGCTCAGTACCATATATCTACAGTGCAAAAAAAAAGTGCTTATAGAAATACATGCACAACACGTCCGTTAAAATTCTCGTAACAATAGACTCCCTCCGTAAAGTAATACTCTTTATGTTTCTAAGTCCTTTTAGAGATTTCAATAAGGACTATATATGGATGTATATAGACATATTTTAGACTGTAGATTTACACATTTGGCTTCATATGTAATCCAGATTGGAATCTTTAAAAAGACTTATATTTAAGAATGAAGGGAGAAGAAGTGATCTAAACGCTCTTGTATTTCTTTATAGAGGGAGTATTCTCATACGTGGTGCATACAAAAAAAAAATACAAACATCAAAATGGGCCAAAAAATTTGTTGTTGGGCTGAGGTTTCATTCTTCGTAGCTTACAGATCATAATATTTTTTTAACGAAATTTTACAGAGCCGTCATGATGTACAAGTTTTCTAAGAATTTTCTGGAAACTTGGAAATACCTTTTTCAAAATTTTAAATTAAAAGGCTCCCTGCAGCCTGGGCACTGTAACTTCGCGCTCATCGAACTCCCACAATGTAAGGTGACAAAATCCTAGTTTCAAAGAAAAAGGTGACACGATCCCAAAAATCTAAAAGCAGGCATATATACAGGGCGCTACACATGATGATGGCTAAGTTAGAAAAAAAAAAATCAGAGTACTACTATGTAACTAGTACTCCCTCGATAAAGAAATATAAGAGCATTTTTACCTCCTCGGAGGCACCCAACCCAGTTTGCACCTAACCCATGTTATCGTATAAAGAAAAGAACGTTTATATTTTTGTGTGTGAACAATATAAGAGCATTTAGATAACTAAATGCTTAATTAAACAGAACCGGGAAAACTAATCCAGAGAACAGCGGCACAACCAACAGGTTGCCCCCTTGACAACGTGATAGATACAAATACAACCAAGTAACATCTGCACAATTCCGTTCGAAGGTGGTAGAAAATCGAAGCAGTGAACTAGTATTATTGTATACGTAACTGATATGTCCAAAAAGAGCAGGAACGAAAGAAACCTAGCTAATGCTTGTGGTGGCACCCATGCTCGCAGCCGTCGTCCGAGCTGGAGTCCGACCCGGAGCTGCTGAAGGACAGCGACGATAGCGTCAAGTTCTTCACCAGCTCGGCGGCCGACACGGCACCAGCGGCGGCCAGCGAGATGTACATGGCCATGTGCACCTGGCTGCAGAAGTTGTTTGTGCCCCGGACGGCGCCATCGCAAACGCTGATGCGCCCGCGGCCTGGTGAGCAGTAGGACATGTACTCGCTGGTGGCGAAGGCGGCGCCAGTCGCCGAGTAGAGTAGCGCCGGTGCGGCGACGTCGAGGAGCGGCACGAGCACCCTGGAGCACTTGGCGCTGCCCTTCTTCCATACGCTCAGGAAGATGGCCACCCCCACCATGATCGCCGCAATGGCGTTCGCCACCACCAGGTACCTGCACGCACAAATCCGCCTTGTCAGAACGTACACACAAACCAGGCTCGTAAACGGGTACACCTGCATGCAAGAATTCCGTATCTAAGGGAGAAAAGCGTATTGCACGTACACAAACGGGCCGAAGTCGCTGTAAGTGACGGTGTGTGCCTCGGCGCCGTTCGGGAGGACGATGGTGCACTCGCTCGCCGTGGCCATGAGAGCTGCCGACGCCACCGCGAGAGCCATAGCGGCGATGCGGGCGGCGATGTTGACCGCGTTCAGGCGGCCTTTCGGCTCCTTGTCATCGCCATCGCAAGGCATGATCGACCGGGAGGGGAAGAACTGATTGAAGTCAAGATGGTAAGCTAACTTTTGGTTCTCTGGCTTGGAACAAATTGCTAGTAAGCTCAATTAGTCCACTACTCGAGAGTAGAGATTAGTGTGTGTATATAAGGTTTGTGACAAGGTGATGCCCATCGTACATATAATTGGAGGGGAGCATCAACCACCGTTAGGTAGTACTCTTACGTACCTAGCGTTAGTTGCTTGCTCGCTCACTTCACCTCTCATTAATTTATTTTGTTAATTCTCACTCAATTTGTCCTCTACTTAGCAGTTACAAGCAATACTATTTTCTCTAGCACGTCCATTTTTCTTGTTTCAAATGAGTCGTTGATCAATGATTGAACACTGGAATGAAGAAATTAGCTCTGGGAAACACTAATTTTCCTTCGTTGCTCTTGGTTAGTTGGTTGACTTGGCTGTCCGATTGGCATCTTCCTATCGCACAGGTGTATACTCAAGTGCGTTACGTTTACATTTTACCATGTAGATTCAACGCTGATTTCCAATTCTTGGCCCAAATTACTCTTCTAGTCAATGGAGTCAGAGTTCTAAAGCAAGTTGTAATAATCTTATTTTGATTAATACTCCCGCCCTTCACTATTATGAGATGTTCTAACTTTTTTTTTCTCGATTGAATATATATAGACATGTTTTAGTGTATTTGTTCATTTATTTCAGTCTATATGCAGTCTATACTGAAATATCCAAAACATATTATAATTCAAAACGGAGGGGGTAAAAGTCAAAACTCTCAATTCTTGAGTGGTTATCGACATGGATATCCTTTTTATTTTATAAAGTGCGCTTTTTATTTGCTCTTAATATCGCATCAAGAGTGTACAACCATCGTAAGTACACATCAGGTCTCTGTGTGATTAGGATCCACATGGCTAGCAATTTTTTTTGAACAGGAGAAGGGCCCTCGAAGGACCCAGACACTGCATTAAACTTTTTCTTTAGTGGTACCCTGTAAACTAATATAAAAGTGTTTAGATCACTAAAGTAGTAATTTAAATGCTTTTATATTAGTTTACGGAGGGAGTACAAGGCAATTCACTCCCGTGCTCACATAAAAAGGAAATAACAAACTTGTCCATGAAACTTGCAAAGGGGACCCCAAACAAGAAAATGGAAACACAATGGGGTTCAACACAGCTCCTACATGGATCCAATCTCGACGATGCCGGGGACGAAACCACTTGGATCTGTTGAATATATTAGCAATTCATCATATGGTTTAATCCGAAATATCATAAAATTAATCATGACAGAAGCAACTAAAGCGAGCATGCAAATATCTAGTACAATGGGGAAACAGATCCAATCTACGGCAAGTACTAGACATAGAAATTGTAGCGAGATCTGATACAGATGAGAGAGAGATGCATACGTTGCAGCAGCTGTAGTAGCGGCTGTGTTGTCCCCGGTCTGGGCCATGTCGTCGTCGAGGAAGAGGTTGCCGATGTCGGGGAAGAAGTCGTCGTTGGGGAAGTGATCGCTATCAGCAGTCGAGCGAGAGCTCTCCCCAAAAACCTGATCGCCCCTCTCCCGTACAGGATCGCAAGAGGCGGGGTTCCGGAGGCCTGCTGTCCCTTCTTCTGGTGCACGCCGGAAGGAGGGATGGAGAAGGCTTGAGTGGCGGCGCAATATTTTGGAACGGTGAGAAACCATACGAAAACAACCTACTCCCAAGGCTGGCTTGGTACGGGTTTATATAGTGTATGTTGGGAGTCAAAGCAGCCGTCATAAACGCGTCCGTTTATGATTTAGAAACTGCCGTACTTAACACGTCCGTTTATGAAATAGAAACAGTAACAATAAATGCGTTTGTTAATGAGTCAGAAACGGTCGTAATAACCGCGTTTGTTAATGAAATAGAAACAGCCCCAATAAACGCGGCCGTTACTAATTAATCAATGACTCATTAATTTTCCCAATTAACAAAATAATAATGTGTCAATGAGAATTTCTGAATTTATTTGGACTAGTAAATACTAGTAAATTCCAACAATCCCCCACAAAATCTCATAGACACATCTCCTCATTTTTAAGTTTCAAAGCATTGTTTATATACCGGTACTTAGTGGAGACTGTTAAGTTGAACTTCCACCTAGAATGTTATGTTACACTAATTCACAACTTGGATAGTGGACTATGCCTTGAACTACAAGTTTGCTGTGATACCAGTTTCACACAACGTCTAGACCGATACTAGGCTACCGCAAGGCTTCCCCGCGGTTGGGGCTTATGCGTCATACTCCGAAGGCCTTTCATGAGTTTATTAGAGAACACCTAATTCTCACAGATTGCGACGTTCAACAATCAAGCTCATATAGGTGAGTTCCTCAAGAGATGCTCTGTAGGACACATCTCCGCTTATATAAGTAAACCACTTGGAACACATTAAGACAAATGTGAACCTACCATACAGATTAGGAGAATATTGCATCTTCACGGAGTGGGATAAAATATAAGAATACTCTCATCTCAGCTGACCAACAGCTTGTCTCTTACTTCTAATTCACGGGATCTCCGATCCCATAAAGTAGGTTACCACTGTGGACAACTCATACCGTGGGTCTCAAACCCATCTCCCTCGATGCATTATCTATCACATTACGTGATAAACCCTTTGTGAAGGGATCTGCCAAGTTCATAGTCATTTGGATATAACCCACTGTAATAACTCCGGAGTTTTTCAGTTTCCTGACAGATTTCAATCTCCTCTTCACATGCCTTGATGACTTCATATTATCCTTAGAACTGTTCACTTTGATGATCACGGTTTGATTATCACAGTTCATTAGGATCGCGGGTATTGGTTTTTCAACCACAGGCAAGTCCATCAAAAGCTCACGAAGCCACTCTGCTTCAACAGTGGCTGTATCTAATGCTGCGAGTTCTGCTTCCATAGTTGACCTCGTTAAGATGGTCTGCTTGCAAGACTTCCAAGAAACAGCGCCACCACCAAGTGTAAATAAATAACCACTAGTGGCCTTAATCTCATCAGCATCAGATATCCAATTAGAATCACTATAGCCTTCCAGAACCCTCGGGTTTCCGGTATAGTGAATTCCATAGCTCGATGTGCCTTTTAAATAGCGCATAACTCTCTCAAGCGCACGCCAATGATCATCTCCCGGATTGGAAACAAACCGGCTCAGTTTGCTCACAGCAAAAGAGATGTCAGGCCTCGTGGCACTCGCCAAATACATAAGCGAGCCTATAATCTGATAATATCTCAGTTGATCTCTAGCAATCCGTCGATTCTTTCGAAGCAACACACTAGGATCATATGGAGTTGGAGAAGGCTTACAGTCGCTATACCCGAAGCGACTCAAGACCTTTTCCACATAGTGAGATTGAAGCAGTGTAATCCCACCATTATCATCTCTCAGCAGCTTGATGTTCAAGATAACATCAGCCACTCCTAGATCCTTCATTTCAAAACAACGAGATAAGAAATCCTTAACTTCCTTAATTAAATCAAGATTGGTTCCAAATATCAGTATGTCGTCGACATATAGACAAAGAATAACTCCCTCGCCCCCACCATGGCGATAGTACACACATTTGTCAGCTTCGTTTACAACAAAGCCTTCAGAAGTCAAAGTCCTTTCAAACTTCTCGTGCCATTGCTTAGGAGCTTGCTTGAGGCCATATAATGACTTCAATAACTTACACACTTTTCCTTCCTGACCGGGCACTACGAAACCGTCTGGCTGCTCCATATAAATTTCCTCATCCAACTCTCCATTAAGGAAAGCTGTCTTAACGTCCATTTGATGAACGAGAAGACCATGCGAGGCAGCCAAAGACAGTAGCACTCGGATAGTGGTCAATCTAGCCACAGGTGAGTAAGTATCAAAGAAGTCTTCACCTTCTTTCTGAGTATAACCCTTGGCCACAAGCCTTGCCTTGTACTTTTCAATTGTACCATCAGGCCTAAGCTTTTTCTTGAACACCCACTTACACCCTACAGGTTTACACCCATAGGGACGATCGGTGATCTCCCAGGTTCCGTTAGCCAGGATGGAATCCATCTCGCAACGGACAGCCTCTTTCCAGTAGTCAGCATCAAGAGATGCATAGGCTTCTGAAATAGTCCTAGGTGTGTCATCCACGAGGTACACAATGAAATCATTACCAAAGGACTTTGCAATCCTCTGTCTCTTGCTCCTAACAGGAACTTTATTGTCATCCTCCAAGGGATTCTCAACGTGTTCTATTGGAATGGTGGGTTCAGGAATCTCAGTTATTTCCTGACTCGATAAAATAGGTATTTCCTGATTTAATGAGCTAGCCATATCCTTCATACGAAATATGTTCTCAAAGAAAGTCGCATCATTCGACTCCATAATCGTACCGACATGCATGTCGGATACCTCAGATTTTACTACCAAAAATCTATAACCGATGCTATTAAAAGCATAGCCCAGAAGAACACAATCTATGGTTTTAGGTCCAAGCTTGCGCTTCTTGGGAATTGGTATATTGACTTTCGCCAAACAACCCCAAGTACGTAAGTAAGAGAGTTTCAATATTTTCCTTTCCCATTCCTCAAATGGAGTAATGGTTTTATTCTTTGTGGGAACTCGATTTAGGACATGACATGCAGTCATTAGCGCCTCCCCCCACCATGCCTTGGAGAGACCCGAAGTGTCTAACATGGCGTTAACCAAATCAGACAGAGTTCGGTTCTTTCTTTCAGCCACCCCATTTGACTGAGGTGAATAGGGAGGAGTCCTCTCATGGATAATACCATGTTCCGCACAAAACGAATTGAATTCATTTGAAAAATACTCTCCACCACGATCAGACCTAAGTCGTTTAATTTTACGATCAAGTTGGTTCTCTCCTTCGGCCTTATAGTTTTTGAAGTAAGTTAAAGCCTCATCTTTTGTTTTCAGAAGATACACATAACAATAACTAGTGGAGTCATCAATGAGTGTCATAAAGTATTTCTTTCCACCCTTTGTCAACACGCCATTCATCTCACAAAGATCAGAATGTATAAGCTCCAGTGGTGCTAAATTTCTTACCTCCGCAGTCTTATGGGACTTGCGAGGTTGCTTAGCTTGAACACACACTTGACATTTGGAACCTTTCACAGTAGTAAATTTCGGAATTAAACTCATATTTGCTAACCGCGTCATGCAACCAAAGTTAATATGACAAAGTCGTGAATGCCAAATATCAGATTCATTATCGTGGCAAACATGATTAATAACTTTAGTGCATAAGTCTGACAAAGATAGGCGGAACAAGCCTCCGCACTCATAGCCTTTACCAACAAATTGTCCATACTTGGAAATTACAACTTTATTGGACTCGAAAACCAACTTATAACCATCTCGACATAAACGCGAACCGCTGACGAGATTCTTATTGATGGAGGGCACATGATGCACGTTCTTCAGTCGCACGATCTTCCCCGAAGTAAACTTCAGATCGACCGTACCAACACCACGAACAGTGGCATGTGACCCGTTCCCCATCAGCACGGGGGAAGTCCCTGTGACCTGGTAAGAAGAGAACATGGAGGCATCAGCACAAACATGTACATTGGCACCTGTGTCAATCAACCAATCAGGAGAATGACAAATTGAAAGAATGGTAGGAATTATACCGTACCCAATATCCTTCATCTCGGTGTCAGCCATGACAACATTAGCGGTCTTGCCGCTATTCTCCAGCTGCTGCAGCTCATGCCGTTTGGGGCATCTCGGAGCCCAATGGCTCAGGTCGCCACAAACGTGGCATGATCCCTTCTTCTTCTTAAAGTTGGTAGAGGACGATGGCTTAAACTTGTTGTCAGGCTTGCCTTTACCCTCGTATTTCCTCTTGTTATATTTAGGCTTGTTGGGCTGGTAGTTTTTCTTCTGCACCATGTGCGCAGCAGAACCTACCTCAGCAACCCGAGCACGTGTATCCTTTGCTCTCGCCTTCTCTTCCACATCAAGAGATCCGATGAGGTCCAAAACGGAAAACTCCTGTCTCTTGTGTTTCAGAGAAGTAGCAAAGGTGCCCCACGAAGGTGGAAGCTTGGCAATGATGCCACCGGCCACAAATTTGTCCGGTAAATTACACTTAAAGTGCTCAAGTTCCTTAGCGAGTGACTGTATCTCATGAGCCTGTTGAACAACAGAACGCTCATCAGTCATCTTGTAGTCATAGAATTGCTCAATGACGTACAACTCGCTACCAGCGTCCGAGACCCCAAACTTGGCCTCGAGCGCGGCCCACATGTCCTTGCCATTATCAAACGACATATAAGGATCCACAATGGAATCATCAATAATACCGAGGAGGGTTGTCTTAAACATAATATCAACCCTTTCAAAGGCTTCCCGCTTTGTAGGTTCAAGATCGCCCTCAGGCATGCCCTTGGTGGCCGCATAGCAGTTCATGGATTGAAACCACAACACTGCTCTCATGCGCCACCTCTTATAGTTCACACCCTTAAACCGATCGGGCTTTGTCGACGTAAGAAAAGCAGGTGTAGCAAATTGCCTATAATCAGGTTTTTGGATTGTTGAATATATTAGCAATTCATCATATGGTTTAATCTGAAATATCATAAAATTAATCATGACAGAAGCAACTAAAGCGAGCATGCAAATATCTAGTACAATGGGGAAACAGATCCAATCTACGGCAAGTACTAGACATAGAAATTGTAGCGAGATCTGATACAGATGAGAGAGAGATGCATACGTTGCAGCAGCTGTAGTAGCGGCTGTGTTGTCCCCGGTCTGGGCCATGTCGTCGTCGAGGAAGAGGTTGTCGATGTCGGGGAAGAAGTCGTCGTTGGGGAAGTGATCGCTGTCAGCAGTCGAGCGAGAGCTCTCCCCAAAAACCTGATCGCCCCTCTCCCGTACAGGATCGCAAGAGGCGGGGTTCCGGAGGCCTGCTGTCCCTTCTTCTGGTGCACGCCGGAAGGAGGGATGGAGAAGGCTTGAGTAGCGGCGCAATATTTTGGAACGGTGAGAAACCATACGAAAACAACCTACTCCCAAGGCTGGCTTGGTACGGGTTTATATAGTGTATGTTGGGAGTCAAAGCAGCCGCCATAAACGCGTCCGTTTATGATTTAGAAACTGTCGTACTTAACACGTCTGTTTATGAAATAGAAACAGTAACAATAAACGCGTTTGTTAATGAGTCAGAAACGGTCGTAATAACCGCGTCTGTTAATGAAATAGAAACAGCCCCAATAAACGCGACCGTTACTAATTAATCAATGACTCATTAATTTTCCCAATTAACAAAATAATAATGTGTCAATGAGAATTTCTGAATTTATTTGGACTAGTAAATACTAGTAAATTCCAACAGGATCATCAAAATCGTCACCTCTCCATCTCAAGCAGCCTAGCTCACCTGAAGAAGAAGAAGCAATAATCTTTGAACAATGGTTGACCTGTCTCCCATTATGCAACAAGGTTGAGAGGTAAAACAATGGTCGTCCTGCGGCTAGAAAAGTCGATAGAGTGGCGATAAAGAATGGTTGTCGACCACTGTTGTGGGCGCCATGACTGCTCTGCGATGAACACCACCGATGATGAGCTCCGACTTTGTCCGCATATTCCCTCATCCTTCTTTTATTCTCCTTACCCACCACCATGGTGGCAACCGAAAAGGAAGGGGTCCTCCATTAGCAAGCTCTGGGCGACAATCACCAATCTACATCTCTCATCTTCCCTTCCACTTCTCCACTTCCATGCCGCCTTGAAGGAGGAGTGAGACGAAGAGGGGGGAAACCCACAACAGAGCACAACGACGCCGAGGGACATACAACACTGCAGAACTAAGAAGAACCCCCCACCCTCTCCATCCTAACCACCAATGGATAGCATCGGAAGGAAGGGAAGCATGTTAGAAATATGAGCAAATTACTACGAGATTTAATCGGAATAAACAGAAGATAAATCATCATAGCAATAGCAGAGATTAAACTAATCATGCGTACTAGCATAGTAGATGAACATATTACATCTAGGGCAGATACTAGAAACATGAATTCTACCACGATCTCGAACAGGAAGGATAAAAACAAGTACGGTGCAGCGGGAGCAGCACCGCCGGCACCGATGTTATCGCCCATGTCATTGAGGATGAGGTTGCCGAGGTCGGGGAAGAAGTCATTGTTAGCGAAGTCGTCGCTGCCAGCAGTCGCGCGAGTGCGCTCCCCAAAAACCTGATCGCCCCTCTCCCGTACAGGATCACGAGAGGCGGGGTTCCCGAGGCCTGTTGTCCCTTCTCGCGGTGTACGCCGGAAGGAGGGATGGAGAAGACTTGCGTGGCAGCGCAATGCTCTGGAAGGTGGCGCGAAACCATATGTTGTGGCGGCGACTAGGGTAGACGTCTGCCTGACTATATAATACGGGTTGGGTAGGTTGTGGAGAAAACCCCACTTCCAATTAACAGCCCCACGATCCAAAAGGATCGGAAACGGCTAACTAATTAATCCGTCCATTAATTATTAATTATTTCCGAGCAGCAAAAATATAGCATAGCTCTGTGCTCGGCTCATTCCCACAACCCGCGGCGCGTCGTGACGAGGCGAGGCGTGGCGTGGCGTGGCGAGGCGAGCGAGGAGGAGCGCGCGTATAGGTGTCATCTTCTCATGCTCATACAAGTGGTAGAAGAGCTCACCTTATAAAGAGGTGCAACTCTCTCTCAACTTCCGTGGAGGGACTAAACTTTAGTGCCACTCACACCACTCACATGTGTGCATGAATGGGCCAAGAGAATTTCAGAATTTTAGTTGGGCTTTGGGCCAAAGGCCTACTAGCAAAATTCCAACAATCCCCCACGAAGTCTCATTGGCACATCTCATCATTTAGTTCCAAAACATTGTTTATATACCGGTGCTCAGTGGAGACTGTAAAGTTGAAGTGATTTATACTACATTAGATCACAACTTGAATAGTGGACTATGCCTTAAATTGCAAGTTTTCTGCGAGACTAGTTTCACACAAATTCTTGACCGATACTAGGCTGCCGCAAGGCTTCCCCGCGGGTGAAGCGTATACGTCATACTCCAGGGCCTTTCATGAATTTATTAGAGAACACCCAATTCTCACAGACTGCGATGTTAATAGTCAAATTCATATAGGTGTATTCCTCGGGAGATGCTCTGTAGGGAAACATCTTTGATTACCTGAATAAGCCACTTGGAACACATTAACATAAGTATCAACCTGCCATGCAGATCAGGAGAGTATTGCATCTTCACTGTAGCGACCACGATCCGAATGGACCGAAGTCTCTGTGTTCTGTGTCATTCCTGAATCGGTAATGCTGACACACACAGTACTTGAAGGATTTATAACAGAGTGGCAATCACACACTTATTATATCGAATGTCTCCAATGAGAACTTATTACAAAATCTATGGCTTAAGGCCATCTAAAAAAATAACAGCGGAAGGCTTAGAAGATAAGTGAGTCCATCAACTCCAACGGCATAGCTGAGTGCATGACAAACGACCTAGCACGTCTTATTCCTCGTCTGAAAAGTCTGCAACGTAATATGCTGCAGCCCGAAAATGGGTCAGCACATAGAATATGCTGGCAAGATAACACAAAGGATGCAAGTAACAGAATAAAGGCTAACACTATATGCATATTTGGCTGGTGGAGGCTCTAAGGTTAAAGTTTTTGCGTAAAGCCAATTTTTTCCTACAACAAAGGAATAAATTTTATTTGAACTACCATGTTGGTTGAAAATCATTGAGAAGGTACCTCCAACTCAATCCCAAATTAAAAGTTCATCATTAACCCAACAAATTAAATTATAGAGTGATGAGATCAACCAATAATTCAAGTACCAGATACTCAAGATGTCCATAACCGGGGACACGACTAATCATGATCAGTTTGTACACTCTACAGAGGTTTGTGCACTTTTCCCACAAGACTCGATCGCCTCCGTTTGGTTTCTCGCACTGCATGGTGTTTGAGAAACGGATGACCGAGACACAGTCTTTCCGAAGAGGTCCCCTTAACCGGATAGATAGGCCGGTACACCTACAATCCCTCTACATCTGCTAGCCCATCACGGAAAGGTTTCCCACAACTTACTCAACTATGCCAGAGCCCATATTGGCATGTGGCTGCACACGGAAGTTTCTAGCATGAATAGTTTTATGATCCCTTTGAGCCTGGGTGGCATTCCATAGGAAAAATCACACGGAACCCCGGGATTTCCTAGGACAACACTGAATTCCCCAGGTGCCCTGCAACCAATCCACCCAGATGTGTATTCAAGTAGCCACCTTAAGTTGAATCCTTAGTTAACAACTCACATCTGTCATGGATTTCACTCAAACCCAAACCACGTCTACGAGCATAGCATTGCAACCTAAGCAAACGTAGAAGTAACTCCCAAGGGTTTGAAAATAATGCAGGTAATAGGTTCTACCTCAATCTACTTCCCAGTCCCACAAGTTAAGAGATCCTACTCATGCAATGTGTGAGGGTTTGATCTAATGCATAAAAACTGGGTAATAAAAGTATGATCAAAGTATTACTTGCCTTGCTGACGATTCGCAAAACCTAGAGACGCGTAGTAGCACGCTTCACAGTCCGGGTATTCTATCGCAAGCAAACAATAGCATACATAAGCAAACAAGCAATGATGCACAAACAAAACTCCAAAAGATCAGATCTAACCAGAAAGTTCAACTTAAGAACTCCGGTTTGCAAAAAGAATCAACTCGAAAGAAGCAACGAAACTCAAACTGCGAAAGAAATGAGCTCCGATTACTAATTGTCCTAAAGTCAAATTTTACAGTAGCCAAAACTTTGTTCAAGTTGGTTAAACGTAAAGAGGGCATCAAGACGAAGATCTGGGATTTTGAATCACCTGATTCCGACTCTCGAGCGGAAAGAAAAACGAAAAACAAGATCAGGGCAGAAATCGCGATCGGAATAACCGCGGATAAATACCCCGAAAAAGAAAATTGACGAACAGGCTAACGAACGAACGTTCGCTGTCTGCGGCTAACGGACGAAAAACGTTCGTTAAAACGAACATACGAACGAACGTCCGCTAAATAACTGAAGCGCAGATTAACCGAACCAATCTGAACCTAATAAAAAACGGATCTAAGGTTTACGAAAAACCGATCGGTTTTCAAAAAACCGATAACTACCTCGTAACGACGAACTCCGGCAAGACGGCGGGTCCAGCGGCGGGGCGGCGGTGCGGCTGCGGTGGGGCATCGGCGCGGCGGCGCGGGCGCAGGCGGCGGCGGCGCAGCGGCTGCGGGCGTCGGCGGCTGCGGGCGGCGGCGGCTAGGGTTAGGCGGCGGGGCTGGGCTGGCTTGGGCCGGGGGGGAGGGGCTTATAAAGTCCGAAGTCTTGGGCCAGTACGACTCTAAGTCGTTTGCCTCTTCTTCTTTTTTTAAAAGAGAGTCCTCGCGCAGAAAAACTACCGTAAGAAATACTAAACGGACTCCAAAAATCCCGAAATAAATTTTCACCGTCCTCTAATAATATTTAGGACAAAGTGAACATTTTTCCCGGGCCTAAATGCAATTTTGAAAAACACGCCTTTTTCCTATGCAAATAAAATCGCAAATAAATCCAGAAAAAAACCAAAAGTGATTTTAACATTTTTTCCTCCTATATTTCTGTTATTTTGGAGAAGTCATATTATCTCCGCTCATATTTTGTATTTAGAAATATTTTTAGGAGAGAAAAATAATTAGAATCACACAGTCCTCGTACCGGTATTCGAGTAAACTCAAATACGAAAACGGTAAAATTCCCAACTCTCTCCGTAGGTCCTTGAGTTGCTTTAGAATTTTCGAGGAACGCCACAACAAAAATGCAAAGTGCATGCAATGCAGTATTATCTATGTATAACATTCCAAATTGAAAATTTTGGATGTTACAAACCTACCCCCTTAGAATGAATCTCGTCCTCGAGATTCGACTTGGCTAGAGAACAGGTGTGGGTGGTCCTGGCGTAGATCATCTTCTCGTTCCCAGGTGGCTTCTTCCTCGGTGTGGTGACTCCACTGAACTTTGCAAAACTTGATAACCTTACTGCGGGTGACTCTACTCGAAAATTCGAGAATCTTAACAGGCTTCTCCTCGTAGGTCAGATCACTGTCCAATTGAATTGCTTCCAGGGGTACGGTGTCTCTATGCGGTATATCGGCCATCTCTGCGTGGCACTTCTTAAGCTGCAAAACGTGAAACACGTCGTGCACTCCTGCCAATCCTTCAGGAAATTCCAATTTATAGGCAACTTCTCCCATGCGTTCCAAAACACGATAAGGTCCCACAAATCTCGGGGCTAGCTTTCCTTTAACTCCGAAATGTTTAACTCCTCGTAGAGGCGATACTCTCAAGTATGCTCTGTCGCCGATCTCATAGGCTATCTCCTTGCGCTTCAAGTCTGCATAACTCTTTTGCCTGGACTGAGCTACCTTCAATCTATCTCGAATCAACTTCACCTTCTCCTCAGACTCTTTGATCAAGTCTGGTCCAAACAACTGTCGGTCTCCAACTTCATCCCACATTAACGGTGTTCGGCATCTCCTTCCATACAATGCCTCGAACGGTGCCATCTTCAAACTAGCCTGGTAACTGTTGTTGTACGAGAACTCCGCGTAGGGAAAATTATCATCCCAACTAGATCCATAATCTAACGCACGGGCTCTCAACATGTCCTCCAGGATCTGGTTGACTCTCTCGGTCTGTCCATCGGTCTGTGGATGAAAAGTTGTGCTGAATTCCAGCCTCATTCCCAAAGTTTGGTGTAGCTGATGCCAAAACTTTGAGGTGAACTGTGTTCCTCTATCTGATACAATGGTCCTCGGAACTCCGTGCAGACATACGATCCTGGTCATGTATATTTTGGCCAACTTTGCACTGGTGTATGTGCTTTTCATAGGGATAAAGTGGGCTACCTTCGTCAATCGGTCCACTACTACCCAGATTGAATCATATCCTGCTTTGGTCCTGGGCAATCCGGTGATAAAATCCATGCCAAGCTTCTCCCACTTCCATTCAGGTATCGGCATAGGCTGCAACAATCCTACTGGCTTCTGATGTTCTGCCTTTACTCTCTGGCATACATCGCATACGGCTACATACTCGGCAATATCCTTCTTCATTCCAGTCCACCAAAAACGTTCCTTCAAATCCAAATACATCTTGGTGTTTCCAGGGTGTATCGAGTATGGCGAATCATGTGCTTCCTGCAGTATCAGCTTCCTGATCTCTGGGTCATTGGGCACATAGATTCGGTCCTCAAACCACAAGGTGTCGTGTTCGTCCTCATGAAATCCCTTGGCTTTTCCTTCACTCATCCGTTTCCTTATCTCTGCGATTTCCTTATCATCCTTCCGGGCTTCGCGTATCCTTCCCAGTAATGTCGACTGAATCTCCAACGTTGCAACGGAACCTCTAGGAACTATCTCCAAACGAAGTTCCCTCAGATGTTCTGCTAACTCCTGTGGCAATCCTCCTTTTACTAGGGTATTCGCATAACTCTTCCGGCTCAAAGCGTCTGCCACGACGTTGGCCTTTCCTGGATGATAGTGCAGCTTCATATCGTAATCCTTTATAAGCTCCAACCATCTCCGCTGTCTGAGGTTCAACTCCTTCTCTGTGAAAATGTACTTCAAACTCTTGTGATCCGTGTACACATCACAACGATTTCCAATAAGGTAATGTCTCCAGGTTTTCAGTGCGTGCACTACAGCTGCTAACTCCAGATCGTGTGTCGCGTAATTCAACTCGTGTGGTCGCAGTTGACGGGATGCATAGGAAACAACTCTTCCATCCTGCATAAGTACTCCTCCAAGTCCTAAGCGTGAAGCGTCGCAGTACACTTGGAAATCCTTGTGTATATCTGGCAATATCAGCACTGGGGCTGTCGTCAACCGTATCTTCAACTCCTGGAAACTCTCTTCACACTCTTCAGTCCAATCAAACTTTGTTTCCTTCTTCAACAATGTCGTCATTGGCTTTGCAATCTTGGAGAAATTTTCTATGAACCTCCGGTAGTATCCCGCGAGTCCCAGAAAACTGCGGATCTCTCCAACTGAAGTGGGTGACAACCACTCAGTGACTGCCTGCACTTTGACGGGGTCTACTGCTATACCTTCTCCCGATATAACATGCCCTAGGAATCCAACTTCCTTCAACCAAAACTCGCATTTACTAAACTTGGCATACAACTGATGTTCTTTGAGCTTCTCCAATACCAAACGCAAATGCTCTGCATGTTCTTCTTCATCCTTAGAGTATATCAGAATATCATCTATGAATACCACAACGAACTTATCCAAGAACTCCATGAACACTTTGTTCATCATACTCATGAAATAGGCAGGCACGTTAGTCAATCCAAATGACATAACCATATACTCATATAGCCCGTATCGTGTGGTGAAGGCTGTCTTAGGTATATCCTTCTCTCGGATCTTCAATTGGTGGTATCCAGATCGTAGATCTATCTTGGAGAATACTTTCGCTCCCTGGAATTGGTCGAACAAATCATTGATCATCGGCAGCGGGTACTTATTCTTAATAGTCACTTCATTCAGCGCACGATAATCAACGACCATTCTTAAAGATCCATCCTTCTTCTCGACCAAAAGCACTGGAGCTCCCCAAGGTGATGAACTTCGATGAATAAATCCTTTCTCCAACAACTCCTTAATACGCTTCTTGATCTCCTCCAGATCATTTGCTTGCATCCGATACGGTCTCTTAGATATTGGTCCGGTGCCCGGCAACAACTCTATCAAAAACTCGATATCTCTATCCGGTGGCATGCCAGGTAACTCCTCTGGAAACACATCCGGATAATCCTTTACTACTGGCACTTCCTCCTGAACAACTCCCGTGAGAGAATGTACTTGGGTCCTTATAGGCGAATGCCTAGATACATACTTAATCCTTTTTCCCTCTGGGGTGGTGAGCAAAATAGACTTGCTGGCACAATCAATATTACCTCCATACTTCGATAGCCAATCCATACCTAATATCAGATCCAGTCCTTGTGACTCCAGAACTATTAGGTCGGAGGGGGCGTCTGAAAACATCCTTGGTGTGCCATGTACTCTACTCCTGGTGAACTTACTAACATGGAGGTCTTAAGAACTCGGGTGGACATCCTATGTGTCGTGGAATTAGCACGGCAGATGTCCGGTTTAGCGGACTTGATGATGGAACCATCGCACGGGTTAGCTTGAAGGGGTTCATAGCACACAAAGGACACAGAGAGTTTATACTAGTTCGGCCCCTTCGATGAAGGTAAAAGCCTACGTCTAGTTGGTTTTGGTATTGCTTGGGCGTCGGTTTACAGGGAGCGGATTCGCTTGCCTGTGGTCTCGACGGGTTGATTCTTACTTGTCCCTGAACCGTCATCGGGTCGTCCCTTTATATAGAGGTGACGCCTGGTCCGGTTTACAGAGTCCCGAGGCCGGCTCATACTTGTGTCCGCCTCGGTCTCTGTCTTTTCTTCCTTGTCTCTCAAGTTACATCGCTTGGCGGTTTACAAACCACACTTCTATACATGGGCCCTAAGATCTCATGGGCCGTCGCGTTTACTAAATATTACAACCAAGTATAATATAACTAAGCCGGTTTACACTAGCCGGTTTATACCTGCTAGTCATATCCCTGACATTAGGCCCCAGAATGATTTGAACTTGTTCATATCAGTCTTCCTTGCCTTGTATAATTTTCTTCTGTCTTCACATTTTTGTAAACCGGCTCTGACATCATCTTCGAGAATCACTAGATCTGACTGTGACATCATCTCCGCATTTAACGCTGCGAGTTGTACTGTAGCTTTGTTTAATGGTTATCCGAAAATCGAGGCGTCAAAAAGGATCTTTATCCGATCTTTGCCCCCTCGAATCCCGCACCTGTCGCTTCACATCTGTCCTTTGCTTATAAATACTACCGTCCCCCTTCGTTCTTTCTTCTTCTCGCCTCTTCTTCCTCCGTCTGTCGCCCGAGCTTCCAGACGCCATTGACACCCGAGCTTGAAGCGCCGCCGTTGCCTCGCCGAGTCAAGACCTTCCTGGCCGCTGCATCAACCTGATTCGACCAGAGAACTCCGCCGCTGTCCTCCATTGTTCAGGTACGTCCTTTCTTCCTCGTTTATAGATCTGCATCTTCTAGGGTTCTTCCCTTGTTCTTCCGCCATTAGAGCTTTCAATGAAAGCTTCATCTTGTTCTTCGTAAACGCTCACTTCGTAGAAAGTTTTTGACCTTTATGCCGAGTTAATAGATCTTCCACTAGTATTTGCCTTAGATCCCGCCATTTATACTTATCCTGTAGATTCATCTGCTCTGCATAAGACCCTTGCGCTTCTTCCCGTACTTTCTTGCACTTAATTTTCTTTCCCTTTCTTTGTGCGCCCAGATATGTTTCACTTTAGCTAATTACAAAGAGACCGTTTCTTCTCCTTTGTAGATCCATTAAGTATACTCCGGTTTACTTTGTTATGCCCTGTTCCTGTAAAAAATTTGAAGTTGAACGCGACGGTTTAACTGTTCCTATTTTACTGCTCATGAACCGGTAATGATATAGCTCCCTGTTATTGCCGGTTTAACCATTCCATTAGTCCTCTGTTTAAACCGTTGCGTAACTTTCATAGATTTCCGGTTTATACTGCTATACCCGCATAATCCGTTTTTTGCACTTTATCTTTTTCCAGTACTTGTCCTTCCATTGCAATGGCCAAGCAGTTTGTCTCCTGTGATTGGGTCCCTTCCATCATCACGGAAGAAGACTTGGTCAAAATTTCTGAAATTGGTACGTTAGGCCCTCAGTCTGTTTTGAAGTGGCGGGCTCCGGGGAATGAATGCCCTCCTACTCCCAGGCCCGGGGAGGTTATTGTGTTCTTTGATCACATATCTCGAGGCTTCTCTCCCCCCGGTTCAAAGTTTTTCCGGGACGTTCTTGCTGCCTTCCAACTCCACCCTCAGGACATTGGACCCAACTCTATTTCAAATATCTGTGACTTCCAAGTGTTTTCGGAGGTGTATCTGCAAGAAGAACCGTCTGTCGATCTGTTCCGGGACTTCTTTCATCTGAACCGGCGCACAGAGTTCACCAGTGGACCGCATCAGGAACTCGGCGTTGTTAGTATCCAGAAAAGGAAGGACGCTGTCTTTCCTCACGCCGCTTTACACACGCATCCAAAAGAGTGGAACAAGTCATGGTTTTATTGCATTGACACTTCTCCTGAAGGGGAGAACCCCTTGCCGGGTTATCGTGAACACTGTATTCCGGAGGATCATCCTCTACCACAACGACTCAGCTCTGTTGAGCGGACCCGGTTTGCATCACAGCTCTCCAGGTTAAAAGCTTTCATGGCCAATGGCTTAACTGGAACTGATTTTATGCGCTGCTGGTTGTCTTGGAGCATCCTTCCCTTGAGCCGGTGATCACAGCTGATGTGCCAGTATTCTGGTAAACCGGACGATCCTCAACGGTTTACCAAGGACAAATTATCTGAGTCGGAGGTTATTGAATCGGCCAAAAAGATGCTCAACGTCTCCTTAGCAGACTGCAGCAAAGTCGGATTAGCACCATATTATAAGAAGAATAAACTGCCTGCGGTAAGTTTTGCTTTATCCTGTATTTGTAATCTGTTTATTTAAATCGTCCCTTCAACTGTCTTTCCTTCTTGTAAATAGGCTGATGATCCTTTTTGGAAGAGAAAACCTCAGGAGAAAACCGGCAAGCAAGCACGCCGTAAGACCTTTGCTAACAAGAAAAGAAAGGCAGCTCTTGACTCCAGCTCTCACGCCGAGGATGATGATCCGGATTCAGAGGTATGAATTAAACCGGTTTGAATTTTGCTTTCTTGTATTCATATCTGTATCTAATGATAACTTTCCACATGAGTTGGCTGAAGGTGATAATCCGGCCGAGGTTGAGGTAACTATCCTTTCTTCTGATTCAAAACCTCTTCCACAAAAAAGTCGTCGGACCGTCCGGAAATACCAATTTTCTCACCCTTATGCTCAGTTGGATCCTAATTTTATTTTGAAGAAGCAACAGCATGAAGCTCTTCGCCGGACCACTCGCCATAGTGGCCTGGCAGTGGAATCATCCGGGATTTCTTTAACTCCAGCTCGGAAACGCCGTGCTGAGGTGATACTTTCTCCGACTCTCCTTCATCCCAAGGCCGGGCTTATCCGGAAACCTCTTAAACCGTCTGACCCTGATTATCAGGAAACTTCACTGTCTTCTTCTGGTGAATCGACTGCTACACAGCTTCCCCCATTGAAAACTGTACCAGGGTAAATCTTTTTAACATTTCCGGTTTATGATTCCATTTTTGCTTTATAATGTTAACTCATTTTGCAAACTTTTTCCAGCAAGCCAAAGCCTAGCAAGAAACCCAAAGCAAACAAACCTCCTGCTGAGACCTCTGCAGATAATCCGGCCGATGATCCGGCAACGACCGTTCCTCCAGAAAGCGAGCCCATAGCACCTCTTGAAAATCCTGCACCTATGGATCACCTCTCAGTGCCCGAAAACCTTACTCCTGAAGATGCGCACAACTCGCCAAGTCCTGCCCGGGTCAACTCTCCTCAAATTAATCCGGCATCTCCCAATCCGGCTCACACTGCGACTCCAATTGCCCCCTCTTCTCCAGAAGTTATAGTGACTGGGGCTGCATTCGTTGATCCGGCTGAGCCCACCGTTTTAGCCAAGCATACGGCTAAAATGGAGAAGTCATATAAGGAGAAGGGCAAATGGAGTACCGAAGTATCTAATCTTGCGGACATGAGCGCCCAAGAAATTTATTCTGGGTATCTAAACCGGCTCCACAGCAGCCGAGACTATGAAGCGAGCTTGGTTAACTTAATGAAGGAGAAATATGAGGTAATCCTTTTCTTTTGACTTTGCACTTTTGACATGCTTCTATCCCATAATAGCCCCCAAGTTCCGGTTTAGCTGCGTGCTGAAGGTGAATCGGAACTTTATAGTTTGAACAATTAATCTTTACATTAGCCCCCAAGTTTCAAGTAGATAACTTGTTTATGTATTTGATACTTGTTAAAATTTCTGCTGATACTTCAATCATCCATTAGCCCCCAAGTGTCAAGCAGACAACTTGTTTGTGTGCTTGAGACTTGTAACTTTGAATTGTTGTTGTTTATTGCTTCAACTGCCATTAGCCCCCAAGTGTCAAGTAGACAACTTGTTTGTGTGCTTGAGACTTGTCTGATTTTTGCTTCTTGTCACTTGATTGTGCTTGCAGGCTTAGTTAAACCGGAACGCTGATGAAATCAATGAACTTCGGAACCGTCTTGCTGAGACAGAATCTGCCGCTTCAAAGGCTAAGAAAGATCTTCAAGTAAGTTTAAAGACTGCTGAAGATCTGAAGAAATACTTTGAAGAAGAGCGGACCACTTTTGAGGTTCAAAAGAAGGATCTGGAGAAAAGGATTCAGGATGCTGAAGGGGCGCTTAATCCGGTTACAGAAGAATTAACCGGTTTAAAGCAGCAGATTGAGCTGATGACCTCTGCAATCTTTGGTAAGTATAATCGGAACTCCTGCTTTACCCCTGTAATCTTCCGTCTGTGCCGGTTTAACCGTAATATCTATATGCAGGGCGCCGTGTCTCCCATCTTGGGGATGACCTACGGAAGAAGCTTAAAGCGTGTTACACCTTGGTCGAGCAGCTGTATTCCGGCGCTCAGAGGATCATTAGTGCAACTTCTTTCGGTAAACCGGCCCCTACGACTATCCAGGACACGTTGAAAAAATTATCTGTCTTGCCGGTTCGTCTTGAAGAAGTCAAAAAATCTGTTGCCCGAGGTGGTGCTCTTCTGGCCCTTACCAGGGCTAAGGCCTGGGTCCCGGATCTTGATCCGGAAGAAGCTTTAACCGGATTTCCTGATACAAAAGACGACGGTTCCACTTTTACCGCAAAGGATCTCTACGCCTTGACGAAGGAGATGCGTCCCCTCGCCAGCAAGCTTGCAGCTGAATTCGATTTATCCAGGTATCATCCGGGATATGACTTGCAAAACGAGCGGGTGGAGCGGCCGGTTTATGACACCGTCAATTTAATCCCGCCGGTTCGTCCTCATACCTTCGCTCCAGATATTGAACCTTCTGAACTTATCAACGAAGAGATGTATTTCCGGGCTTTGACGAAGATTGACTGGCGAGTACCGGACTTCCAACCACTCCAAGAAGACGAAGATATTCCGGATCAAGGTGATGGCAAGCCGTCTCAGCAAGGAGGAGCATAATTTCAGAATTTATTGTTGTAATCGCAGTCTCTGTTTTGCCAAACAATCTTTCCAATCCGTCGGGCTTGCTATGCCTTGTAATAGGATAGCTAAAACTTGATCTGCTTTAATTCGGATATTCTGTCTTTCTTATGTGAAATATTTGCCGATTTAAATGTTGTCTGATGTTGCTTATCTTGCATATCCTCTGCTCCTGCAGAAATAATACTAAAAATATGTCCTAGCGGTTTACCACTGGACGGATTAAATTGTTCTCTAAAAACGTCAAATAATTATATACTCATACCAGAAATAACGTTATACCTGAGATTATATATGCTCAATACTCTTAATCCGGTAGGACTTTAAAGTCTCTTGATGAAGACCTTCATGGATCCAATTAGAAACCCAGGTTTTGATGATAAACTCCGGTTCATCTTGTTCTGCAAGACTTTGTTCAGAAATTTGTGGCTTGTTGCCTGATAGATGATCCGGGTTATAATGAACACCGGTTTACTCATGCTGGTATTCATGACCCAGACTTTCCACTTTATAGATATGTGGTCAGCTTCTGTAGCTGTTCCACTCCGGTTTAAAGGGTTATAAAACACAAACACAAAAAGATGCAAATTTTGCAAATAAGACCATGTAGTCGAGGCTTTTTAAGAGCTGCCAGGCTCAAAGCAAGGTTCAGCCAATCAATGGGATGTGGATTATCCATCTTTCCCAGGGGGCCTAGCCAATCACTGAACGTGGATTATCCATCTTTTCAGAGGGCCGATAGAACCGCAAATAAAAACTGAGCCAATCAATGGGATGTGGATTATCCATCTTTCCCAGAGGGCCTAGCCAATCACTGAACGTGGATTATCCATCTTTTCAGAGGGCCGATAGAACCGTACAGAAAAAATTGAGCCAATCACTGGATGTGGATTATCCATCTTTCCAGAGGGCCGAGCCAATCACTGAACGTGGATTATCCATCTTTTCAGAGGGCCTCCATGGTTCCTCCTGAACCGGTGGGTAAATTTAAACCAATCACT